>OW121740.1:68625232-69225232 GCA_933228675.1 Stomorhina lunata | reverse complement strand
TCGCCAAAACACTGAATTTGATGTATCGCAAATTGCCCAAAGTACACATTAGAGAATGTTTGTCCGTCTGTCCGTCCGTCTGTTTGTTTGCCCGTCCGTCCGTCTGTTTGTTTGTCCGTCCGTCTACATGTCCGTCCGTCTACCTGTCTGTCCTTTTTATACCCTTCACCAATAGGTGAAAGGGTATTATAAGTTTGTGATTCTGTTTGTAATTTTCGTAGTGATCGTAGACCCCGTAAAAATTATACCGATCGACTCAGAATCGGGAGGAGAATCGATTAAGCGATGTCCGTCTGTCTGTCTGTTGAAATCAAGTTTCTGAAGCCCCTGGAGGAAGAACCTACATAAAATCGGCAGAAATAGAAAAAAACCATCCTCCTTTAGCACGGACATACATAAATTTTATATCAGATTTTAGGAAATTCCCCCGCCAAGCGTGTTATAAAATTTTATCAAAAGCTGTCTATAAACAATTGAGATGCCGCCAAAACACTACATTTGATGTACAGCAAATTGCTGAAAGTACGTTGCTAAGAAATTTTGTTTACATTTTGTGAGTATTGTTTCAGCGATATCTCAGGTGTTTATGGACCGATTGTGATGAAATTTGACGTCGTTCTTTGTGGGTGGATTTCCTAAAATCTGATATATATACTCCACAAATCTGATTATGAATACCATTCAAATTGTACCGATCAATTCAGAATCGGCAGGAGAATCGATTTCGCTACGTCCGTCCGTCCATCTGTTTGTCCGTCTGTTTGTTTATCCGTCCGTCTACATGTCCGTCCGTCTACCTGTCTGTCCTTTTTATACCCTTCACCAATAGGTGAAAGGGTATTATAAGTTTGTGATTCCGTTTGTAATTTTTTTATTAGTGATCGTAGACCCCATAAAAATTATACCGATCGACTCAGAATCGGGAGGAGAATCGACTAAGCGATGTCCGTCTGTCTGTCTGTCTGTCCGTCTGTCTGTCTGTCTGTCTGTTGAAATCAAGTTTCTGAAGCCCCTGGAGGATGGACTTACATAAATTATATATCAGATTTTAGGAAATTCTCCCGCAATGAACGCTATTAAATTTCATTAAAATCGGTTTATAAACACCGAAAATATCGAAAAAATACCAAAAATTAGACGAAAATTTAAAAATTTTTGATTGAAACACACTTTTAAATAACAAGAGAAAAAAGATACTCCTGGTGTACATGTGATAATATGTTATATATCATATTGTAGGAAATATTTTCCCAAAGCACTCTGTAAAATTTTATCAAAATCGGTCCATAAACAACTGAGATATCGCTAAAACACTGAATTTAATGTATCGCAAATTGCCCAAAGTACACATTAGAGAATGTTTGTTGAAAAAATTAAATGCAGAAATAGGAAAAACTATCCTCCTTTAGTACGGACCTACATAAATTTTATATCAGATTTTAGGAAATTCCCCCACCAAGCACGTTATTAAATTTTATCAAAAGCGGTCTATAAACAATTGAGATATCGCCATAACACTACATTTGATGTAAAGCAAATTGCCCAAAGTACGTGTCTAAGAAATTTTGTTTACATTTTGTAGGTATTGTTTCAGCGATATCTCAGGTGTTTATGGACCGATTGTGATGAAATTTGACATCGTTCTTTATGGGAGGATTTTCTAAAATCTGATACATATACTCCACAAATCTGATTATGAATTCCATTCAAATTGTACCGATCAACTCAGAATCGGCACAAGAATCGGTTTCGCGACCTCCGCCCGTCTGTCCGTCCGTATGTTTGTTTGCCCGTCCGTCCGTCTGTTTGTTTGCCCGTCCGTCCGTCTGTTTGTTTGTCCGTCCGTCTACCTGTCTGTCCTTTTTTTCTGTTGTAGTCAAGTTTTTGGAGCTCCTGTTTTGTCGATATCTCAGATGTTTATTTTGATTAAGTTTAATAGCGTCCTTCACAGGGGATTATCTAAATCCTGATGCATTCTGTAATTTGTGGTAGATATAATTTAGCGTTTAAGCGATGGTGTTTTGATCGACAATGTTGAAATTCAGGGTGGGACAATTCAGGAGCTCCACAAATCTGGTTTTAGCAGACAGACACACTGCATTTATCTTCATTTTGTGTCTGACTTTTGAACATTATGATAACATTTGAGAATGTTATGCAGCTAATTACATGATATCCGTTCAAAACCTACATATGTATGTAAGTATCTCACATATCAACAAAAATTTAAATTTTTTAATTGCAATTGGGAGAAATCCGTTCACGTTTGACAATTGATCCCGTATAACTTCGCCTAATGCAATCTCTTAGTAGCTAATAAATGACAAATTATAATAGATACGATGATGACATTTAGTATAAAGACGTTGTACAATATTGATATTCAGGACAATAGCGCCTAAAATAAACTTTCTAGAGGGACAACATTTGACAAAAGTATTTCTGATCTCTTGAAAAGTTGGATATTGAAAATGGGCGAGCTCTATTCACATTTAGTGAAATCTCCCATATAAACCCGACCGGGAATCGATTTAATGCTGATAAATTAAATCACATTAAAATTGCACAAAGAACTAGAGCAAAACTTTCCAAACATCCATCGGACAGATCGAAAGAACTATACATCCCAAATATTATTGATGAAGTGTTCATTTTAATTAATTAACTAACTTCAAATTAATAAGTAAACTTTTCCGACAAAGCTGATAACCATCCATTCAAAAGCTATATATTTCACGTATGTATCTAAAACTAAGAGTGTATACCCTTTAATTTTAAGGCTTGTATACATTGACAATCATTGTTAAAGCTTTGACCTAAATCAGTCCGCTAACTTCAGAGTTTTACATAACTAATCAAGAACTTTTACTAGTTGGATAATTCGTACGAATTAAAGTGCACAACCCTCACTGGGCACAGCGTTTTTGGGTTGCATGTCAGAATACTTAAACTTCATCAAATCGATGTGCTATTGCAAATGTAAGGGCATCTACATTTTGAAGCATCTTTTCTGCATGGTTTATCTGGTCTATCGAACTTTATTAAATGTTCGTAAAATATGTGTCTATTTTATTTCGAAGTTACTGGCTGGCTTAAATATGCATTCTCTACTTGTAGTCTAGTAATCATTATCTTTCACAAAGGGACCACTTTAGAACCCAAGTGAAGCTTCCCTAGACATCAGCCACCTGCCCAACCTAACCTTTGGGTGCACCGAAAAGGTTTTCGTTTTCCGACTCTTAATTTTAAAGACTCTTTGCATATAATACTAGTATAACCAAATATTGCTACGAATTACATTAAGTACTTTTGGAACACCATTGGTGAAGGGTATCCAAGATTCGGCAAAGCCGAATATACCACTCTTACTTGTTTTTTATCTAAAAAAAGTAAGGCAAACTTTAGATACCTTAAATTGTTTTTGGTTTTGTGACTATTTGTAGATAAATAATTTTAACAATAATTTAGATTCAATAGTGATATACATATTTATTTAGTGTAAGTAGTGGTTTGGTCGGTTTAAACAGATAAAATCATTTGCTACATATAAATATTTATGTCTTAGTATTGGCACCCTGTGAAAAAAAATGCAACCATTCAACCATCTTCGACATTCCTCTTTTGTTATCATTCTATTTTATAAAATTTGATTTAACGTTCATTTAGTAGAAAGTTCTAGAACGTTCGTTCGATCGCTTAATACATTATTTTAACAAAGACTCCAAATTCTGAATTATTACCAATAAAACGTTTTGTTCCTTTATTTAAATTAATAAATCGTGTTGACTTTCATTTCATCCTGGCCTTGATGTCCACGGCTAGTGACATTATATCAGAAGTGGGATTATAAATCCAAAATACGTGATAGAAATTTTTATTTAGCAAACGGCTTAATATTTCGGAGAAACGAAAAATAAAAAATGGAAAACTTTTATAGTTTAACGGTCAAAAACTTACAAGCGAAATGCAAAGAATTTGGAGTGTCGTGTACGGGAAATAAAAAGCCATTTATCGAACGACTTGAGCATTTCAACGAAGCACGAAATTCAAAAAGTATGACGGAACGTATTAAAGAGCTGGAAAAGACTGTAGCAGAAATGCACGCGGTATCGATGCGGTTCCAACCGTCGGAAGTGTCTTCGCCGTTGCAAACGTTTGCTTCTCTCGAAGGTTCTCCAGTGCGTGATACTAACGTTACTGTTTCAAACGGAAACAATACTCCTGTTTTATACGAAAACCAGGGTTGAAAATTACTTCAGTTTTTCACAGTATAAGTTTTATGCTTAACTGAAACTGCAGTAACAAAACCAGCAAAAGCTAAATGAAAAGCAAAAAAAGAAAATAGAAAAATAAAGCTGACTGGTTCAGCTGACTGATCGTTTATTTTAGCTGACGCACACAGCCCAAGAGAAATACTTGTAAATTTAGCGGATGCTGCCAACTTCAAGTTTTTTTCTCTTTCGTCTTTTGCTTTTGCTTGACTTTTTCCTAGTCTTCTCAGCTAAGCACAAAAGTTAAACACACAAAGTTCAAATCAGTCAGCTAAAGGCGACGCAGCGCTTGCAGTTTTGTATTAAGATATATATGTGTGTCGTATTTATGAATATGATGAGAAAGAGACAAGGAGGAATATATGTAATTGCGTGTGTATGTGTGTATATTTATAATACTAAGAAAGGGTGCTGTAAGCAATATCAGTAATATTCAAGTAAACAGCAAATTAAATAAAAACGACTTGACTGTGCTGCACAAGCAGAAAATACAGAAGCCGACAGCCAGAACAAACGAACTCATTTCGTTTTTTGGCTTCTACTTTTGCCTTTTGCTGTGTGTGTATGAAATTATATCAGCAAGCATTGAAAACACATTTTTTATTTAGCTAAATAAAATGAAAGCAAAAGCTGAATTTTTGTGCTTTTGCTAATATTCAGGCAGCATTTGCAACGCTGACGAAAACATTCCACCAGTTTCATGCGAAAATAATCCTGCTATTTCATACCGAAATGGTTCGCCTGTTGTCACGTCAGACAACACGATTTTTGGTGGTGTAACGATAACGACAGCCGCAGGTGTAGAAAGACCTCAAAGTTTGCAGCCGCATATGCAACACGTAAGTTCGTCAATCACTCCACGTCGTCAGCAAGAGAAATGATTTCAATTTTACCCGAATTTAATCCATCTTTAGAGGAGTCTTTAAATTCGTCTCAGTTTGTCAAGCGTATTAATGTACTAAAAGCAGCTTATGGTTGGAGTGACCATAAACTTATATTTGCCATACAACAAAAAATGCTGGCTCCAGCAAAGTATTGGGTTGATTCGTTTTTGAGACTTGGTTTGTGGAAAAATTCTTAAAAGATTTTCCACACATGGATAACTCGGCAGATATCCATATTAAAATGTGTCATACGAAGCGATGTCCAAACGAAGCACCAACTGAATATTATTTCAAGATGTTTGCTTTAGGTACCAGGGGTGGATTGCCTGAATCCGCCATAGCAAGACACATAATAAATGGTATTAATGAACCTGATTTAAAAAAGAGAATTTCGAATGAGTATGATTCGTGCAGTCAATTACTGAAAGATATTATTAGTTATTGCAACTATAATGACGTCATAAATGTCAACACAACCGTTCAAAGGCTTGTTAAACCAACGGTGTCAAATGATAAAAACGTAAAGACACAGTTCGTTAAGAAAACCCCGGATAATAGTTCTTCAGTAAGTAAAGTAAAATGTTACAACTGTTCACAGCTAGGACATATCTCTGTTAATTGTCCTGAGCCCTCACGTAAGCCCAGATGTAGCAACTGTAAACGTACCACGCACACTACCGATAAGTGCCCAGAAAAATCAACACCAAAAACAACCGTAAACCAAATAGATTCAACAGATGCGTATAAAGCCGCTGAAAAAGAAATTGTAAAAGTGGTCTATGTGAATGGACACGAAACCAATTCATTTGTTGATCCTGGTAATAATCGGTCATTAAACCGTAAAACGTAATAATTGGTAATATTGAAAAACCATCAACATTATTATAGAAGGCTTTGGTGGTGGTCAGTACGAGTGTGACGGTAGGATACATGTGCTTTTAAAAATTGATGACAACACGATGGAAGCTGATTTACTTATTGTCGAAGATGAGTTTTTAAATGAAAATATACTATTGGGTCGAGATGTATTATGTGGAAGAGGTAAACGTTTAATTATTGAAAATGATGACTGTCGCTTGGAAAAACTTGAAAATATGCAGGTCTCGGAAGAGCTGTCAACAACTGAACAAGAAAATTTGAAAGCCATACTTTTGAAACATCGCAACCTCCGACCTAGGAAAGTGTAACGTGACAAAAATTAAAATTTCTCTTACGTCCGATAAACCAATCCAGTCGAAACCCTACCGTGTTCCGTTCGCCAAAAGGTCGATTTTAACGAACATTACTAACGATCTATTCATGCATGAAATCATACGTCCATCTGATTCAACGTATGCGTCACCCGTTGTCCTGGTCAACAAAAGTAACGGAGAGCATCGAATGTGTGTCGACTATCGTCAACTAAACGCCGTAACAGCAAAAACCCCTTACCCGATGCCAATTATGGACAAACAGTTTGCTCAACTTGCTGGTAACCGATATTTTACAACCCTAGATCTATGTATGGGATATCACCAAATCGAAGTCGATGAAGATTTCAAAAAAATACACAGCTTTTGTTACGCACGACGGCCACTTTGAGTATAATCGTATGCCATTCGGGCTGGTTAATGCCTATTCAGTTTTTCAATCGGTTATGAACAACCTCGTATCTAAAATGAACCCTGGTGAAATTCTGGCGTACTTAGACGACATCGTGATTCCAAGCAAAACCGTAGAAGAAGGTTTATTACGTCTTGATACATTTTTGGCAATTTTGAAAGAAGTCGGTCTCACGCTAAGATTTGAAAAATGTGCTTTCCTTTCTCCTAAGATTTCATATTTGGGACATGTGATTGATAAGCATGGTATACGACCTGGTGACGATAAAATTAGCGCAATCAAAAATTTTAGTCCCCCAACAAATATAACTGAGGTAAGAAGATTCTTAGGATTAACTGGTTTCTTCAGAAAATTCGTCCAAGATTACTCGTTAATATCCAAACCGCTCACGATGTTGCTACGAAAGTCCAATAACTTTATATGGGGTAAGGAACAGCAAAAGTCCTTTGAAAATCTAATAGAAATTTTAGTAAAGCAACCCGTTCTCGCACTTTACGATTGTAACGCTCAACACGAAGTCCACACAGATGCCAGCAGTATAGGTCTTGCTGGAATCTTATTACAATCTTCAGATGGTAACCCGTGGAAACCTGTCTTTTATTATAGCCGCCACTGTTCCGAAGTCGAAACTCGTTACCATAGTTATGAGCTAGAAGCCCTTGCCGTAGTTGAGGCTCTGGACCGTTTTAGAATTTATCTGCTGGGTAAACCATTTCAATTAGTGAAAGTAAAAGTAAACAAGGAACTCAAACCAAAGATCGCTAGATGGTGTATGCGTCTTCAAGAGTTTGACTTCAAGTTAGTCCATCGGGAGGGTAGTAGAACGGCACACGTAGACGCCCTAAGCCGTGCCCCCGATAAGCCGCCAAGTGAAATAGAGCCAGCTGGGTTTATAATGAAGGTCACTGCTGAAGTTGACGATTGGGTTGTTACAATGCAGCTGAAGGATGAAAAACTTGTAAACATAATGTCTATATTAAAATGTAATATAAAATCTGACCAAGAAAAGCAAATTAAAAACGACTTCTGCATTCGTAATCATAGACTTTACCGCAATGATAAAAATGGTTTGAAGTTAGTCATTCCAAAGGACATTCGATGGCGAATCGTAAAATATTGTCATGATGACATGGGCCATTTTGGGGTGGATAAAACCATTGAAGAAGTCAACAGAATTTTTGGTTCCCGAAAATGCGAAAGTATGTAAAGGATTTCATCTCGACTTGTATCGCATGCTGTTACAACAAAACTTGTTATGGCAAGTCCGAAGCCCGTTTACACTTTAGTGATGTGAAGCCAATCCCGTTCCAAACTATCCACATCGATCACCTTGGTCCTTTTACGAAGTGCAAGAGAGGATATTGTTATATTTTGGCTATATCGGATTCGTTTAGTAAATATTTAGTTGTCAAAGCAGTCCGTACTACAAGAACTGCTCCTGTCGTTAATGCCTTAAACGAGATGACAACATTCTTTGGCCTACCGAAAAATATTGTTAGCGATCGAGGAACGGCCTTTACCTCCAAATCGTTTGCAGATTTTTGTGAACATAATTCTATAAGACATATTAAAACAGCAGTTCAAACTCCGAGAGCAAATGGTCAGGTCGAACGTGCGAACCAGACAATACTCTCATACGTACGCACCACAGTTGAAGATCCAAAGGATTGGGATCTTACATTGCGTGAACTACAATGGGCCGTAAATTCCCAGAAGAACGCAACCACCGGATTTACACCAAATGAACTGGTGTTCGATTTTAAACTACGTGATATAACCACTAATCATCTAGTCGCAGCTACACATGACGACATAGTTGAGAACGAAATCCCAATTGCTGACAAACGTAATTCCGCCATAGAGAATATTAAAAAAGAAAGAGGAAAATGGAAAAAACGTTTCAATTCTAAACACGCAATGCCTAGAAAATATGATGAAAACGACTTGGTCGTTATCGAAAATGAAGCCCCCGCTACTAGTGACTCGAGGAAGCTAGAGCCAAAGTTCCGAGGACCCTACATGGTTACGAAAGTTATCGGAAATTACCGTTATTTAGTAGAAGACATCCCTGGAATATAAATTAAAACTCGGAAGTTTTCGTCTGTGTATTCTGCCGAGAAGATGAAGCCTTGGTGCAGCAGTTGTCCAACCTTGGACGAATCATCCGACGAAATCGAGGACGATTTAATTTCAGGATAGGCCGAGCTGTCACCCTGTGAAAAAAATGCAACCATTCAACCATCTTTGACATTCCTCTTTTGTTATCATTCTATTTTATAAAATTTGATTTAACGTTCATTTAGTAATAAAGTTACTTAGCGTCCTTCTAGAACGTTCGATCGCTTAATACATTATTTTAACAAAGACTCCAAATTCTGAATTATTACCAATAAAACGTTTTGTTCCTTTATTTAAATTAATAAATCGTGTTGACTTTCATTTCATCCTGGCCTTGATGTCCACGGCTAGTGACAGTATACCTTAAGTATGGAGGGGATTTCTTTTGATCTTACTGTTTTATTTTTATATTTGGTAATTTTGAGCCTGATGAATCATTCCATCAGAAAAAAATTAAATATGACCAAGCAAAAATTAAAATTTTTAAAAATACTTTAATAACAACAAAGATAAGAAAATGTAGAGAAAGGTATCAAAAACGAAAGCAATTTGCTAAAGTATTAAAATCGACAGTTATCAGTGAAGTTGAAGACAATAGGCCATATGCCAAAATATGTTTTGGTTCCATTGAACTGTTTGGGTTACTCGATTCTGGAGCCACAATTAGCGTGTTAGGCAATGACTGTTTAGAAATCCTAAGCAAGCTTCAAATAGATTATACCCCAGTCTATACATTTTTGAAAACTGCCGACTCACAGTGTGTTGCGTAGAACATGCTAGGTGGACAAAATTCATGTTATAATTTCCAATTTTTTTTTTTTGCAAAACATAAATAACACTTCCAACCCCCGAATTCCGAGAAAAGGTTATTTGTCAAATTCGGAATAGATGAGTTAAATCGGTCAGAAGTCATATTTTTAATACAACTTTTTCAAACACTCAATTTGAATTTAGTGACTTAGTAGCAAATTGTAGTAGCATTGTGTAATATTTTAAATTTTTTGTGATGGATATTAATAATGAGGGTAAGTACTATTCTTTAATGTACTTTTTTTAATCGAAAAAGTTAAATATTTAGCATTATTTTAAATATCCTATATATTTTAGCGTATTTTTTTTTTATAAGAAAAATTTCAGAATATGCAGAAACTCACCTCTGTCCGGGCTAGTTTTTTGACATTACACAGAAATATCTTTATTGTTCGTAAAAATATGCATATTGTTGAGCAGACTTCAGTAGAACATATTTTTTTTTTTTTTAATTTTTCAGAACACCCTATTTGAAGGGTAGCCTTTTTTGAGAAGTGGTTAAAATACACGAAGAATGGAAAAAACTCGCGAGTTTATGACAAGACTCCAATGATAGTAATAATGTTGGGCAGCTATTTTTACCTTGACATGTAAATATATCCCCATCAATTAAAAAGGATTTCAGTAGATGCATGTATTTTAGTTTTTAAACATAAAATAAACCAAAAACTGTCAATAATAACTCAATATGACTACCACTATGTATAATCATCTTTACATAACATAAAATAATTTTGTCCACCTAGCATGTTCTACGCGACACACTGTGCGACGGTGGCAAACAAAATGTAATTTGCTATGTAGAAATAGCTACAGAATACAATAACGTAACAAAACAGATTATTTCTTATTTAGCTCCAAATTTAAAACAATCCGTTTATCTTGGAATAAATTTTTGGAAAACCTTTAATTTGCACCACAACTTTTTGTTTCAAAAATTTCTTTAGACAGTCAAACTTTTTGTACTGGCACGAATAGCAATATTCACAATTTATCGGAGGAATTTCCTTCATTCAGAAAACTTGGATTAGGTCGTACTTCCTTAGAAACTCATAATATTGATACAGGTGACTCCTTACTTTTTAAGATAAAACATTATCCATTATCACCTCCTCGACAAGCAGAGGCATATAGTGAGTTGGACAGCCCTTATTGTAGTCCGATAGTATTGGTAAGAAAACCAGGCAAAATTAGACTTTGTCTCGATTCTCGAAAATTGAACACTTTAACAAAAAAGGACGCGTATCCGTTGCCACATATTAATGGTCTTTTGAGTCGGTTACAGGACACTCACTATACAACAGGTATTGACTAAAAGATGCTTTCTGGCAAATACCTTTAGATCAGTGTTCCAAAGAAAAACGGCATTTGCCACTTTAGAGTAATGCCTTTCGGGCTTTGCAACGCTGCACAAAGAATGAGTCGTTTAATGGACAAGGCTTTTCCTAGTCGTCTCCGTGAAAACGTGTTTATTTATTTGGATGACCTTCTACTTTGCACAAAAGATTTCAAAACCCATATTGAGATGTTGCGAGAAGTAGCAAAATGTTTAAAAACGCCAATCTTACGATTAATATTGAGAAAAGTCGATTTTGCCAGAAGGAAATTAAATACCTTGGGTATATTGTAGGTCAAGGTTGCTTGAAAACAGATAAGTCTAAGGTAGATGCAATTTTTGATTTTCCATTACCAAAAAGTGCTAGGCAGATCAGAAGGTATATAGGTATGACAGGGTGGTACCGACAGTTTATCCCAAATTTTGCTGACCTTGCAGCACCTTTGACTGACTGTTTAAAGAAAGGAAAAGAATTTTGCATAACACCGGAAGCGGAAACAGCATTTGTCAGGTTAAAGGAAGCATTAACACGCCGGTACTTGTTCAGCCAGATTTTAGTCGACCCTTTACCATACAGTGTGACGCGTCGCGTGTTGGTGTAGGTAATGTACTGACACAAACTGATAATGAAGGTAGAGAACATCCAGTGGCAAATGTGTCACAGAAATTAAATAAAAATCAAAAAAACTACACTGTGACAGAACTTGAGTGCTTAGCAGCGATTGTGTGTCTCAAACGATTTCGTCCATATGTGGAAGGTCTTAAATTTGAAATAGTCACGGATCACTCCAGTCTCCGATGGCTAATGTCCCAAAAAGACTTATCTGGCCGCCTAGGTCGCTGGAGCTTATAGCTCCAAAGTTTTGACTTTGAGATAGAATATAAGAAAGGGCCATCAAATATAGTACCTGATGCACTATCCAGGTTTGATGTTGATGAAATTTCAAATATAGTATCTTCTGGGATTGATCTACAGTCTAAGTTTTTTAGTTCCGAAGAATATGATAATTTAAAAGCGGAAATTAGTAAAAACCAACATAACTTTCCAGACACGATAGTTTCTGATGGTTATATTTATCAAAGAGTCAAGTTTCGCAAAGGCGAGTTCATAGACGAATTATCGTTATGGGGATTGTGGTTACCAAAAGAACTATGTGAACACATAACAGAGCTCAATCATGTTTCTGAGTCGTGCCATGGTGCTTTGCAAAAACCCTAAATATAGTCAGAGAAAAGTATTTTTGGCCAAACATGTCACGAGACATCAAGAGATATGTTTCCAATTGCGAAGTGTTTAGACTTGTGAAGCGCACTAATCAAACTCTTAGGCCTCCTATGGGTAAACAAATTATCACTGAACGTCCATTTCAGAGGATATATATTGATATCTTAGGACCATATCCTCGAACTAAAATGGGTAATTCTTCAGTATTCGTTGCCATTGATCATTTTACGAAGTACATTTTTTTAAAACCTGTCAAAAAAGCTACAAGTGCTGCTATAATAAAATTCTTAGAAGAAAATATTTTCCATCAGTTCGGTTTTCCACAATTTATTCCCTCGGATAATGGGAAACAATTTGTTTCATCACAAATGTCCGATTTTCTTAAGGCTTATGATGTTAACCATATTAAAACAGCCTTGTAATCGCCACAGGCAAACGTTTCCGAAAGGACGAATAGAGAATTTTTGGTAAAACTTCGTATATTATTAAATGAAAAACAGGATAAATGGGATATTCATGTTTCGAAAATAGCTAATGTTTTAAGAAGTGACTACCATAATAGTATTAAATGTTCACCATATTTCTGCGCCTTCGGCTACAATATGGTAACACACGGATCGGCATATGGAATACTCCAAAAACTCCATTGCCTGAACGAACCACAAATCAATCTTATTCCGAATGACTGTAGAATGGCCAGTCTACATGAAAAAGTAAAAGAAAATTTAATAGACGCTCATGAAAAAGAAAGAAAACGTTATAATTTGAGGAGTATAGAAATAAGTTATAAGCCAGGGCAGGAAGTTTTAAGAAAAAGCTGTATACAATCTGATAAGAAAGCTGGTATCAATACAAAACTACTGCCACATTACATTAAGTGCAAAATAAGAAATAAGATTGGAAGTTCTTGTTACGAGCTTGAGACTCCAACCGGAAAATACCTCGGCATGTACCATGCAAAAGATCTAAAACCATTGTTAACTAATATATAACTTTCCTTAATATAACCCGGCTAATAAATTACTCAGGGTGTGGTCGTGCCCCACGAAAACCTCATGTAAAATCTGATTTTCCTTATTTTCAGCCTAGATAAACTAGACTTACAAAGGTTTTGTTACAGATTTTATCGTAGTATACAAAAATATATCATGAAATTACTTTATTAAACCAGACAACATCTTATTTCACCTTAATAGCAACTCATAGAGTTATATACCTAACAAGTAAAAGTGGTATATTCGGCTTTGCCGAATCTTGGATACCCTTCACCAATGGCGTTGCAAAAGTACTTAATGTAATTCCTAGCAAAATTTGGTTATACTAGTATTATATGCAAAGAGTTTTTAAAATTAAGAGTCGGAAAAAGAAAAGCTTTTCGGTGGCGTCATCATCTAGAATAGTTATGCACCTAAAGGTTAGGTTGGGCAGGTGGCTGATGTCTAGGAAAGCTTCACTTGGGTTCTAAAGTGGTCCCTTTGTGAAAGATAATGATTACTAGACTACAAATAGAGAATGCATATTTAAGCCAGCCAGTAGCTTCGAAATTAAATAGACACATATTTTACGAACATTTAATAAAGTTCGATAGACCAGATAAACCATGCAGAAAATATGCTTTAAAATGTAGATACCCTTAGATTTGCAAGAGCACATCGATTTGATGAAGTTTAAGTATTCTGGCATGCAACCCAAAACCACAGTGCCCAGTGAGGGTTGTGTACTTTAATTCGTACGAATTATCCAACTAGTAAAAGTTCTTGATTAGTTATGTAAAACTCTGAAGTTAGCGGACTGATTTAGGTCAAAGCTTTAACAATGATAAGCCTTAAAATTATAGGGAAATATATAGCTTTTGAATGGATGGATATCAGCTTTGTCGGAAAAGTTATTAAAGATTTACTTATTTATCTGAAGTTAGTTATTTAATTAAAATGAACACTTCATCAATAATATTTGATATATAATACATTCTCAAATGTTATCATAGTGTTCAAAAGTCAGACACAAAATTAAGATTAATGCTAAAATCAGATTTGTGGAGCTCCTGGATTTTACACAAAATTTTAGGATATTGTCCCACCCTGAATTTTATCATTGTCGATTAAAACACCATCGCTTAAACGCTAAATTATATTTACCACAAATTACCGAATGCATCAGGATTTAGGTAATCCCCTGCGAAGGACGCTAGTAAATTTCATCAAAATAAACACCTGAGATATCGACAAAACAGGAGCTCCAAAAACTTGACTACAACAGAAAAAATGACAGACAGGTAGACGGACGGACAAAAAAACAGACGGACGGACGGACAAACAAACAGACAGACAAACAGACGGACGGACGGACGGAGGTCGCGAAATCGATACTCCTGCCGATTCTGAGTTGATCGGTACAATTTGAATGGTATTCGTAATCAGATTTGTGGAGTATAGATTTTAGAAAATCCTCACACAAAGAACGATGTCAAATTTCATCACAATCGGTCCATAAACACCTGAGATATCGCTAAAACAATACTTACAAAATGTAAACAAAATTTCTTAGACACGTACTTTGGGCAATTTGCTGTACATCAAATGTAGTGTTAAGGCGATATCTCAATTGTTTATGGACCGCTTTTGATAAAATTTAATAACGTGCTTGGCGGGGAAATTTCCTAAAATCTTATATAAAATTTATGTAGGTCCGTGCTAAAGGAGGATGGTTTTTCCTATTTCTGCATTTCATTTTTTCAACAAACATTCTCTAATGCGAACTTTGGGCAATTTGCGATACATTAAATTCAGTGTTTTGGCGATATCTCAGTTGTTTTGCATGTACCATGCAAAAGATCTAAAACCATTGTTAACTAATATATAAATTTCCTTAATATAACCCGGCTAATAAATTACTCAGGGTGTGGTCGTGCCCCACGAAAACCTCATGTAAAATCTGATTTTCCTTATTTTCAGCCTAGATAAACTAGACTTACAAAGGTTTTGTTACAGATTTTATCGTAGTATACAAAAATATATCATGAAATTACTTTATTAAACCAGACAACATCTTATTTCACCTTAATAGCAACTCATAGAGTTATATACCTAACAAGTAAAAGTGGTATATTCGGCTTTGCCGAATCTTGGATACCCTTCACCAATGGCGTTGCAAAAGTACTTAATGTAATTCCTAGCAAAATTTGGTTATACTAGTATTATATGCAAAGAGTTTTTAAAATTAAGAGTCGGAAAAAGAAAAGCTTTTCGGTGGCGTCATCATCTAGAATAGTTATGCACCTAAAGGTTAGGTTGGGCAGGTGGCTGATGTCTAGGGAAGCTTCACTTGGGTTCTAAAGTGGTCCCTTTGTGAAAGATAATGATTACTAGACTACAAATAGAGAATGCATATTTAAGCCAGCCAGTAGCTTCGAAATTAAAAAGACACATATTTTACGAACATTTAATAAAGTTCGATAGACCAGATAAACCATGCAGAAAATATGCTTTAAAATGTAGATACCCTTAGATTTGCAAGAGCACATCGATTTGATGAAGTTTAAGTATTCTGGCATGCAACCCAAAACCACGGTGCCCAGTGAGGGTTGTGTACTTTAATTCGTACGAATTATCCAACTAGTAAAAGTTCTTGATTAGTTATGTAAAACTCTGAAGTTAGCGGACTGATTTAGGTCAAAGCTTTAACAATGATAAGCCTTAAAATTATAGGGAAATATATAGCTTTTGAATGGATGGATATCAGCTTTGTCGGAAAAGTTATTAAAGATTTACTTATTTATCTGAAGTTAGTTATTTAATTAAAATGAACACTTCATCAATAATATTTGATATATAATACATTCTCAAATGTTATCATAGTGTTCAAAAGTCAGACACAAAATTAAGATTAATGCTAAAATCAGATTTGTGGAGCTCCTGGATTTTACACAAAATTTTAGGATATAGTCCCACCCTGAATTTTATCATTGTCGATTAAAACACCATCGCTTAAACGCTAAATTATATTTACCACAAATTACCGAATGCATCAGGATTTAGGTAATCCCCTGCGAAGGACGCTAGTAAATTTCATCAAAATAAACACCTGAGATATCGACAAAACAGGAGCTCCAAAAACTTGACTACAACAGAAAAAATGACAGACAGGTAGACGGACGGACAAAAAAACAGACGGACGGACGGACAAACAAACAGACAGACAAACAGACGGACGGACGGACGGAGGTCGCGAAATCGATACTCCTGCCGATTCTGAGTTGATCGGTACAATTTGAATGGTATTCGTAATCAGATTTGTGGAGTATAGATTTTAGAAAATCCTCACACAAAGAACGATGTCAAATTTCATCACAATCGGTCCATAAACACCTGAGATATCGCTAAAACAATACTTACAAAATGTAAACAAAATTTCTTAGACACGTACTTTGGGCAATTTGCTGTACATCAAATGTAGTGTTAAGGCGATATCTCAATTGTTTATGGACCGCTTTTGATAAAATTTAATAACGTGCTTGGCGGGGAAATTTCCTAAAATCTTATATAAAATTTATGTAGGTCCGTGCTAAAGGAGGATGGTTTTTCCTATTTCTGCATTTCATTTTTTCAACAAACATTCTCTAATGCGAACTTTGGGCAATTTGCGATACATTAAATTCAGTGTTTTGGCGATATCTCAGTTGTTTATGGACCGATTTTGATAAAATTTTACAAAGTGCTTTGGGAAAATATTTCCTACAATCTGATATATAACATATTATCACATGTACACCAGAAGTATCTTTATTCTCTTGTTATTTAAAAGTGTGTTTCAATCAAAAATTTTAAAATTTTCGTCTAATTTTTGGTATTTTTTCGATATTTTCGGTGTTTATAAACCGATTTTAATGAAATTTAATAGCGTTCATTGCGGGAGAATTTCCTAAAATCTGATATATAATTTATTTAAGTCCATCCTCCAGGGGCTTCAGAAACTTGATTTCAACAGACAGACAGACAGACGGACGGACAGACGGACATCGCTTAATCGATTCTCCTCCCGATTCTGAGTCGATCGGTATAATTTTTATGGGGTCTACGATCACTAATAAAAAATTACAAGCGGAATCACAAACTTATAATACCCTTTCACCTATTGGTGAAGGGTATAATAATAAACAGATTTTATTTGAAATATTTTATGACATTATTTTAAACTTATTATACCCTTCACCAATAGGTGAAAGGGTATTATAAGTTTGTGATTCCGTTTGTAATTTTTTTATAAGTGATCGTAGACCCCATAAAAATTATACCAATTGACTCAGAATCGGGAGGAGAATCGATTAAGCGATGTCAGTCTGTCTGTCTGTCTGTCTGTCTGTCTGTCTGTCTGTCTGTCCGTCTGTCTGTTGAAATCAAGTTTCTGAAGCCCCTGGAGGATGGACTTACATAAATTATATATCAGATTTTAGGAAATTCTCCCGCAATGAACGCTATTAAATTTCATTAAAATCGGTTTATAAACACCGAAAATATCGAAAAAATACCAAAAATTAGACGAAAATTTTAAAATTTTTGATTGAAACACACTTTTAAATAACAAGAGAAAAAAGATACTCCTGGTGTACATGTGATAATATGTTATATATCAGATTGTAGGAAATATTTTCCCAAAGCACTCTGTAAAATTTTATCAAAATCGGTCCATAAACAACTGAGATATCGCCAAAACACTGAATTTGATGTATAGCAAATTGCCCAAAGTACACATTAGAGAATGTTTGTTGAAAAAATTAAATGCAGAAATAGGAAAAACTATCCTCCTTTAGTACGGACCTACATAAATTTTATATCAGATTTTAGGAAATTTCCCCGCCAGGGACGTTATTAAATTTTATCAAAAGCGGTCCATAAACAATTGAGATATCTCCAAAACACTACATTTGATGTACAGCAAATTGCCCAAAGTACGTGTCTAAGAAATTTTGTTTACATTTTGTAAGTATTGTTTCAGCGATATCTCAGGTGTTTATGGACCGATTGTGATGAAATTTGACATCGTTCTTTATGGGAGAATTTTCTAAAATCTGATATATATACTCCACAAATCTGATTATGAATACCATTCAAATTGTACCGATCAACTCAGAATCGGCACAAGAATCGATTTCGCGACCTCTGTCCGTCCGTCTGTTTGTTTGTCCGTCCGTCTACCTGTCTGTCCTTTTTTATACCCTTCAGCAAGATTATACCGATCGACTGAGAATCGGGAGGAGAATCGATTAAGCGATGTCCGTCTGTCTGTCTGTCCGTCCGTCTGTCTGTCTGTCCGTCCGTCTGTCTGTCTGTTGAAATCAAGTTTCTGAAGCCCCTGGAGGAAGGACTTACATAAATTATATATCAGATTTTAGGAAATTCTCCCGCAATGAACGCTATTAAATTTCATTAAAATCGGTTTATAAACACCGAAAATATCGAAAAAATACCAAAAATTAGACGAAAATTTTAAAATTTTTGATTGAAACACACTTTTAAATAACAAGAGAAAAAAGATACTCCTGGTGTACATGTGATAATATGTTATATATCAGATTGTAGGAAATATTTTCCCAAAGCACTCTGTAAAATTTTATCAAAATCGGTCCATAAACAACTGAGATATCGCCAAAACACTGAATTTGATGTATCGCAAATTGCCCAAAGTACACATTAGAGAATGTTTGTTGAAAAAATTAAATGCAGAAATAGGAAAAACTATCCTCCTTTAGTACGGACCTACATAAATTTTATATCAGATTTTAGGAAATTTCCCCGCCAGGGACGTTATTAAATTTTATCAAAAGCGGTCCATAAACAATTGAGATATCTCCAAAACACTACATTTGATGTACAGCAAATTGCCCAAAGTACGTGTCTAAGAAATTTTGTTTACATTTTGTAAGTATTGTTTCAGCGATATCTCAGGTGTTTATGGACCGATTGTGATGAAATTTGACATCGTTCTTTATGGGAGAATTTTCTAAAATCTGATATATATACTCCACAAATCTGATTATGAATACCATTCAAATTGTACCGATCAACTCAGAATCGGCACAAGAATCGATTTCGCGACCTCCGTCCGTCTGTCCGTCCGTCTGTTTGTTTGCCCGTCCGTCCGTCTGTTTGTTTGTCCGTCCGTCTACCAATCTGTCCTTTTTTCTGTTGTAGTCAAGTTTTTGGAGCTCCTGTTTTGTCGATATCTCAGATGTTTATTTTGATGAAGTTTAATAGCGTCCTTCGCAGGGGATTATATAAATCCTAATGCATTCTGTAATTTGTGGTAGATATAATTTAGCGTTTAAGCGATGGTGTTTTGATCGACAATGTTGAAATTCAGGGTGGGACAATTCAGGAGCTCCACAAATCTGGTTTTAGCAGACAGACACACTGCATTTATCTTAATTTGGTGTCTGACTTTTGAACATTATGATAACATTTGAGAATGTATTATATATCAAATTATAGGTAATCTTCCTAGGAAGTACAAAAATGCAGCTAATTACATGATATCCGTTCAAAACCTACATATGTATGTAAGTATCTCACATATCAGCAAAAATTTAAATTTTTTAATTGCAATTGGGAGAAATCCGTTGATAACCATCCATTCACGTATGTATCTAAAACTAAGAGTGTATACCCTATAATTATAAGGCTTGTATACATTGACAATCATTGTTAAAGCTTTGACCTAAATCAGTCCGCTAACTTCAGAGTTTTACATAACTAATCAAGAACTTTTACTAGTTGGATAATTCGTACGAATTAAAGTGCACAACCCTCACTGGGCACAGCGTTTTTGGGTTGCATGTCAGAATACTTAAACTTCATCAAATCGATGTGCTATTGCAAATCTAAGGGCATCTACATTTTGAAGCATCTTTTCTGCATGGTTTATCTGGTCTATCGAACTTTATTAAATGTTCGTAAAATATGTGTCTATTTTATTTCGAAGCTACTGGCTGGCTTAAATATGCATTCTCTACTTGTAGTCTAGTAATCATTATCTTTCACAAAGGGACCACTTTAGAACCCAAGTGAAGCTTCCCTAGACATCAGTCACCTGCCCAACCTAACCTTTGGGTGCATAACTATTCTAGATGATGACACCACCGAAAAGGTTTTCGTTTTCCGACTCTTAATTTTAAAGACTCTTTATATCCAAATATTACATTAAGTACTTTTGGAACACCATTGGTGAAGGGTATCCAAGATTCGGCAAAGCCGAATATACCACTCTTACTTGTTTATTTTAATACATAGTGCAAACATATTTTTACACTAACAAAATATGTGTACACTATGTGACAAACCATAGCTATGTTTTGCGATAACATCAATATTTTTATTTTGTCTGATGTAGATGATAATATAAAAATGTTAAGCTACGGTCACATTGATTAAACATTTAATCGAAATTATCAAATATTTGATCCTCGTAGTCTGACCACAAAATATATTTGAGGTTCAAACAAGAAACATGTTGATTTGAACAAAACAAAATCATTTGCCAGCAAATAAAAATTTTCCTAATGTGACCACGCAAGAGCAAATATTTTATTAAATTTTGATCAAATAATTATTTAATCTTACAAAATTTTTGTAACATCAAACAGGGGCAAATTACAGCTGAGCAAACAGAAACAACAACATCAAATTTGAGAAACAACAACATCAAATTTGAGAAACAACAACTCAAATATGAGAAACAAATTGCTAGATACACAATTTTGTTTTGAATAAATTTGATCAAATATTTTTTGGGAAAATATTTAATCTTCAGTGTGACCATAAATAAAACCTGTTTTTTTGTTTATACTTTGAACGCATTTTTTCTTTATTTTATCAAATAAAAATCGTCAAATAAATGTGCAAGTGTGACCACAAATTTTGTATTATATTGTTTTGACAATATTTTACTCAAAATATTTGATTTAAATGTTTAATGAGTCTGACCGTACCTTTAGCAACATTTATTATGCTTGAATATTGGCTATACGATATTTATCCAAGCTTTGACAAGTTGTAATGGGTTTAGGTTCTCTTCCGCTTTTTCTTTATTATGCAAAATTTCAGACATAGAGTTTCTTGCACGGAAAGTTTTAAATATTAAAATTAAAAAATAAATTAAATATATAAAGAATACATTAATTGAAAGCTAATATTTTATAATTTAATTAACATCAAATTTATCTGAAATAAATTTAATGAAAACCTATATCAAAATAAAGCCAATTATATAAATTGGTAACTTTGGAGCGCATCATTGAGGCGCACATTCGTGCTTCATTAGAACCAAGGATCTTGTACAACTCACAGCATGCCTACAACAAATTCAAATCAGTTGAGACTGCACTCCACTCACTAGTTAGTCATATTGAAAAATCTCTTGAGTTCGGCGAATTCACACTTGGTGCCTTCCTAGACATAGAGGGCGCTTTTAATAACACACGACCTGAGTCGATTTTATCGGCAATGGAAGACTTAAGGGTAGACAAATCTATTATCTCGTTTGTAGATAAGATTCTCACCTATAGAGTCATCTGCTCAACCATGGGCACGGCTACAATCAATAAAGTAGCTTGTCGCGGTACTCCACAAGGGGGTGTACTATCACCTCTTCTGTGGAACCTTGCCATTAATAAACAACTCACTGAATTAGAATCTCTGAGATTTAACACCATCGCATACGCGGACGATGTTGCTATAGCAGTGTCAGGGAAATTCCATAGCACACTGTCACAACGTCTCGAATCAGGGCCCTTACCGCGTAACTCGATTCGAAAAGTAAAATCTTTCGAAAGAAATTTCCGAATCGAAAGGTTAACCGTACCGTGTAAATAGTTCGAAACGAACACAGTGTTGTATTCACAAACATAAGGGAAAATTTGTGAAAATGTTGGTAGCACTGCTGTTTGACACAGTTTAATTTTTCTTTTTTAAGTTGATTTTTTTAAGTTAAATTTCTAAATTTAATTTAGGAGTTCGAGTTTATACTTTAAAAACAGTTATTTTTATTATAAAAGGTCATTACTAGGATATCTTCTTGATTGGAGGAATTGAAATTTTCATTTAAATTATTTCCAAGACTACATCTTCGTATTAATGTTGGCACATTGTGTGATTAGCTTTTTGTTCCAAACTTTTGTGTCCCAGACATTCCGCTTACAGCTTCCTCTATCGAAAGAAAATTGGACGTTTGCTGTTCTAATCTGCTTGGTCCACCTCCAGTTCGAGAAATACTGCTACGGTTCCTATGACATTTGCTTCTTACGTTATTTTTGTAGAAAGCCCAAACCTAAAAATAAACTTGTAATATATTCCACCATTTCCTCATATTGTTTTTTTGGTTGTGTAAATATGTTTTTTCGGAATATTCCTTTAAAATGTTAACAATACTAATTTATTATTTGATTCACTTTTTAAAAATGGATTTTTATTTAAAAAAGTATAATTTTTATAAATACTTACATTTTTCCCAACTGTCACTACCTAAATATACTTACATTTTTCCCAACTGTCACTACCTAAATATACTTACATTTTTCCCAACTGTCACTACCTAAATAGCTTTCGAACAATTTCCTATCATTTTAAACGACAAAAATGTCCGTTTTCGTAATACACAGTTGGATTTACAAAAGGGAAATTTATTTGTCGAAAGCGAAAAAAACTTGTCCGCACTTTCGAAACAAAACATACGAAGATCGTATTAGACAGTACCATTTGTACGAACTCGAAAATTTTCCGTTTCGAATCGAGTTACGCGGTAACCCATCAGCTCTTGACATACTTTATCGTTGGAACGTCTCCAATGGCCTTGGAGTCAATCCAACTAAAACGGAACTTGTACTTTTCTCGCGCAAATACAAAATACCCAGCTTTACCCTTCCTAAATTAAATAAGGTTGAACTTATGCTCACTGACCATGCCAAATATCTGGGGGTCATTCTGGACTCTAAACTGTCCTGGAGCCTGAACACCCAATCCAGGGTGTCTAAAGCGTCTATTGCACTCCATTCATGCAGAGGGGCCATTGGCAAAACCTGGGGGCTTACTCCCAACAACACTGCCTGGCTCTTCGACATGGTAGTTAAGCCTATATTAATGTATGGTGCGCTAGTCTGGTGGCCAGCACTCACCAAGGCTAACCATAGGGACTATTTTAACAAAATTTTAAGATCTTCCGCTCTAATGATTACCGGTGCCTTAAGAACTACTCCATCTAAGGCGCTCTTCACTATGCTCAACTGGCTCCCGGTCGAACTAATGGCAATGCAAATTGCTCTTAACTCGGCTGTACGTCTGAGCACAATTGGAACCTGGTCCCACTCAAAAACCGGATATTCCACTATCCTGGACAAAATTACAAACATCCCTGACCGTATTGATTACTGCATATCCACTCCTATCTTCGACAAATCTTTCAGTGACTATCTCTGGAGAACCCCCATCTTCAGATGACGGCTGTCTGGAGGTTTACACTGATGGATCGAAATCAAAGTTAGGCGTAGGGAGGGGCTTCTTCGTCCCACTTCTAGGGAAGGAAATTTGCTTTAGGCTCCCTGATCAATGTAGTGTCTTACAATCCGAGATATCGGCTATTCACAAAGCAGTCAAATGGTTGAGATACCACAGAGTATACGACAGGGATATTCGTTTCTGTATCGACAGTCAGGGTGCAATAAAATCCCTATCTAATGTCAATACGACATTGCAAGATCGAACTCTTCTGGGTACCCGGGCACAACAACATACCTGGTAACTCCACCGCGGACAAACTTGCTAAATCCGGTGCTCTTCTGCGTCAGGACAACATCGACCAATTTACGGGCTTACCGCTATCCGCCTGCAAATTAATAATTAGGCAATTACTTTTCGCGTCAGCGCAGAGCGAGTGGTCTTCGGAAACCACTTGCTCCATATCTTGGCAAACATGGCCCACCTACAACACTCAACGTTCAAACATCTTGGTAACTTTACCCCGTCACAGACTCCGCAACCTTATTTCAACCCTAACAGGTCATTGCGTTTTTGGCATACATGCCAGAAGACTTAATCTTCAATTTTATGACTACTGTCGTAGTTGTCATAATATAGAAGAGGAGACAGTGACTCATCTTCTATGTCACTGCCCCGCCCTCTCGACTTCAAGGGCTCTGAATCTGGGGGCACCCTTTCTGCATGATTTATCAGATCTAGCGAGTATTAACATTCGTAAAATCGACTCATTTATCAGGGCTACAGGATGGTTTGATTAGCCTCTCATTGATAGCCTGAAGTAATTATTTTTGTTCTTTTCTTCCAGTCTATCCCTTGCAGGTAACACAAAGGGACCGCTCTTTAGAACCCAAGTGACTCTGACCTACATCGGCTGCCTGCCTAGCCTAACCTAACCTATAAATTGGTAAGTTTTAATTACTTAACACTAATTACTTAAGTGCTACTTAATATTTAATAAAATATTATTTCCTATGGCTTTAATAATGGAATAGTGTCAAAATCTCAAATTTATATATCATTAAAAATGTTCTTCAACATGCAAAAGTAGTAGAAACCTGAACAACAAAGCTCCAAGCCAAACCACATTTTTTTTTAATTTGAAGTCCAAAGTCCATTTTTTCTATAAGTGCCTCATCCGAAAACAATTTTTATAGACATATCAGATATAATGTCGAAACACATATAACTATCCAACATAACCTCAAATTTATCTATTCATCCAAGTACAACCAACAGTTAAGCTTTCATCATCTCATCTTATTGAAATAAACTTAAATTTAATCATGATCACTTCTATATAAAATCAGCATTGATAATTATCATGACTTCAGTCATGGAATGTAAATAGTTTGACATTGCTGCACTTCAAAGAAGAATTAATAAAATATCAGAACAGAATACAAAAAAGGAACTGTAATAACGAATGACGTCACCAGCAAATATTGAGAACTATTGATAAGTATATATTTTAAGCTTTTACTTTAAAATTTATTACGGCTTTAAAATAAAAAAAATAGCTCTTTATTATAACAGTGATATAATTCTCTTTTTAGAATTAGATAAGTTGCTCTTAATTCACCTTGATTTTTTTGTGTCTACTTTTAACATTTAACATTTGATCATTAACAGAGAATAATGTATGTATTAAAGAATAATTACTAGTTCAATGATTATGATCATAATGATGTTATATAAATGAATTAAAAATCAATATTATTTAACCATAACTATAATTTAATTTAGTTATTAATTTATAAGTCATGGCATGTTATAAATTTTGTTGTATATTATACTTAAAGATTTAATTGCCAAAGTTTTTTTTGTTGTACTAATATTAATCTTTTAAGTTACAGCATATGGACGCTTTGTGCTCAAACCGCCATCGATCTGGAACAAGCATATAGAAATTGGAAACCTTTTGTATATTTTCGAATACAAGACAAACAAAAAATCGTGAGTTATAACACAGTACGACAGTGGTTGGTACACATGAGAAATGTTAACAGAATATTAAAATATCCTTAAAATAAAGAAATACGTGTCTCGGCGTTTTGCTGTAATACGTCAGAATTTTAAGAAAATCGTTACAAGGTTCACTTGTAACGTAATACTATTATAAAAAGTTCAATAAAAATAGAATGGGTGAACCGATTTAAATGCTTGAGCCAGTTTTGAAAGGGGAATTAAATTTGGAGGACGCTTTCATTTTCATGTAAAATTAAAAAAATCCCATTTTTGGGTAAAAATATTTTAAGTGTTTTTCAGTTATTTAAAGAATTTCTTAGGAGTTCGATTATGACTGTCATGAGAAACGGACGTCTAGCGGATTGTGAAACAATTTTGCATTATTTGTGTGTAAATTTTTAATTTTTTTTTTTAACGCATTTCTGATTGCGTTGTGCTTCAAATAGAGACAGAGACTCTTAAAAAAGAATAAACAAGTAAGAGTGGTATATTCGGCTTTACCGAATCTTGGATACCCTTCACCAATGGTGTTCCAAAAGTAAAGTACAAAATCGTAAAAATATATTGATAATTATATAGTTTCTGATTACTGACTTAGTTGAGCCCCACACAAATGCTTCATATGTATATTAATTTTCTTTTGTTCATACTAAATTTAATTCCTAGCAATATATGGTTATACTAGTATTATATGCAAAGAATCTTTAAAATTAAGAGTCGGAAAATGAAAAGCTTTTTGGTGGCGTCATCATATAAAATAGTTATGGACCCAAATGTTAGGTTGGGCAGGTGGCTGATGTCGAAGGCAGCGTCACTTCGATTCTAAAGTGATATGTGTCTATTTAACGAACATTTGATAAAGTTCGATAGACCAGATAAACCATGCAGAAAAGATGCTTCAAAATGTAGATGCCCTTAGATTTGCAAGAGCACATCGATTTGATGAAGATTAAGTATTCTGGCATGCAACCCAATAACACAGTGCCCAGTGAGGGTTGTGTACTTTAATTCATACGAATTGTCCAACTATTAAAAGTTCATGATTAGTTATGTAAAACTCTGAACTGATTTAGGTCAAAGCTTTAACAACGATTGTCAATGTATACAAGCCTTAGAATTACAAGGTATACACTCATAGTTTTAGATACATATGTGAAATATATAGCTTTTAAATGAATGGATATCAGCTTTGGTGGAAAATTTATTGAAGATTTACTTATTAATCTGAAGTTAGTTAACTTATTAAGATGAATACTTCAACAATAATATTTGGGATCTATTGTTCTTTCGATCTTTCCGATGGATATGTGGAAAGTTTTGCTCTAGTTCTTTGTGCAATTATAATATGATTTTATTTATCAGCATTAAAGTAATTCCCGGTCGGGGTTATATGGGAGATAACAGTAAATGTGAACCGAGCTCGCCCATTTTCAATGCCGAACTTTTCAAGAGATCAGAAATACTTTTGTCAAATGTTGTCCCTCTAGAAAGTTTATTTTAGGCGCTATCCTGAATAACGATATTGTACAACGTCTTTATACTAAATGTCATCATCGTATCTATTATAATTTGTCATTTATTAGCTACTAAGATATTGCCTTAGGCGAAGTTATACGGGAGCAATAGTCAAACGTGAACGGATTTCTCCCAATTGCAATTAAACAATTTAAGTTTTCGTTGATATGTGAGAAACATACATACATATGTATGTTTTGAACGGATATCATGTACTTAGCTGCATTTTTGTACTTCCTAGGAAGATTATCTATAATTTGATATAGAAAACATACTCAAATGTTATCATAAAGTTCAAAAGTCAGACATAAAATTAAGATAAATGCAGTGTGTCTGCTAAAATCAGATTTGTGGAGCTCCTGGAAGGTATACCCATATGCATTTTACACAAAATTTTAGGATATCGTCCCACCCTGAGCTCCAAAAACTCCAAAAACTTGAAAAGGACAGACAGGTAGACGGACGGACGGACGGATGTCGCGAAATCGATTCTCCTGCCGATTCTGAGTCGATCGGTACAATTTGAATGGTATTCATAATCAGATTTGTGGAGTTTATATCAGATTTTAGGAAATCCTCCCACAAAGAACGCTGTCAAATCAATCGGTCCATAAACACCTGAGATATCGCTGAAACAATACTTACAAAATGTCAACAAAATTTCTTAGACACGTACATTGGGCAATTTGCTGTAAATCACAAGTAGTGTTTTGGCGATATCTCAGTTGCTTATGGACCGCTTTTGATAAAATTTTATAATGTGCTTGGCGGGGGAATTTCCTAAAATCTGATATAAAATTTATGTATGTCCGTGCTCCAGGAGGATGGTTTTTCCTATTTCTGCATTTCCTTTTTTCAACAAACATTCTCTAACGCGTACTTTGGGCAATTTGCGATACATCAAATTTAGTGTTTTGGCTGTATCTCAGTTGTTTATGGTCCGATTTTGCTACAGAGTGCTTTGGGAACCATTTCCTACAATCTGATATATAATATATTATCACATGTACACCAGGAGTATCTTGTTTCTCTTATTATTTAAAAGTGTGTTTCAATCAAAAATTTTAAAATTTTCGTCTAATTTTTGGTATTTTTTCGATATTTTCGGTGTTTATAAACCGATCTGGTATATAATTTATGTAGGTCCATCCTCCAGGGGCTTCAGAAACTTGATCGATTCTCCTCCTGATTCTGAGTCGATCGGTATAATTTTTATGGGGTCTACGATCACTAATAATTAATAAAAAATAAAAAATAATTACAAACGGAATCACAAACTTATAATACCCTTTCACCTATTGGTAAAGGGTATAAAAAGTAAATTTAAAAGACTATGTCAGAGCTTAATGCTCTAAAACCAATAGCTAATTATGACAAAAACAATTTAAATAGTCAATTGGCAGAAAGTGATTCAAAAAAAGAAAATGATACGAGTAGAAAAAGAAAAAATAACACATTAAGTGAAATTATGGCAAAACATTCAAAAAATAACTACTACTCAATTCTAGATAATGACAAAGAATGTAACAATGAGTATTTACAAATATTCGAAAAGCATGTGCAAGAGAAAGGTAAAGCCACAACATCTTGTAACATTGCAAAAAATAATTCAATACAACAAAATTCTGATAATTTTGAAAAAACAACAACAACGAACAAAAATAAAAAGATTCCACCTCTCAATATTTTTGATATAGATCCCAATGAACTAATTAATTTCATAAAAAAGGGCTTAAATATTAAAGACTTTAAAATAAGAGAATTTTACAACAAAAAAATATCTCTTTATATGTCAACAATAGACGACTACAATAGAGTAAAAACTATTTACAAAAAACTAAATCTAAATTTTTTACTTTTACTCCAAAAGATATTAAAACAAAAACTTTCATGTTTAAAGGCCTAAGTCCTAATATTGACAATAACGAAATTCTTGAAGAATTATGTAAATTTCAAAACAAACTTTTCAACAAAGAAGATCAAAAAATTCGACATATACACCATACACTGTTAACCAAAATATGAGCTTTGCAGACACTGTAAAAAATAACAATCACCAAAATGTAAATTTTACTAACCCTATCCAAATAGCCTTAGAGGAGTTTAAGAACTCAATGCAAAATCTTACTAATCAAATTGTTAGCTTACATAAGCAATTACAAATTCAAACATCGCGCAGTGGTTTACGGACGCTTTTTTATGGAAATAATTCTGTAACTTTTGAACTACTAAAGATATTTGAATGAAATTTGGCATGGTGATAGTCAAGGAGTATTCGAGTTGGTTTTCAAAAGCACTGGCCCATGAGGGGTCGGGAGAGTGATTGATGGACCTTCAAAGTTGGTCACCTCGGGTGTTCGACTTTTTTAAAAATTCGCCAAAAATCCATTTATGAATGGATTGAAAAGAAATTTTAAACTTAAGTTCTCCTTCAGAAGGTCTACAAAAAATACGCTTACATGTGTAGGTTATCTCCTTTGGGTTTCGAGATATTTGGATAAAAAGGAATTTTTGGGTTGATTTTTTACCTATTTTTTTAAGCTTTTTTTGATCTGGTGGACGCATCTGAAGATCAAAAATTTTTTAAGAATATTCGTTAAAATTGTAACAAAATTCTAAATAATTTTTGTGCAAGTTGGTTATAGATATCTTCTTTCGTTTAAAAGTTAAAAATATTCAAAGTTGAAACTTAAAAAAAATTTCGCTTTTTTTTTGAGTTTTTCCCTAAAAGATAGCTATTTATAAAGTTTTTCAAAGAAAACATAATGAGAATGCGTATAAAACAAATTTCTTGCTAATTGGACTTTTGGTCCTCGCACATGCCCTCTCCAAAAAATGCCAATTTGTAAAAAAAAATTTTGGTTTAAATAAAAATTTTTCAAAAGGCAAAGCACCGATTTGAAAAAAATAATAATGTCCGTATTTTCTAATATATCTGTTATTGATTGAAAAAGTTTTTTCTGAAACGAGCTGCAAATAGAGTCAGTGTTGCCATTTTTGTAAAAAAACTCATTTTTTGAAACCCTTTTTTCCCGAGTTGGGAATTGGGGAATTTTTTAGTTAAAATTGGGAATTTTTTTTAGTCTATTGCTTTTAAATCTTATTGGTCTAGATGACTACAAATTTTCATTGAGATATCTTCATCCATGTCATTTCTACAAAACATCAAAAATTGAAATTATTTTCCTTCTAAAAGTAGAAAAATAATATTTTTTTGTTTTACGATACAAAGTGTAAAAATATTAACTCACTAAAAAAAGATTTTTAATTGGTGTTCATCTCCTGGACTTTCCCGATCCAATGATACTAAACACATGTATCAAGCTTCAATACATAGCCTTTAAAAGCTCTGAAAACTTTGCCTCCCATAGCATTTTTAAGCTAAATATTTTAGTATTGGAGAGTAATGTGTGCAAATAACGTTAATGGTGCACAGTGGTATTAACTCTGCAATTTCTAAACTACTAGACGGATTTTGACAAAATTTGGAACGTCAATAGAAGAGGTGTGAGGCTTTTAGATCAATGTTTAAGAACGTATTTGTCGGTAGCACAGTGGGCTCTACAGTGGGCCAAAGTTGCCTATCTCGGGTATATAAAACATTTGAGGGCGTATAACTTTCCTCAATTGGGTCCGATCTAAAAGATTTTTACGTTTTCGAAAACTTCTTAAAAAAACAAAAGAAAAAAACATGCTTACTTTACTACCTTATCTCTTATAGCTTAAGAGATATTTGAATCCAATTTTTTTTTTTTTGCTTTTTATGGTATATCTTCTGGCCTTTTTTTGGCCTATTTATTTTTTCTTGTACTACGTTAAATTTAAAAAAAACACTGCAAGATTGCTGATAAATTTCTAAATGAACTGGAAGAAACAAGTTCTTTATTATGTAAACTTAATAACACAGAAAAATTCTTCAAAGTTTGTGTACCGAAAAAAGCCTGAAAAATTATTTTTTTTTCAAAAAAAGTAATATTATTTTTTCAATATTTTTGAAAAATTTTTTCAAAAGACTCAATTCGTTTTTTACATTTTCTAAAAGGCTGGACTTGAGGGATCAGTATAAACTATATTTCTAAAAATTTTGGACATGCACCCTACAACCAGCGGTAGTCGAAAATCAGCCATTTTTTAACAAAACTTGTGTTTTTTTGTGACTGTAAAAAAATTGTTTATTTTATCTCAAAACTTTTTTTTAACAAAATTGTATTAAGTATAATGTTTTTAACATCTGTGCAAAAATCTGATAGAGCCCGGCTATTAATCGGGTCACACGGGCCGCTTTTCTAAAAAAAAACTCAAATTTGCGAAAAGCATACTCTTCTGTATTAAAAAATTTTCTTTACATTTCAGAACTTGTTCCGAAATTTATATTTCTGATTTTCGCACATACAGGTCAATACTATGTACAAAAATTGTCGCAATACCTTGTTTAGTTTTAGAGATTTTTTTTACTAAAATTTGATGGAGTCGAATATCTCTTAAACTATAACGGTCTTATGCTAAAAAATTTAACAACGATTGGTAAACTAAAGTTAAGCAAAATTTCTTAAAGTATTATCCTAAAACGATTATTAGCTTAACAAACCGATGTTAATCTTTTGTTAACATCAAATAATTTAAAGAAGCTGTCTACATAATTTAAAGCTACGTTAAATATTTTATTGTTTTGATAAATAATATTTTCTGAAAACTTTTAAAGAAAATATTTAAGTTTTCAGACTTATCTAATAAAAAATAATATTTTTGCTAAAATTAGTTATCATATTTTTTCTAATTTGCTATTTTTTATCATATAAAATGTTTCGGGGGTGGGGAATTTATGAAATATAATTTCCATGATATTTCATACTCTATTTTACATATTTCATACTAAAACCAAAATTTTCAAAAAAATTGATAATACAGATTCTTATTTTTAACAAAAAATTCGTGTTTTCAACAAAAAACAGACATCGGTCAATGAAATTTACAAAAAACATTATAGTGATGTATATATATATTCAACATGAATTAAAAGTACTCGATTTTTAAATAATCGGTTTAAACCCTTAGTAAAAATTTGTCTATTTATTATTTTACTGTATTATAAATGTGTTTAGTTTATGCTTTTATATAACATAAACATAATTTTACAGTAAGAAAAGAAGAAAAATGTTATTTTATATTAAAAACATACAAAACATTATTTAGAAATTCGACTACCCGGAGGAAACAATGAATAATTAATTCGTTGTTTTGTATATTTAACTATAAAGAGACAAGAGAGAATGAAGATGTTGCCAGCATTAACATGTAAAATTGACTTGACGTATTCATTAGTTAAAGAACTGTTTTTGGATACTATTTTTTAACAATCGTTTGTTAGCCTTAAAGTATTTGGTAACTAACGTGTTCATTAAGCAATATTTAAGATTTTTTTTTTTATTGAAGCTTGATACATGTGTTTAGTATCATTGGATCGGGAAAGTCCAGGAGATGAACACCAATTAAAAATCTTTTTTTAGTGAGTTAATATTTTTACACTTTGTATCGTAAAACAAAAAAATATTATTTTTCTACTTTTAGAGGGAAAATAATTTCAATTTTTGATGTTTTGTAGAAATGACATGGATGAAGATTTGAAAATTTGTAGTCATGTAGACCAATAAGATCTAAAAGCAATAGACTAAAAAAAATTCCCAATTTTAACTAAAAAATTCCCCAATTCCCAACTCGGGAAAAAAGGGTTTCAAAAAATGAGTTTTTTTACAAAAATGGCAACACTGACTCTATTTGCAGCTCGTTTCAGAAAAAACTTTTTCAATCAATAACAGATATATTAGAAAATACGGACATTATTATTTTTTTCAAATCGGTGCTTTGCTTTTTGAAAAATTTTTATTTAAACCAAAATTTTTTTTTTACAAATTGGCATTTTTTGGAGAGGGCATGTGCGAGGACCAAAAGTCCAATTAGCAAGAAATTTGTTTTATACGCATTCTCATTATGTTTTCTTTGAAAAACTTTAAAAATATTTTTATGTTTCTTAAGAAAATATTTTTTTATTAGTGAAAAAATATAGCTATCTTTTAGGGAAAAACTCAAAAAAAAGCGAAATTTTTTTTAAGTTTCAACTTTGAATATTTTTAACTTTTAAACGAAAGAAGATATCTATAACCAACTTGCACAAAAATTATTTAGAATTTTGTTACAATTTTAACGAATATTCTTAAAATTTTTGATCTTCAGATGCGTCCACCAGATCAAAAAAATCTTAAAAAAATAGGTAAAAAATCAACCCAAAAATTCCTTTTTATCCAAATATCTCGAAGCCCAAAGGAGATAACCTACACATGTAAGCGTATTTTTTGTAGACCTTCTGAAGGAGAACTTAAGTTTAAAATTTCTTTTCAATCCATTCATAAATGGATTTTTGGCGAATTTTTAAAAAAGTCGAACACCCGAGGTGACCAACTTTGAAGGTCCATCAATCACTCTCCCGACCCCTCATGGGCCAGTGCTTTTGAAAACCAACTCGAATACTCCTTGACTATCACCATGCCAAATTTCATTCAAATATCTTTAGTAGTTCAAAAGTTACAGAATTATTTCCAAAAAAAAGCGTCCGTAAACCACTGTGCATCGAGAATTGACTCGATCTTCTCGATGTTAGAAAACTAAGATATCGTCATGGATAATACTATTGTAAAAAATTTAAACATTATTCATATTAACGTTAACTCTTTAATTAGTATAAGCAGGAGATATGACTTAAGTGACTTTTTAAATAAAAATAATCCTGACTTAGTACTTTTGAATGAGACTAAATTAAGTATACGACATAAGGTTAATTTCAATGGGTACCAATTTATACGTAAAGACCGAATCAATAATGGGGGAGGTGGAACAGGTATCTTAATAAAACAGAATATTAAATTTAAAACATACACCAATAACATCATAAGTTCCTTTAAAGTATTAGAAACGTGTATTTTGAAAATACCACTTCATTCAAATAAAACATTATTTGTAATATCGTCCTATTATCCGTCTGGTAATAATAATGATAACTTAAAATCAGAATTACTACATCTTTTTCAATCCCTAAACCTACAAAACCCCAACAATTTTTACATATTGATAGGAGATCTAAATTGTAAGCACTCAGATTGGGGGAATCCCTCTAACAACACAAAAGGCAATATATTAAAAGAATGGCTATCAGTTAATGAAATTCAATATAGATGCAGTTTATATGCCTCAACCTTTCCTTCGTACCCCCGTTGCGGATCTTACTTAGACATATGCATAGCTGACTCGCGCTTAATGATACATAGGGAGAATGATACCATAAATTGTCTTAAGAACTTATAGCCTGTTTCACGATTTCGAAAGAAAATCTACTCGAAAGAAAGTGAGTAACTCGAATTCGAATTAATTTTGGTTTCACTATTTCGAAGCCTTTCGTTCGTTTCTATTCGAAAGCAAAATATCAAATGACTCATTTTGACATTTGCTTTCATATTGCTGGTAATTTGTTCGAAATAGTGAAACAGATATTTGTATGAAAATACTTACGTTTTCTTTCGACTTATCTTTCGCAGTTAGTGAAACGAAAAACAAATTTCTTTCGTATAAGATAAGAAAGAAAGCATTCTTTCGAGATCGTGAAACAGGCTATTAGATTATGATAGCGACCATAACGCAGTACAACTTATTGTTTTAAACCAGAATGATGATAACCCAATCACACTATTTAAAGATATACCGAATTCACACTTTAATTACAAAAAAAACTAACTGGAGGAAATTTAACAATAGTACATTGGAAAAATATTGCACTAACGAACCTATACCAAACAGTAGAAACCTAACAAATTCCGAAATAGATTTTTATTTAATTGAATTAAACAAAATAATTGATCATTCGATCGAAAAAGCAGTTCCGAAGTATCAGAATACAGACTCGGTAGGAAAATTCACTAATTCAATTATAAAAAAACTTCAAGCTGAAAAAAGTAAAATACTTACTGCTATCAAAAAGCACAATAGATTTGAGTTAATTAGTGAAAACTTTACCCTTGCTGTTAATAAACACATACAAGAAATAACAAGATTGATAACAAGGATTTATCTAACGTATTTTTTGAAGCAAAAAAACAGTTCAGAAAAATACAACCTTTGCGTGTTAATACCCTAGAAATACCACAAAATGAACACTTTTTGTTAAGAAATGCGGGGATTAGTATTGATGAATTAGAAAAAAACAATTAAAATCAAAAGTTTGTGATTAGGGATCAAGAACAAATATTAAACATAATTGGTGCTTATCTTGAATCAATTCATTCTTTTAAAGAAATCGATACAGAAAATAGTGTGCATATTGACGTTAATACTGGTTTCAACAGTTTTTTGGAAACAAAAAACGAATATGAGACTAGTCGAACATGCTATACAATATTTTCGAATAATAATAGAGCTAACAATATTGATATTGTAAATGGAAACTATTTCATAAATTTTGAATCACTGTTAGACATTTTTCGAAATTTAAAGAAAAAACTCTCCTCGGGAATCGATAATATTCCAAATATCATTTTAAAAAATATTCCTGAAACTATTATTCTGGAATATTGTACTCTTTTCAATAACATGCTCAATAACTCCTACTTTCCGCGAGCGTGGAAAGAAGCGAAAGTTGTGATTCTACCAAATAAAGATAGAGATTCAACCCTAAAAATTTACGCGCTATTAGTTTGTTACCAAATATTAGTAAAGTGTTTGAAGTTTGCGTTAACGAACACATAACAAGATTCTGCGAAGGAAAACAATTAATAAATGAAAGGCAAGGCAATTCGGATTCAAATACAATCATTCAACAGTTCATGCAACTCATCTTCTTGTATCCGAGATTCATTGGAATCTCAATAAATCCTTGTATACTGGAGCTTGTTTGATTGATTTTGAAAAAGCTTTTGATAGCATATGGATACCGGCTTTAATTTATAAACTACTAAGTTATGAAATGAAAATACCTAATTATATTTATTCATAACATGTTAAGTAACAAAACATTCTCAGTTTGTAATAGAGAACAAGTAAGTACTAAAAAATTCGTTATAGTCAACGGCCTTCAACAAGGTACTGAAAACTCCCCAATTATTTTTAATATTTTCTTATATGACCTATTAACAAAAATTGGTAATATTATTGCATTCGCTGATGATATTATAATTTATCAAGCCGCAAACACAATAGAGAAAATTAACAATCTACAAATGAAATTTAGCATAGTTGAGCAATATGCTTTAGACTGGAAAATGAAATCAATTTCAACAAATGCGAAACAATTCTTTTTCGGCCTCCAGTCGGAAGATGTAATCATGATGTTAAAACCAAATGGAAAGAATTCGGCATAAAATCAAATTCAAATATAAGCATTCCCAATAAACAAACTGTTAAATATCTGGGTATCAATTTAGACAAATTTTTGTACTATAATAGTCACATAAATACACAATTAACAAAAGCAAGAAATGCTTTTATTCGCAATACATTACAACTAAAGTAAAAATTACTTTGTACCAATTACTGGTTAGACCTATTCTAACATATGGTTGTCAAGTATGGTTTAACATTTCCCCAGCATATATGGAGAAAATTAGAGTTTTTGAAAGAAAATGTCTAAGAGCATGCACATCGCTCTATAGATCACCAAATAGTGGTTTTACGAAATACATATCAAACAAAAAATTATATAACACGGCTAAAATAGGAAGAATCGACAATTTTATTATTTATTTAGTTAGAAACCATATCGCCAAAAGTTCGGAATGCACCGTGAATAATTTAATTATGGCGCCATTTTACGCCAACGAAGATTATATTCATAAAACACTACAAAGTGGATTTGTACCACCTGAGGCCTTTGTTTACCTCGATAGTAAGGAATATATCCAAAACGAAATAGGCATACCTATATTTTATCACATTTATAGAAGAGCCAATATGAAAGCAATTCACTGCAATGAAATGACAAATAATAATACTAGATTTGATAAAAGTATATACTTGGATGAAAAAAATATACTCCCCAATATAAACAAAAATAAATTTTGGTGGTTAACCTAAAAACCTTCCCCTTTGTTTATTTATTTATTTATTTTAACAGTTATCATAAAATTACAGTTCCATTTTAAGATAACTAAATGAAAGCTATGACTACTGAGGTCTTAAGCTAATTGTATGTTTGAATTATGACATACTTATTGCATGATTACATTTTTATTTTTTATATATTTTTTTTATAGTTTATAAATCTTTATATATATTAGAAGTTTTTAAAAATTTTACAATAGATTTTATGTTTTCTGTTGTTGGGTTTGAAAGGAGATTAATTGGGTCTGTATTAAAAAGTTTGTTTCTTATCGCATTGAATTTTGTGCAGTATTTAAGTATATGTTCTATTGAGTTGGGTTCTGTATTGCAGTAAGGGCAAATGTGCGAAATATCAGGTTGAATTATATGCCTGTGTGTGCAGCTTGTATGGCCAAGTCTAAGTCTAACATACTTCCTACAGTCTTCAGTACTTATAGATGAGTTAAAGTTAAGGTAATTTTCAACATTTAATTTTGATTGGTTTATAAGTTTGTACCAATCGGATGTTTTGGACCAAGTATTAGTTTCCTCAGTTAATGTATTATTAATGTAACTTGATATATCCTTGATGTTAAGGTTATCAGTTAGAAAGAGAGGCGAATTATGAGCTGCTTTCGCGGTAGAGTCCGCAAATTCATTACCTTGGATGTTACAATGTCCGGGAATCCATAATACTTTTATATTAGGATTATCTATTAAGTAGTTCCTTATATGAGTGGAATAATAGTTTGTATTGTGTATGTTGTTTATTGATTGGATGGCAGAAAGAGAATCTGAGCATATGATGTTTTTAGTTGAGGTTTTACCTAGGAAATTTATTGCTTCATATATTGCTATTATTTCAGCTGAGAAAACGGTGGAATATGGTGGTAATATGCTTGTTCTTAAAATGGAATCTGTAGTGGTAACGCTATAGGAAATTTGTTCTCTAATTTTAGAACCATCTGTGAATATCAGTTTATATTCCTGGTGTTCCGATATTATCCTATTAAAACATCTTCTGTATGTATCGGGAGTTGTGATGGATTTTGAATATTGAACTAATGAAGTGTTAATACTGTTATCAGAAAGAAACCAAGCTGGGTGGGATAGTTTAGAGGTTTTGCTATTAGGTTTTATTGGTATACAATGTTTTCTTGCAAAATGGAAAATACGACTGAGGGTTGATTGTATTTTATTATGGATAGGCTTTGATGAGAGTTTATTACATATTTTATATATTGGAGAATTTGAGCTGTTAAGAACATTTTTTATAAGTTTAAATGTTATAATGTCTCTACTTGTTTCAAGAGGGTTAATTCCTGCTTCAAATAGCATATTTTGTATTCGTGTAGTTCTGAAAGCTTTAAATGATATTCTTAATGCGGAATTTATTATTGTTTTTAGTTTTCTAAGTGAAGATTTAGGAGAAAAGCCATATAAGTAAAGGCCATAAGATATTTTTGATAATAGTAAGGACTTAATTACTGATATTATCGAATATATGTTACAATTAAATTTTTTGTTAGCGAGACATTTTACTACATTTAATCTATGGTGCAAATCTTTGATTACGTATTGAAGGTGTCCATTCCAATTGTATCTTTTATTAAATATTATGCCTAAAATCTTTAGTGATGAACAATTTTCTATTATAAGAGAGTCAGTAGATACATTTGGGTTACATGATTTTTTCCTGCAAACATGCAGATGTTTGCATTTTTGTAATGAAAGGCTAGCACCAGAGTAATTGCACCAATTTTTTATCATTGTGATTAAAGGGTTAATATTTATCGATCCGTTTTTTTCTTTTCCTATTTTCTTAATTATATAAAAATCGTCTGCATATGAACAAAAATTATATTGTTTCAGTGATAAAAGACTTTCGCTTAGTTTATTATATGATATGAGGAAGAGTACCACAGAAAGTGGTGATCCTTGTGGTATTCCGTTATATAAAGGGTATGTTTTGGAGTAATTATTTTGGATATTAATTCTAATATGTCTATTCGATAAGAAATTCTGTATATATTTAATAATTCTTGGGCCTAGAGACCATTCTGATAGTTGTTGGATGATTGTGTGAATCCCGACTTTGTCAAAAGCTTTTGAGAAGTCAAGGGATATAATTGAGGAATGATTTTTGTGTGAAAGTGAATCGGAAATTAGGTGGTCAATGAAGAGTAAAGCCTCTGATATGGATTTACCTTTCCTGAAACCAATTTGATGAGGGCAGATTAAGGTATTTATATTAATGAACCACCAAAGACGGTTAGCTATAATTTTGTCAAGTAATTTTGCAAAACATAAATTGAGGGATATTGGTCTGTATGACAATATTTTTGTTTTATCAGTGTTTGGTTTCAGTATTGGACTTACTGTGCTAATTTTGTAGAATGATGGTATGTAATTGGAAAGAATTTGGTTGTATAAATGTATAAGTCGATTTTTTATTTGGTCGGGGAATTTTTTAATCATAGGGTATGATATTCTGTCGATTCCGGGAGTGCTGCCTTTGGTCTTACTGAGAGCCAAATTAAATTCCATTAAAGTTATATCTTTTTCAATATTAGAAGCTTTTTCCGTCGTTTGGTAAGATGGTCTAAAATTGCTTAGTTGAGATTTGTTAAATCTGAACTCATCAGAAAAATTGGTGTCGTCTGATTCAGACGACCAATATTTACCAAATTCATCTGCTATGTCTTGTTTATTAGTTAAAAATTGATTAGGATCATCAAGAGTTTGGATGGTGTTGATAGAATGCTTTAGATTAAGTCCACAAAAAGTCCGAATATTAGACCAAATTTTATTTGTTGGTGTCTGTGGGTTTATTTCGGAAGTGAAATTGTTAATAGATTTGTTTTTAGAAATTTTGAGTTCTTTTCTAAACTTAGCAGCTGCTCTTTTAAAATTAATTACATTTTCAGTGGTTATGTTTCTTTTTAATAAGTTCCAAAGTCTGTTTTTATTTCTTTTTAATTCCTCTAGCTCTTTATTCCACCAGGGAGTTGTTTTCACAGCTTTGTGATTTATTTGAGGAATAGAGGTGTTAGCACTTTGTAGGATTATTTTTTGCATATTTGAAGCTTCTTTGTTAATGTTGTTGCTAATTATTCGTTCGTCACTGAATTTTAACGTTAATTGTTTAAAGTTTTCCCAATTGGCTTTATTTAATATAAACTTAGGCTTTGGCTTCGAAATTGTGCCAAGCGGAGTCGAGAATAATTTTAAAATTATAGGAAAATGATCGCTTCCATAAAGGTCACTTTCGATTTTCCAGTTAGAACATAGTTTTAAATAAGGTGAGCCGAAGGCAATATCAATATTTGTGAATGAATTATGTGTACTGAAATGGGTTGGTGAACCGTCATTGAAAATTAGATAATTAGATTGGGTTATGTAATTTGCTAAAATGTTACCTCTACTATTATTAGTTGTAGAACCCCACATGGAATCCCAACTATTAAAATCTCCCATTATAAGAACATTATCATTTGGATGATCAAACATATTTTTAAGAGTATTGATGTCAAAATCTTTAGATGGAGAAATGTATGTGTTTATTATTTTACATTTATTTTTTGCTTGAATTATTACACCTACTGCATCTAAATAATTTGGAAGATCGAAAAAGGAGAATTGGAGAGAGTTATGTATTAAAATAGCGACACCACCATAAGAGTGAGTAGCTGTGTTTTTGAAGTTTATCGTATAGTTTAATGGTATAGGTAGTCCTGTAATTGAGTTGAAGTGTGTTTCTTGAAGTGCTATTATTTTTGGATTGTATTTTTTAATTAGTAATTGTAACTGATTGTAGTTGTTTAAATAACCTCTAATGTTCCATTGAAGAATATTGATGTTCATCTTAAACAATAAAATTAATGTGTAAAGCAATTGATAGACTTAATGAATGAAATTATTATAAAAGTGTTGTTATAAATTGTGAATAATATTGTAATATAGAGGTTTTCTTAAAGTATCCCCGAAAATTCAGAAAACCCTGTCCAGTCATTCAACTGCGTTCTCATTGCTCGTGCGCCTGAATCCGAGAATCCCAGTGCGCGACCAATGTCTGCAATTTTATGCCGGAGTAAGGAAATCTAGCTTTTCGGGGGGTAAATAGTTATATTGAGCTTAGCTTATAGGTCCATTGAGTCATCTTCATGACCTGAGCTTTTACTTGTTTTGTTTATGTTTGTTTTGGCGTTAGCTTTGTAAGTTGCTTTAATTTGTGCTTGTAGTCGTTTGGATGTATTTCTGGGTAGAATTTTGGTTGAAGATCGGGTGGAAGCTTGGCTTGTCGCAATTTGGTCGAGACGATCAATTATGATCGACTTTTGCTGACTGCTGGCTTGTTGATTATTTGTGAGAGTTACGTTTTGTTGACTGCTTATCTGCTGATTGTTTGTAGGAGTTTTATTTATTTGTGACGAGGTGCAAAGTAATGGATCATCGTAACTGACAAGTTGGGAACGTTGTTGTGGTGTAGTGTTTTTTTGGTGTACGATACTAGCGATTGAGTTATTATTTGGGTGTCTATTATTGTATATTCTTACTGCATTTTTCTGGGTTGTCTTTTCCGTAATTCTAATGGCTTGGATCTCTTTATGTTTTAAAAATATTGGACATTTTTTGTCCTTTGCTGAGTGCTTGATGTCAATGATGTCATTTTCTTTACAGTTGATACAACAACTAGCGTATTTGCATTCTTCATTGTTTTCCAGGTCGACATGATTGTTGTTACCACAGTTAAAGCATAGTTTTCCTAGTTCACATGATTTTTGAAGATGTCCATAGCGAAGGCAATTGTTGCATCTTAGCGGGTTTGGTATAAATGGGCGAATGTGGATTTTCTCATAACCCATAAAAACGTGTTCAGGAAGATTGGATTGAGCGAAAGTTAGAACTAACAGACCAGTCTCTTTTAGCTCATTATTTTCTTTTCTTAAAATTTTTTTGACCTCGACTACTTTTTGTGATGTCATATGACTGAGGATTTCTTCTTCAGGTACTTCGAATAAATCCGATGAATAAATGACTCCTTTCGAGAAATTTAAATATTTGTGTTCTGTTATATCAATCTTAATATTTTCACACATGGCAGTAAGCTTTATTAGTTTATTTGCTTGGGTTGAGTTTTTCGCTTTTACCAAAATTGTTCCGTTACGAAGTTTTTTGCATTCTGCCACTTCTCCGCTGCAAGTGTAATCAATGATCTTTTTGATTAAGAAGGGTGAAACATTTGATAAGTTTCTATCACTATTAACACGTGTGATCACTAGGTAAACTGCTTCATTAGAGACTATTGAAACTTTTTTAGTAAAATCAAACTTTAGACCAGTATTGTAGATCACTGTTTTTTGTTTAGAAATATCAGGTGGTTTGTTCATTATGGTTTTTTAAAATTCTTTTTGTTTTTAGAAATAATGACGCACTTAAGTTTTATTTTCTTTTACTTTAGTTTGTTTTTGTGTATTCCTTAAAGAATTAACCGTTATATTTTTTTTTTTTTTTGGTTTTTACTATTTGTTTTCTTTAGGTTTCGCAATGAGAGAAAGAGATGTTGTTTGTTCGAGTTAACGATTAACACTGACCTTCCCCTTTGACTTTTACCCATTGACTATTATTTTATTTTTAAATACAATATAAAAGTAATAATTTTTCTAAAAAATATTTTTTTCGTTACATAAAATTATATTGATTGTATAAAAGCAATAAATTATATATATAAAAATTAAAAAAATAAAAAAATATATCCTAAGTATACTAGAGAGCTCGACTATGGGACTGTGTATAATTAATAGTTTACAAATACTACTTGTTTATTTTTAGTTTAAGAAGATGATTTTTATATAAAATAAACGCTATTAAAAAAAAAAAAAAAAAGAATTTCTTAAAGAACATATAACATATTTATAATTTTCTAAAAGAAAACTTCACAAAGTTTATAATTGAATTAAAAAATAATTTCTTGTTTATTCGGTGTTAGTACCAGAGTCTCTTGAATGAGACCTATTGTTTACGGAAATTACAATTTTGATCCATAATTTCTCCGAACGCACGCGAGCTGTAAAACAAAATTTCATCAAATTTTTATGGGCCAAGGTGTTTTAAATTACATTGCAAATGTACTTTGTCGCCCTGAAAGTGGACAAGCAACTAGAGTAAAAAAAAAACTAAAAATAACCATTTTTGAACATTTTTCAAGTCTTTTTAGGAATTGTGGGATTTGTGTTACTAAAAATATTTTTTTTAATTTTTGTATTTTTTTCCTTAAGAAGTTTTATTAAGTTTTATACCATTGCAAATTTTAATTGTTATCTATTATTGTTAATGCAGATAAAACAAACATTTAGGCTGTTTTCATGTTTTCTACCAAAAGTGTTATTTGCTTTTTTCCTCCACGGTCCTTTGAATCTTTAAAATCGATTTTCTTAAAATTCTGACGTGCTACAGCAAAACGTCGAGACTCGTATTTCTTTATTTTAAGCCTATTTTCATATCCTGTTAACATGTCTCATGTGTACTCAAAAAAATTTGATTTTGTCGTACTGTGTAATATATAATACAAATTAATCTAACATGCGTTCGACTTAAAATAGTATTAATTTATACATGAATTTTAGTCAGTATATATCGGATTTGTAAATTTTAATTTAAAAGAATTTTTTTTATAATTGATAATATTAAATACAATTTATATTCAAAACTATTATATTATTACTAGATGTGTTAGATGTGTTATGTATATAATAAACTGAATTTTAAATATGAAAAGATTTGAGTAGAGTAATTATAAATTGGGAATGCTAATGATGGAACTGATGGCTCTGATATATTAATTTTAAATTTTAGGGACGATACTAAAACTAAATTTTGGACACTAAGGTATCTTGCGAATTAAGGGTGGGTTAATAATTAAAAAAGTGTCTAGGTGATAATAACATCGATAAAGTTTGAAACAATAAGATTAAAAAGGTAATTTAGTTAGGTTGTCAATAGCCCGGTTTAGTTAATTAGTAGATTTCATTTGCAAAGACAGACTTGGAAAGAATTATTTTCTTTTCTTTATGTAGTGTTAAACATTTTGTATGCTCAAGAACCCTTCCCAATCCGACGAGCTCAGCCCATTCAAGCTTTCCAAGCAAAGGGCATACAAAGTGTATTGACCTAAACGTATAATTTTCAAAAATTTACTACAATTCATCTCTTGCGGAAACAGAGCTTGAAGCAAAAGTGGTGAAAGCCCATGCGGCGTTTTTCACTGAATATGAGGAGGTTTTAGATAGGTTTTCGTCTCTTGAACGCGCGCTTAGAGTCATCGCGTACATGGTGCAGTTTCTTCATCGGACTCACCCATCTTACCGAAAAGAACACTCCTCCACAACGGTTGAGGTCTCCAGCGATGAGATTAAAAAAGTTAACTTAGCCATTTTAGCTCAAAAAGTTCACTTCGCTGAGGAGTACCAATCCTTACTATCGGGCGAATCGGTATCTAAAAAAAGTTCGTTAATAACTTTGAACCCCTTTCTTGATAATGAGCAAGTCATGCGAGCAAACGGTAGACTAGCTAAATCATCCAATCATCCTGCCTTATTCTTGTCGACTCTCTACGACTCCCTTTCTCTATATCTAACACTTTCTAGAAACTTCTCCCTTCACTCTTCTTTCTCTTCCAGCTATCGTTATTTACTTTCAGAAAGGATCACAATGGACCCGAAGGTCTCCGAGTTAAGATGCCACTTTCCTGGCATTACCTTTTCAACCTAACCTAACCTAGTAGATTTTGCTCACAAATCTACTATTCATGGTGGAAACCAACTTATGTTACGAATTATTCGCAACGAATATTGGATTCCACGATTGAAAAATTTGGTGCGTGCCACTTATAATAGTTGCAAACGTTGCATATGAAAGGACTAAATTGGATAGGCCCTTTACAAATACTGGAGTAGATTTTGCAGGGCCCTTTGATTTGAGGAATTTCACTGCTAGGTCTTGCAAAATAACCAAAGCTTATGTGTGCATTTTTGTTTGTTTTGCCACTAAAGCGACAGATGCCTTTCTGGTCGCCATTCATAGATTCATTGATCGGCTGCCCTGCTACAATGTTTTCCGACAATGGAACCAATTTCGTGGGAGCTTCGCGTGAATTAGAAAATGAATTTAAAACTTTTCTAAAGGAATGCCAAGCTCGTTTGGTGTCAACCTTTAATATTCAAGGCCTCTCGTGGCGTTTTATACCAGCTCACATGGGTGGTTTATGGGAGGCAGATGTTAAACGTTTTAAATCGCGTTTTAAAAAAGAGTCTCATTCTGTTAAATATACATTTAAAGAGCTTTCAACAATTGTCGGCCAAATTGTAGCGTGTAGATCTAACCCTGACACTAGGTCATTTTTTGATAGGGTCACCTATCCTTACTATGGTCAATCGATATCGGAAAATGAAAGCTTTTACTCATGAATTCTGTCGACGATGGAAGGGAGAGTATTTAGCTAACTTACATAGACGTTATAAATGGAAATTTCCCGAACGTGATGTATCAGTTAAAGATATTGTCGTGATACGTAATGAGCAATTAATGCAAACGGCATGAAAATCAGGCGTTATAGGAAAAATGTATCCCGGTACTGACGGTCGTGTTCGCGTCGCCGATGTCATAACGGATAATGGTATGGTAAAGCGACCAATCACTAAATTGGTTATCCTAACCAATGATAAAACAATTTGTTAAGTAATGTTATAATTAACCTATTCCTTCCTAGCACCATGGCCGCTATGCAAAAGTTGGTTAATGACTCCCTCTTGGAAGACGACGATGATCTAATGCAAGTGTCCAAAATTTTCGAGGAATCTATCTACCGTGAATTGGAGGATTATGAAGAAATGATGATCACTACTATTGCCCCCGTATTAGTCCCAGAACTGCCAGCGACCTCTTACGCGCCCATCGGAAACTCGGGTTCGGATATCCCCGTAGCAAGGCCAAAGAGTGCAGCCTCTGTAAAAAAGCGCAAGCGTTGCGTTTTTGTTTCAAATTTTTGAAATTGTCACACGCCGCTCGCTTGCAACACGTTGTTAGTAGCACCATACGGTGCTACACTCTTCACCACAAAAAACCGTACCGCAGACCAAAAGCCATAACAAGAAAAATCAAAAGTCTGCTTCGTGTCCGAGCTCGTCTTCGGTTAGACTTTCGGTACGCCATGCAATCAATTTTTCGCTGACCATGGTCGTAAAAATGCAGTTTGGTAACCAGTATGTTGAAGTTCGAGCTGTGTTAAACTTATGCTGCAGCCACAGCTACGTAATTAATTACACACGAGCTTATTCGATACACTCGGCTACTCGGTTATTAATTAATAATATTTTTTTTTAATAAAAATTATTTTTTTTTTTTGCCTAAAATATATCGTTACTTTAATATAGAAAAGCCCTAACTAATATTTTTCTTACATTACAGGAGGTCAAGTCAAGTCCATCTTGTATTACGGCTGCGAAACTTGGAAACGCACAAATGCCATCGATAAGCGCCTGCAAACCTTTGCAAACAAATGCTTGCGGCAAATCCTTAATATATGGTGGCCAAATCGAATAAGAAATGAAGATCTACTAAACGCTACAAACCAAATCCCTTCTTCTATAGAGGTATGTCAACGGAAATGGCGATGGATAGGCCACACACTTCGAAGGCCAAATACCAACATTGCTCGACAAGCGCTTCGTTGGTGCACCTGCTAGAACGTGGAGAAGGTCAATTGATGCGGAGTTACAAGCAGCAAACTATTCATGGAATGATGTATGCCTAACATCTCGCAATAGAGTTCGATATAAAAGGATGGTTGAGGCCCTATGCTCCACTGGGAGTCAAGGATAACAGAAGAAGAAGACAGGAGGGCAAAAAAAAAACTAAATAAAATCTTAAGTTTTGAAGATACAGACAGTTTTTTTACTAACTTCTCTAAAGAATTTAATGCTATAATGTTTTTAAAATTAAAAGATTTTTATAAAATTATATTAGATAAAGCTTTAAAAAGCGATTTGAATGAAAAACGACCTTTCTATATTAAAGTAACGATATGTATAATTCTTTTTTAATTTTCTATCTTTATTAGATTGTTAAGATTATTTGAAATCAGTTTATGGGTCTGTCAAAATCATGTTCATTCCCGCAAGGGTCAGTTTCTATATGAAAGTAACGATATGTATAATTCTTTTTTAATTTCCTATCTTTATTATATTGTTAAGATTATTTGAAATCAGTTTATGGGTCTGTCAAAATCATGTTCATTCCCGCAAGGGTCAGTTTATGAGTCTGTCAAAAATTCTGTTTATTCCCGCAAGGGTCAGTTAGTTAACCTGTCAAAAACCACATCATCGACGTCTTTATTTAAATCTGTTAAGTTTAATTTAAATAAAGCAATTTATGTGAATATTCTTATATATTATATTGCATACACTACGTTGTTGCAAGGTGGGCGGCAATGTTTAAGTCCAATTTAATAAATTACATTTATTTGTTTCGTTATGTGTATTTCGTTACTTTAATATAGAAAGGCCCTAAGTCTTTTTTTTTATTCAAATAGCTTTTTAAAGCTTTATCTTATATCAGATGAAAATCTTTTAATTAAAAAAAAAAAACATTATTGTAGTATTATATTCTTTACAGAATTTAGTAAAACCTGCGTTTAAGAAATTTTTGTATCTTCAAAACTTTAGACTTTATTTAATTTTTTTCCACTCTCCTGTAATATAAATAAAATATTAGTTAGGGCTTTTCTTTATTAAAGTAACGATTTACTCCTTAGGACTTAAATGTACTATCCTCTTTTATCACCTTTGGGTGTTTTGATGGGAAGACTTAAGTTCTAACGAGTAATCTAACGGAGTTTTATTAGTTATAGTTGTCTTCTGTTGGCAACCATCCGGTTTTATACAAAAGTAGAGTTAACTTGGCAACTCTACTGATGTAATGGGAGTAACGGAGAACAAAAAGATTAAGTAGACATTTCTTGTTAACACATTGTAAATTTATTTTATTAATTATTTAAATAAAGAATTTAAATATATATGAAATCATAACATTGTGGCGACGAGGAAAAGAAAGTGATAACATAAGTTGTGCAACTAACATGGATGAAACTATAAAGGCTCTACTAGAGCAAATGCAAGCTCAACAGAAGCAAAACCATGAGGATAATAGGGAATTGCGTCAACTTGTGTCACAAATTCTTTCAAAGGAAACTGCTCCACCTACATTCTCTTCTAAAACAGTGGCTAAAGTTGATAATGGTAATGAGTTCATCCTTGAAGCATTGGCGTCCAATATAACAGAATGTTGCTATGATATTGACCTTAACCTCACTTTTGATACGTGGTATGCACGTTATGAGGACCTGTTCGAAATAGATGCAAGTAAGTTGGACGACGCCGCTAAAGTCAGATTGTTGTTACGTAAAATGAATACAGTAGTTCATAACAAGTACATCAATTATATCCTCCCGAAACACCCTAGAGATTTTAGTTTCGAAGAAACCGTTCTAAAACTAAAACAATTGTTTGGTAGCCAGATTTCAATTTTCAATATGCGGTTCAATTGCCTTCAGATTACAAAAGATGAAAACATGGATTTTATTTCATACACTGAGTTTGTAAATAAGCAATGCGAAAATTTCAAATTAAACGATTTAACGTTAGATCAATTTAAGTGCTTAATATTCGTAATGGGACTTAAGTCAGCAACAGATTTTGATATTCGCACTAAGCTTTTAAGTAAACTCGACAGTGAATCCAGCTCTATCACTCTTGATATTTTATCAAGAGAGTGTCAAAGAATCATCAACCTTAAAAACGACACTGCCCTAATTGAAACCTCAAACAGTGAAACTCAAGTACATCGTTTGCAATTAGGTAAAAATAACAACATTAAAGGTAAAAATAATCCTAAACCCCCATGCTGGTTCTGTGGTGGTATGCACTACGCACGTGAGTGTACATACAAAGGCCACAAATGCCAAGAATGTCACAAGATGGGACATAAAGAAGTCAAGAAACGGTAACAAACAGCATACGTTCAAAAATTCTATAGTGGAAGCAAACAGTATTTTTACCTGCAACAAAATATGCAACTCACAGAGGAAATATTGCAACTAGACACAGGGTCGGATATAACAATTGTCTCAGAAGATGTTTTCGAAAAACTCAACATCAACGACTTGCAAAACGTAACAAAAACAGCTCGCAGTGCAACTGGCGATTTACCACTTTTGGGTGAATTTGACTGTGAAATTTCGTTTCGTAACAAATCAATTAACACAAAGGGATACGTTTCATCAATACCAAATTTAAATGTTTTTGGCCTTGACTGGTTAGAAGCTCTTCAGATATGCGACATGCCAATAAACAACATTTGTAAAAGCATCGAACTAAATCAGGGAAGTATCAGTGAAGAAAAATTTAATTCAATGAATCTTAGAAAAGCCTTTCCAGATTTATTCGATGGAAAAATGGGTGTTTGTAGCAAAACCACAGCCCATCTGGTCGTAAAATCTGATAAGCAGCCAGTATTCCGCCCACCTCGACCTGTAGCATATCGTCGCGTTTCTTCTCAAACCACGTAAGACAAGAGTCTCGTTTTTCAGGAAACGAAAAAAACTAAATAAGTTTTTACATAAGAGTTTTAAGAAAAACTTTTTTCCATAAAATGTGGCTTTACGATTCTCTAAAAGGTGTAGAAATATATTTTGAAAAAATTGGATACTTACAAGTAACGGTAGTCGAATTTGTCGCTTACGTGTTTTGGGAAGAAAAATTTTTTTCAAATTGAAAAATTAAAAGGGCACATTTTATAAGATAAATTAAGACTTACTTTTTATTTAGTTAAAAAATATATATATTGCTAAAACCTTAGAGGAAATTATATACAAAGAAACTTATTATTATACATTATTATTATTTATTTCATTCTTAAGCTCACAAATAATATATCATATCGATAAAAGAAATTTGTGATATGAAACATAATTTCGAGAGTAATGTGCAGCACCAAAAATTTTTCCATTAAGTTCCAGATATTTTAATTATTTCAAAAGTAAAAGGCTAGTGGATGAGGTTCTGACATTTCTAACTTTAAATATAAAGAAATGTATGTTTTGAAAGAAAACATCATTTTATCTGGAGTTAACGAGGTTCTTAAAGTAATTAATTTAAGAACTTATTGCCAAAAGAAAAAAAAAATACTTTGATTGGCTTGAAACTTTCGGTATATTTTCTCCTTCTCTAGAATGAAAAACAATGTATATAAGATTTCAGAATTTCCTATTATTAGTATAAAAAATTCAATTTTTAATGCAAATGTCATTTTGTATGGCGCTTACGAGGTTTTTGAAATGGCTTTAAATTATTTTTTTTCATACAAAGTTGTCAAGATGAGATTGCAGACAGATGGCTAAGCTTATTTTCTATCATAAAAGCCAAAAAAATCAATTTTGGAAAAATGGCGCTTACGTGGTTTGAGAAGAAACGCTACGATATGCAGTTCGACATCTAGTTGAAGACGAATTAAAACGGCTTCAAAACGAAAATATTACACTGATTGGGCAGCACCTGTCGTTGTGATAAGAAAAACTGATGGCCGAATTCGCCTATGTGCAGACTTCTCTACTGGGTTAAATGACGTACTGGAAATGCATCAATATCCGCTACCCAATCCCAGTGATATATTTTCAAAAATGGCAAATGCTCAAGTATTTAGTCACATCGATTTAGCAGATGCTTTCCTCCAAATTAAAGTAAATGAAGAGTCAAAACATCTTTTGACTATAAACACCCACATGGGTTTATTTAGATACAATAGAATGGTTTTCGGTGTAAAAACATTTCCGACAATATTCCAACAAATAATGGACACGATGCTAGCTGGATTGGAAGGTACCGCGGCATATATCGATGATATATTTGTTTCTGGCAAAACTCAAAAGGAACATGATCAAAATTTACATAAAGTTCTGAAAAGTATTCAAGATTATGGATTTAAATTAAAATTTGAGAAATGCACATTTTCAACAAATGGAATAGATTATTTGGGTTATAAAATCAACAAAAATGGCTTAAAACCAAACCCCTTACGAGCGGCAGCAATTAAAGATATGCCGGAGCCGAACTATATCACCGAATTACGTTCATTTTTAGGTGCCATTAATTTCTATGCAAAATTCGTGGACAAGATGCACACACTCCGAGGCCCATTAGATGAATTATTAAAAGCCAACACACCGTGGGATTGGAATTCAATACGCCAAAATAATTTTTTGAAATTAAAAGAAATTATAGCATCTGATCTATTGCTTACTCATTATGACCCTACCAAAAAAATCATCGTTGCAGCTGACGCATCTAACTATGGATTAGGGGCATGCATATTTTACGAATTCGAAGATGGATCAATAAAAGCTATTTCACATGCTTCCAGATCGCTTACTGCCGCTGAAAAATCATATGGCCAAATCGAGAAAGAAGCGCTAGCCCTTATTTTTGCAACGACAAAGTTTCATAAAATGATTTTTGGAAGAAAATTCACGTTAAAAACAGACCATAAACCACTGTTAACTATTTTTGGTAGAAAAACAGGTATAAGTGCACATCAAGCTAATCTTCTTCAAAGATGGGCTACAAAATTATTGGCGTATGATTTCGATATCATGTTCGAATCAACAGCTAGTTTTGGGTATGCAGATGTTTTGTCACGCTTAATTAACAAGCAAAACAGCGAATCAGAAGAATTCGTAATTGCCTCTATAAAACTTGAAAAGGAAGTCCATGATGTTTTGCTTCATAATATCAAAATGCTTCCGATAACTCATAACATGATAAAAAAAAAAGAGTCATCGAAAGACTCAACTATACGCTCAATAATCAACTACTGTCAAAATGGATGGCCACCAAACATTGAGAAAACTAGCGAACTTTATGCGTTCAGTCAACGCAAGGATACAATTAGTATTGTTGATGGCTGCGTCATGGTAGGAGAACGTGTGGTTGTGCCAAACATTTTTCGCAAACATCTGTTAAAAGACTTGCACAAGGGCCATCCAGGCATTGAACGTACAAAAGCAATAGCCAGAAGCTATGTATACTGGCCAGGAATTGACCAAGATATAACCAGATGGGTACAAGAGTGCAATCAATGTGCAAGTGCTGCTAAAATGCCCACGAAAACCCCTCTTATTCCTTGGCCAACACCACAAAACGTATGGGAACGCATCCACATCGACTATGCAGGGCCTATCGAAGGTTATTACTTTTTGGTGGTAGTTGATGCTTTGTCAAAATGGCCCGAAATTGTTCCAACAAAAACAATAAGTGCTCAACAAACATTATACATTCTAAACGAAATTTTTAGTAGACATGGTTTGCCCTGCACTATCGTATCCGACAACGGAACTCAATTCCAAAGTTCACTCTTCAAACAATTCACAGAAAAAAGAGGAATTGTACACTTGTTTTCAAGCCCGTATTACCCAATGTCTAATGGACAAGCAGAACGTTTCGTAGACACACTGAAAAGATCGTTAAAAAAACTCAAAGACGAGGACGATATCCTAAATAACCTACAAACATTTCTACAGTGCTACAGATCAACTCCAAACCGTTATTGTGTCGATAGCAAGTCGCCCGCAGAACTTCTATACAAAAGAAAAATGCGTATTCAATTAGATCTGCTACACCAACCAGTAGTTCAACTGAACACTGACAACTTCAATAATAACGCTGAAAAGATGAAACTACAATTCGATCAGAAGCACGGCGTTATAAGAAAAGAGTTCACGTCTGGAGAGAAAGTGTACGCCAGTACTTATATCAAAAACAAACTCATCTGGGAACCTGGTAATATCGTCGAACGCAGGGGAAATGTAATGTATAACGTCATCCTTGATAACGGTCGACTAATTCGTGCACATAAAAACCAACTTCGGCATAGAATTCATGAAGGACCGCCAATTCAATCCTGCAAACAAAGAATTCCTTTTAATGAATTTCTCGATGCCGAAACACCATTGGAAGCACAAGTCGACGAGCCATCACAAACTGAATCTTCCTGCACTGCCGAACCAGTAACACAAGAAGTAGAAAACAACACCCTGGAAACTCCAACACTTCGCCGATCCACTAGGCAACGAAGACCGGTGCAAAGGTTTACTCCTCCGAGGAACTAACTAAGAAGGAAAGGTGTTGGCAACCATTCGGTTTTATACAAAAGTAGAGTTAACTTGGCAACTCTACTGATGTAATGGGAGTAACGGAGAACAAAAAGATTAAGTAGACATTTCTTGTTAACACATTGTAAATTTATTTTATTAATTATTTAAATAAAGAATTTAAATATATATGAAATCATAACATCTTCAACTATTTTTTAACAATTCAATCAGATAATTTGTTACAATTTGTTACCTGTGCAGATCACAATTCTTACTTTTGTTCCTCAAACATATAACAACTGATACATGTAGGTAGTTTTGTTAAATTTCATACATGCAGTATAGACTTTATTTAGGTATAAAATTTATGATAATAATATATTGTAGATTGTAGAAAGTTTTTTGTTATTAATTAAATAATTTGAGTTCCTGGTTTCATCCAGAAGTCAGATGGCTTGTGGACTGAGTCGAGTCTAGAGACGCTAAATCTGCTTATTGACACTCATTTTCCAGGTAACAGGAATTTAGATCCCGTCCCGAGTATACCGATTACGGTAGATTCGGTCGCAAGACCGAACATTTTGATAGATATGATAGTCACCATGGAGATAACTAAATGGGCCGTGAATTCATTCTTGCCGTATAAATCGGGCAGTCCAGACGGCATCATCCCTGCTACGCTTCAGAATTCCTCCGACCATTGTCTGTCAATTCTTCGGTCCATTTTCGCTAGCTGTCTACTTGGGCGCTTTATTCCAAGTGGATGGAGAGAGGTTAGGGTGATTTTTATACCAAAGGCAGGGAAGGCTAGTCAATCAAAACCAAAAGATTTTATACCAATCAGCCTATCGTCTTTCCTTTTAGAGACACTAGAGCGACTGATTGATCTCTATCTTAGGAACTCGTTAGAAACACGCATCATAAGTAACGCTCAACATGCTTACCTTAGGGGTAAATCTGTTGAGAGTGCACTCCATGATGTGGTTGGTTTTATCGAAAAAGGGCTAGATTTCAAGGAATACACATTGGCAGCTTTCTTAGATATCGAAGGAGCTTTCAATAACATCACGATTGACGCCATTAAGAACGCGCAGGGTTTTCTGGTAGAGTGTAGGAGAGTAGGAGACTACAGCACTCGTACTGGCGATTAACGTCATACTTAAAAGATTTGACTATCTAAGTAGGAAGATTGTCGCCTACGCTGATGACGTCGTAATACTGGTATCGGGTAAATACCTGAATACAATCAGTAAAATCATTGAATCGGCATTAGGCGACCTCTCCTCCTGGGCTAGTGACAAAGGACTGGGGGTCAACCCTGAAAAAACAGAGTTAGTCTTATTCACCAGGAGGTACAAAGTTGAGTCTTTCAAACTTCCAGTACTTAATGGAGTAGAGTTAGGACTGTCGTTAGAAGCCAAATTCCTAGGCATTGTTTTAGATAGGAAGCTATCTTGGAAGAGGAACACGCTCGAGAGGATGAAAAAGGGACTTAACGCCTACTACTTTTACAGGAACTCAGTAGGCAAGAGCTGTGGATTAAACCCAATGGTAGTATACTGGATATACACAACCATTGTAAGACCAGTTCTGACATACGGATGCGCAGTATGGTGGGAAGCGGTAAACAAAGTCCCCCTTCTTAGCCTCTTGAACAAAGTCCAAAGGAGCAGTAGTATAGGCATCTCTGGAGCCCTAAAGAGCATTCCTCAGGCGGCCTTAGACGTGATGCTGTCTCTATTTCCTTTAGATCTATTCATAAAGGGAACAGCAACCAGATGTCTGCTAAGGCTGCATGAGTCAGGCATACTTATGCACAGGCAGACAGGACATACCAGCATACTGAACCGAACGAATGTTCCTTGCTTTCAGTCAGATTCTACTGCATCTGACTATCTAGTCAAGGAACTGGTGTTCAGTTCTGTACCAGAGGTCGTTATTCCTGATAGAACTAGCTGGGATAATCGTCAATCGCTTTTTGAGGGGAACTCGATCTTCACAGATGGTTCTAAAATGGAAATCGGCACTGGCGCTGGTGTTTTTTTAAGAAACCAGAATATTAGGGAATGCTACAGGCTTAGAGATGAGTGTAGTGTTTTTCAAGCAGAAATCTTCGCCATTCTGAAAGCCACCGAACTTATCTCACACAATATTTCTGTGGATAGTGAGGTGACAATCTACGTTGATAGTCAGGCTGCTCCTAAAGCCCTAGAAGGATGTAGCATTACCTCAAAACTAGTCAAGTTATGTAGATCAGCTATAATCAGCCTGGCTAATACTTATAGGGTATCGAAGGCAACGAAATTGCTGACGAAATCGCAAGACTTGGCTCGAGTCAGGACTGATACTCGCGGTGACAGAGATAGCTCCACCTATACGTCACCTTTTTATGGGCATCAAGTCTTGGATCGGTGAGGAAACAGCTAAGAACTGGTATAACTTGGACACTTGCCCAACTTAGATATACGCAAGACCAAGCTCCTGCTAGGTCTTAGCAGAACCAGTCTTAGGAAATGCATAGGTGTTCTAACTGGACACTGCGCACTGAATTCCAGACGTAGAAGATGGGATGGAGCAATTCAGGACATCTGCAGACTATGCTTAGACGCGGACTCGTCCGAAACGGTCGAGCACATCCTCTATCACTGTCCTATGCTCCAAATCCAGAGACTTAAATTTCTAGGCAATAGATTCCATGAGGAACTGGGAGACATACAGCAGTGCAAACGAAATTGCTGACGAAATCGCAAGACTTGGCTCGAGTCAGGACTGATACTCGCGGTGACAGAGATAGCTCTACCTATATGTCACCTTTTTATGGGCATCAAGTCTTGGATCGGTGAGGAAACAGCTAAGAACTGGTATAACTTGGACACTTGCCCAACTTAGATATACGCAAGACCAAGCTCCTGCTAGGTCTTAGCAGAACCAGTCTTAGGAAATGCATAGGTGTTCTAACTGGACACTGCGCACTGAATTCCAGACGTAGAAGATGGGATGGAGCAATTCAGGACATCTGCAGACTATGCTTAGACGCGGACTCGTCCGAAACGGTCGAGCACATCCTCTATCACTGTCCTATGCTCCAAATCCAGAGACTTAAATTTCTAGGCAATATATTCCATGAGGAACTGGGAGACATACAGCAGTGCAAACTGACTGATGTTGTTGGTTTTATTTTGGGACTCAGATGGCTTAGTTAGACGGGGCTCTTCCCCCTAGGGTAGCGTTTTTGGTCAACACTTCGCTTCTCTACGATTTTCCTTCTCTATCTTTAACACCTTCTAGAACTACTCCCTTCATTCTTCCTCTCTTTCTCTTTCCGCTATCATTTATTTACTTTCAGTGTGTTCGAGAAATTAAAAAAAAATTAAAAAGCTGTATTTTAAAAAAAAAAAAAATTAAATTCGTCAAAGAAATGTGTTTTTTTTTAGTTTTTTGAACTGTATTTTAAATTTTAGGAAATCATTCAATACAGCACACTATTGAATTTCATCAAAATTGGTAGATGAATAACAGCCATCGCCAAAGTAAAAGATATCGATGTACGCAAATTAAAAAAAATTAAAAACAGTATTAAAAAAAAAATCGAATTATATTTCAGATTTTAGAAAATACTCCAACGCAGCATGCTATTAAATTTTATCAAAATCGGTCTATAAATACCAGAGATATCGCCAAAATTCAAAATTCGACGTATGTATTTAAAAAAAATTTAATTCGTTATCGAAGTTTAGTAAATAAATAGTGTGCAGGAAAATATCCTAAAATCTGGTGTATAAAACATCTGGGTACAACCACCAGGAGCTCCACAAATTATACGAACGGTATAAGACGAATAATGAAATTACAAACTAAATGACAAACTTATAATACCCTTTGTAGCAGATCACTTATTTTATTTATTATTCTTTTATTAAATTCAGTTAACATTAATATGTAAGTCACTCGCATGCGTGACTTTTCTTATTATTAAATACAACACTGTTGAATTATTACTTTAAGATACATCACTGCAAATGAGAAAAGCTCTTTCGTTGAGTTCGTTAAATATTATATTATCGTTTGTTTCGTTAAAAGCTTCTGCTTGAGAGTATATAAGCAGAGCACTCAACAGTACGAGCTCATTCTTATTTTGCAGGTTGGATTGAGCAGTTCAATAGTCAATTGTACGGACTGCGCACACTTCTTGGTGGCGATAAGCCGCCGTTGTGTGTGTGTAAATACAATTGACTGTATAGCTAAAAACAGTTGTTGGTTGCGAAAAGCGGCCGCATTTGTTTGAAGTTATTTACTGTTTCATTCTTATTTTGCAGTTCATTATTCGTGTATTATTAAATAATTTTAACTTACCTTAAAAATAAAGACTTTTTATATAATTTTATCAACAAAATTAATCAAATCTTTATACCTTTCATCTATTAATGAAGGATATAAAAATGGTGTTTATAAATTTGATATCAAACCTTATTTCAGTTTTTTTTCAAACATTAACAATTTATGTTAAACAACAATTTAATGTTTAAGATATTTTAACCCATTTTCGGCCGCTGTTCGTACTTGCGAACAGTAAATTTACTAAATTTGATAGCAAAGTTACAGAGTGTTGTACATTTATTTGTTAAAATTTAATGATTCCATTACTTAGTATAGAGTCTTAATTTTAATTAGTCGTTATAAAAAAATCAAAAATGTATTTTGTATTTTGCCTGCGGGGGTATTTTTGGGGACACTTTTTAGGAAGATTTTTAAAAAGCTGCAAAAAAATATAAATTGTTCAAATATGCTCAAACTAAGTAAAGTGAATTTGTCTAAATAATTTAAATGACTAAACGTAAATAAAAAATCTAAATAAAAAAATATTATTTATACTAAATTATAGCTGTTTCTTTAACTGTTCGCAAGTGCGAACATTGGCTGCTATTTAGAGAATATTCTTCTTTGATACAATGTTGTTTAAAAGTATATTTTTATTTAATAAAACATACAAACAATCCAGATAATGGTAAATCCAAGATGTTATTGCTTCGTGATTTGTTTTGCGTTAATTTTTTTTAGAAGTAGACTAAAGTTAACCCAGTAAACATAGTGCCAAACGCTTGAAATAAGACGGCTTTTTTATTTGCTATCAAATGTGATTCTCAAAGGTATTTCTCAAATTGAGAATCAATTCCCCCTTTTGTTGAGAACGCTATGATTTTCAAATCATTTTAAAGCGTTTGACCTCTGATATCAGGTTTGTTCTGAAATTACCCGCAATTTAAGAATAAACCTTAAACTACTGTTGATTGATGAGCAAATGGTCCCATACTTTGGTCGTCAGTCGTGCAAAATGTATATCCGGAATAAACCAATTCGCTTCGGTTACAAAATTTGGTGTTTGTGTTCGAATGGTGGTTATTTGTTTAGTTGTATACCATATTCTGGTTCGAGTGACAACTACGATCGTCAAATTGGCTTGGGTGCAGATGTGGTTTTAAGACTATTGGAATGTGTAAAAGATCCCATTATCTATCAAATTTATTTTGACAACTTTTTCACATCATATCATTTGATGTGTCTTTTAAGTGAAAACAGGTTTTGCGCCACGGGAACTGTTAGACCCAATCGAATTGCAAAAGCCCCGCTACGTACAGGAAAGCAGTTGAAGCGGGGAGAAACGGACTATCAATATGATAGAACAAATTCCATATTGGTTTGTCGTTGGGCAGATAACAAAGAGGTAACGGTTCTCAGCAACTTCCAACAAATTGAGCCGATGCGCAGCGTAAAGCGATGGAAAAAGGACGTAAAAAAATACGAGAACGTTCCACAACCATTGCTCCTCAGCTCCTACAATAATGGGATGGGGGGCGTAGACCTTTACGATAATGCCGTCTCAAATTACAGAATAAATATACGGTCAAAAAAGTGGTATTGGCCTTTATTTATTTCTGTTCTAAGCTCCTCAGTCACTAATGCTTGGAGACTGCACTGCTTCTTAAAACAGGAAGACAATTCTGAGTAAGCGTAAGCAAAGCTTTGCTACTTACATCCAAAACAGATGATGAACCCGCACAGGAAAGATGCGACAAAAGCGTTAATTATCAATTGCCAAATATTGCAGGGGAACATATTCCAATAGTTCAACCACAAGGGAAACCTCGCAGGTGCCAACTTAAAGGATGTGGCAAACCAATCAAATGGATGTGCCAAAAATGCGACGTCCATTTGCATCCAAAATGCTTTGAAAAATTTCATTTAAAATAAAACATTATTATTTTTATATCTACTACATCGGCTCAAAGCTCTTCGTCTAGCTTGGTGGCGACACCTGCCAAGCTAGTCTGCCGACCACAGGTTCGAAGGTTAGTCTGGTGAAAGCACCTATTCAGGCTGGCCGAAAAACTGGTGCTACTGTAACTGGTGTGGGAAAGAAGACTGTCAAATCCAGTCCTTCTCGCACAAAAAAATCGCCCGGTAAAGGCAAATTACTCTTTGAAGTACCTCTAAGCCATGCTGCGAGTACTTCTAAAGCTGCAATGGCCAAACCCCCTGCTTCGGGTAAATCCCAAGTGCTTCCTGTGCAGAAAGGAATCGTGATCCCATGTTCAGATTCCCCACCTGCACACACCCCTAGGAGTCAAGGAGATGCGAATAATTCTTTCTCTCTGAAAACTCCTATCCCTGCAAAGGGGACCGGGACTAAACCCTCGGATCCCCTATCTGATCGTCCAAAGAAGCACATTTCTCCGGCTAGAAGGGTTTTTCTTCAACGGCGCGCAGCCGAGCGGAAACTGCAGCAGCTTGGCGACAAGCCTGCTGACTCCCTTACTCCTGAGGAGATTGCGGCGAAGGACAGGGCTATAAAGACTCTGGCTGAACTCCCGAGCAAGGTTACCTCAGCACCGAAAGGTGTGCCTAAACGGCAACGTTCTGAGGAGGACCACTCGTTAAGCCAGCAGCCTGGGGCTAAACGTCCTAAACCCTCTGTCATGATGGACAGATCCTTTAGCGAGATTGCCAAGGGTAAGCTCGTTAAGGCCATCATCGACAGGGGTAACCCTGACGGGTCAATTACCACCGAAAGGTGGGACTTGATCCAAGTCAAACTGGTGGGGGTTTTCATCAGGGTCCTTAGGGGAAACCCTGGTCCCCCTCCAGACTGCGACGACGCTGGCTGGTTCCAGGGTCGTGTTAAGCTGATGGCATGCCACAATGAGAGGTCCGCCTTTCTCTTGAGAGAGGCGATCCGGCTCATTGAAGGTATATGGGATGGAGCTAGTCTCGACGTGGTTTCTCGTGAAGAGATTCCACGTAGGCCTAGATCCACTGCCCTTGTACGCGATGGTGTGTCATCTAAGGAGGAGATCCTAGAGCTCCTTAGACTCAGCAACCCCAATCTTCCTGTCCATGACTGGAGGGTAGTAAAGGTTTCTGAGCCTAAGGATTCTCTTAGAAGGATCACTGTTGTCCTGACCCAGGAATCCCTGGAGCCACTTCGGCAGATGCGTTGGAAGATTCTCTACGGCTTCGAGAAAATCATCCTACATGTATACCGAGGTGACGACAAGGGTCCCGAAAAGCAGGATGACAGTGTACCGGATACCCTCACCAAGGACGGCCTACCTTCCGGTTCATCTGCTCCTCCCACTTCCCAGCTGAGCCCAGGCTCTCTGAGCATTGTGGATGAGGAGATGGACGAGGAATTGGACGAGGAAGCCCTCCTGAACCCCGATCTAGACGACGAGGATCAGGATGACTTCAACGTCACTGTTATCCCCCTCTTCGAGAATGATGAAGATTACGCAAATTAATCTTCATCATTCTAAAGCGGCCTCAGCCGCCCTGCTCCTTCGCGTTTCCGAACGCAAGGAGGAGCTAGTGATAATCCAGGAACCTTGGATCGTAGGAGACAGGATTCGTGGATTATCACTAAGAGGCTACAAGCTAATACACGCCAGTGGATCAGGTAGGCTGCGGGCATGTATTTTAGCTAAAAGCACTTTAAACGTCTTCATTCTATCTGATTTTAGTGATGAAGACACGGTAGTGGCTGCATTGGAAACCAGCGCAGGCCCTACACTGATCGCCTCGTGTTACATGGGCCATGACCAGATTGAACCTCCACCCAACAATTTGGTCAGGAAGACAGTGGATATGGCTGTCAGCAGAAATCTGCCGCTAATAATAGGTGCGGATGCAAATGCCCATCACACCATCTGGGGCAGCTCTAACATTAATGAAAGAGGTGAGTCCATTTTTGATTTTCTTCTTCGTAGCAGTTTAGATGTTGTCAACATAGGGTCAGAACCCACCTTTGTAGTAAGCAATAGGCAAGAGGTTCTTGATATTACTTTGGTAAGCTCTTTGCACCATAATCTAATTAAAAACTGGAGAGTGTCAAATGATTGCTCCTTTTCCGATCACAGGTATCTTGAATTCGAACTTCAGTTCACACAAGAAAAACCAACACCCTTCTTAAATAGGAAGAGAACAAACTGGGACATGCACAAAGAATCCCTCTGTCGACTCTTACCTACTGTACCGCATATAGACTCTTGCGAAGACATTGATCTAGCTGTCAACACAATGCTTTTCAGCAAGCTACAAATCAAGCTTGTAAGAAAATCACCAGGAAAGGTAAATGCAAACCACCCTGGTGGTCACCCGACCTTGAGAAGATACGCAAGGAATGTCGACGTCTGTTTAACGAAGCTAAGAGGACATCCAACTGGGTCCCCTACAAAGCTTCAGTTAACAGATTTAAAAATGTCGTCAGGAACGCGAAGAGGCAATCGTGGAGAAATTTCTGCAGCAGCGTGGAAGGATCTTCCGAGACTAGCCGACTTCGTAAAATCCTGACCTCCTCTCCCTCCGTCACTGGCTATATTCAAAAAGCCTGTGGCAACTGGACCACCAGTAGTTATGAAACCCTTGAGGTCCTCATGGGCACACACTTCCCTGGATGCAGTGCTCTGCATCGCGAGCCAGTGTCCAGTAACTCGACTGTCATCGGGTCCTCACCCATCCTCATTGATAGACGAAAAATCAAGTGGGCTCTTGACAGTTTCAAACCATATAAGTCAGCGGGTCCGGATGGAATCATCCCAGCAGACCTTCAGCATAACGCTGAGACTATAACTCCCTGGCTCATCAGGATTTTTATGAGCTGTCTTAAATTCTCATATATACCGGAATCCTGGACCAGATGTGAGGTAGTATTCATCCCTAAAGCGGGTAAAGCTAACCACACAAAATCGAAGGACTTCAGACCAATCAGTCTCAGCTCCTTCCTTCTTAAAACTTTAGAACGCATTATTGATGTTCACTTACGATCATCAATCAATCCACGCTTTCTCTCTAAATCACAGCACGCCTACAATAAAGGTAAGTCTGTTGAAACAGCACTCCACTCACTTGTTAGTTCCTTAGAAAAATCACTTGAGTTCGGCGAATTTTCACTAGTCGCCTTTCTAGATATAGAGGGAGCCTTTAATAATATTAAGCCCACGTCGATTACTTCGGCAATGGCGGATATAGGAGTTGATGACTCTATCATCTCTTTTATTGGAAAACTTCTTTCCTATAGAATTATTTCCTCTACCTTGGGAAAAGTTACAGTATATAAAGTAGCATGCCGAGGTACTCCTCAGGGGGGTGTTTTATCTCCCCTGCTCTGGAACCTTGCCATCAACAAATTGTTAATGGAATTGGACTCTCTGCGCTTCAAAACTATTGCTTACGCAGATGATGTCGCTATTGCAGTTTCGGGCAAGTACCTAAACACTATCTCGCAGCGACTCGAAGTCGCTCTCTCCACACTTACTGAATGGAGCGTTTCCAATGGCCTGGGAGTTAACCCCGCCAAAACGGAACTCGTTCTTTTCTCTAGGAAATACAAGATTCCCCAGTTCAATCTTCCAAAGCTTGATGGAACGGAACTGGTACTCACGGATCATGCCAAATACTTAGGTGTGATCCTGGACTCTAAGCTGTCCTGGAACTTAAACACCCAATCTAGGGTGTCTAAGGCTTCCATTGCACTATACTCGTGCAGAAGAGCTCTAGGAAATACGTGGGGCCTATCCCCTTCCAATACAGCCTGGCTCTTCGAAATGGTTGCTAAACCCATTCTCATGTACGGCGCTCTTGTCTGGTGGCCTGCCCTAAACAAGGCTAATCAGCGAGGACTTTTTGTTAAGATCCTTAGATCTGCTGCTCTCATGATTACGGGTGCTTTAAGGACTACTCCTTCAATGGCACTCTTTACCATGCTTAATTGGCTTCCGGCTGAGCTAATGGCCCAATTAGTAGCCCTCAACTCAGCTATCAGGTTAAAAACCACCGGTGAATGGTCTACTTCGTCTCTAGGCCACACCACTATTCTGGATAAACTTAATCTCCCTGATAATATAGACTACTGTATTCCCTCACCCGCTTTCGAGCAATCCTTCACTGTGGATAACGCTTTAAGTGAAGAGACCCTGGTTATCTATTCGGATGGATCCAAATCGTCACGTGGTGTGGGTGGGGGCTTCTTTATCTTATCATTTGGGATTAAAGTGAAATTCAAGCTCCCAAAACAATGTAGCATTCTTCAAGCTGAAATTTCAGCTATTTATAGGGCGAGCAAGTGGCTCACGTACCACCGAGTATATCCTAACGATATTCGTTTCTGTACAGATAGTCTTGCCGCCATTCATTCCCTTTCATCGGTCTACACGACATCCGTTCTTACCCGTGAATGCCGGGCGTCTCTAAATGAGATGGCGAGACATTCCAACATTGAACTTTTCTGGGTACGTAGTCATAGTAATGTACCAGGCAACATCATAGCGGATAACCTAGCAAAAGATGGTGCTCTTCTTAGTCAAGAAAACACTGATCAATTCATAGGTATTCCGCTCTCAGCATGCAAATTGCTCATAAAGCAGTTTATTTTTAGGTCCGCACAGACCAACTGGTCCACAGAAAGTACCTGTACGATCTCCAGACTTACGTGGCCAACTTACGACAGTAAGCGCTCTGCAATCCTGGTCAGCTTTTCGCGCCATAGACTTCGCACCCTTATTTCAGTACTCACAGGACACTGTCTTATAGGTATACATGCTAGAAGACTTAATCTTCAAAGCAATGACTACTGCAGAAGTTGTCACAATGCAGAGGAGGAAGAAACAATATCCCACTTCCTCTGTCACTGCCCAGCACTTGCTGAACTTAGAACCCTCCATCTAGGATTCCCATTTCTGCACGATCTATCAGAGATCTCGAACATCAATATTCGTAAAATAGGCTCTTTTATCGGTGCATCTGGCTGGCTCTAACTGAGCCTCTTACACTCGGTAGTTTTAAGAATTTAATTTTCTCTATCCTTGCAGGAATTACAAAGGGACCTCTTTATGGACCCAAGTGTGGTGGACCTTACAGTCTGCATCCTGCCTAACCTAACCTAACCTATCCTAATAAATATATTTTAAAAACATTGAATATTTGTTATTATCTTATTTTTAAAATCTTTATAAATAAACAAAAGTTTCATGTCAAATAGCAGCCAATGTTCGCACTTGCGAACACCCATTTCCGGGACTCATGGACTAGGTAGCGTAAAACCGACAACGGATTTGGATTCAGAAGACCCAAATTACTATAAAATGTGTATACGTTTTCAGAAATATCACGTTTGAATTTTCTTGGCCGAATATGGGTTAATAGAATGGCATTGCATTTCAAAGAAATTTGTTATTTCTTTCGGATTTTTTAAAATTGATATTTGACCATTGAACCTTACTTGAAAAAAGTCACCCGAAATTATGGGACAATCAGCCAATTTCAATTGTGATAGACCGAAGCGAATGTCCGTACCAAATTGCATCAATTTATTTTGATTACAGTTTACAAGGTTGTTCATTCACCCACCCATTGGGGGAGAAGGGTAAAATTACAAGAATATTTATATGCATAAGCAATTATTCTTTGCTTCTTAAAAGTTTTTTAGTCCACTTTTACATTAGTAAGGTTTGGCTTATTAAGTCTTGAATTTTTATGAGAAAAAACTGACAGAATAAAAATTGATACAAACCTGACCGTACTATCGTTTACGAAAATTTGTATTGAATTTAAGGAAAATAAAATAAAAACTAATGAAGAAAATGTTCGTGTGTGAACGTGAATGCAGGTTCAAAAGAAGTTTAAAGAAAAAATGATAAAGTAAACCTGATTCGTGAGAAACGAGACTTACCTAATATTAAACGACCATACGATAAATTTCACCAGTTAGGTCAAAGGTGTTCTTTTTCCTATATAGACATATATTTGCTAAATTTTGCCATCATACATTTTCTCAAAACTTATATACAGTGGTGGAAAAAATAATAAGAACGGGTAAGCAATTACATATTTTCTTAATTTTTTTCTAACCCTTACATAAATAACATAAAGTAACTAAATTAAATTAAACATATTCAATTGAACTATCTAAAAATATCAAAACAAATAGCAGCTCAGCATAATTTTTTAAATTATTTGGGTTTTTTGAAAAAATGCCTGGAAAAAATAATAAGTAATATTTATATTTTGCAAAATATACTTAATTTTTTGTTTAAAAATACTATCAAATCCAAGATATATATACACGGTAGTTCCATTGTCAATATTAAATTTAAAAATCACTATCTGACATATTTAAGGATTTTTTCGTGTAAAAATTAAGCTACCATTTTTTTTTACTGCTTGAAATTTTGTATTGTTTGGAGGCTTTTGGAGGCTTACATTTAGCCAAAAATGTATACGATGTCAGAAATGAAATGAATCACAAATAACCTTAAGACTGATAAATGTGGTGCTACAACGATTGAGACGAAGACTCAGAGAAACGTAAAAACTTTTGTCCAAGGCAGCTGAGTGTGTATATGTGCCAAGAACCTAAATTACCCAGTCCACTTTTAACGGATCAGGATACTTAAGGAACATAAGATCATCAAAAGCTAAAGACCGTCATCGCTATAGGACAGAGAGTTCTAGACAAAAAAGAAAGCTACTGGAAAGAAACCCTAATGCTGCCATACACAGTCACTAAATGTTTTACAGCCAAATTAAATGATTATATCAATAAATATACCGAGAAATGAAACGTCTTCCACATTTTTCAAAGAAACTCTTATGTTATTTAAAATTGTTTAGAGGGAAACAAAAAAGACATTAGTATAATTATGGTCCGTCTTTTTTGTAGTCCATGTGCAGTTCTGGTATAATGTGGTACATACACAATTATCTCACTCTATTTGAATTTATCAAAATATAATTCCATTTACACATTAAAAAAAAACTCCTAATATAGAAAAGAATTTTAAAAAATGTGGCAACGATTTGTTTAAAATATATACAAAAATCAAACTTCAAAAATCCTTATTAAAAATTTAGTAAGGCAATTGGAATTACCTTATACTTATATCATGATCAAATCCTACTTTTATTTCAATATTTGGTTGAATCTCCTTTCATTTTTATCACTTCTTGGCACCTCCGCGGCATGGAGCCCATTAGGTTTGCGCAAACGCTCGGTGAAATGGAATACCAAGCCTCCAGAATTTTTTTTACACATTTTATCCCTATTTTTACTTTTAAAGTCTGCAATTTGTTTTTTTTATGACTCCCCAGAGAAGTTCAATAGGATTCAAGTCTGGTGAATGCGTTTACCACTCTAAAACCGGCTCATCATTTTCGACATACCACGATTTTACACGGAGTGGCAGAGTGTTTGGGATCATTGTTCTCCATGAATTCATATTTTAAGTGCATTTCTTCCTCCGAAAATAAAAGCATTTTATTTTTGAGGATTCTGTTTTAATGAAATTTGACTAACACCAGACGCAGAAAAATAGTCCCAAATCATTAAGAGTATAATTTGCCAAACAATATCTGAACCACCAAACGTGGAAAGATAAAACAAAATAAATTTGTTTTGATCGGACGGAAAAACATATGCTCAACATCCTGCAAACCAGGAATATGATCTAAAATACACAAAAAAAAGTCAAACACGGTAGCGTTTCCTTAATGATTTGGGGCAGTTTTTCTACGTCTTGTGTTGATCCAATTTCATTAGTACAGGGAAAAATGACCGGCAGTAATGAGCCGATTTTGGATTGGCCACTCCAGTCACCAGACTTAAGTCCTATTGATCATCTCTCGGGAGTCCTAAAAAACAAATTGCAGGCTTTAAAAGTAAAAATAGACACAAAATGTGTAAAAAAAATTGAGGAAGCGTGGTATTCACTTTTCGCCGAGCGTTTGCGCAAATCGTGTCAGCTCCATGCCGTAGATGTGCCAAGAAGTGATTAAAATGAAAGGAGCTTCAGCCAAATATTAAAATCAAATTAGGATTTGATAGTATTTTTAAACAAAACATTAATTTTATTTTGCAAAATATAAAAAGTTCTTATTTTTTTCCAGGCAATTTAAAAAATTATGCAGAGATGCTATTTGTTTAAATATTTTTAGATAGTCCAATTGAATATGTTTAATTTGATGTTGTTACTTTATTTTACTTATGTAGGAGTAAATAAAAATTTAATAAAATATGCAATTTTTGATCCGTTCTTATTATTTTTCACCACTGTATTTAAGCTGTTTCCGTAATTGGGAGTTATATGAGAGCTAGGGTCAAATGTGGACCGATTATCTCGAAAATTGGCAAATTGATTCTAGTTGTTACAAAAATTATGTTTGCAAAAAAAATTTAATTCTCATTATCTTCAGATTTTGGAGTTTTTATCTCATTTAGTGCGTTTTGATACATAAGTTTGTATGGGAGCAATGGTCAAAAAAATTATCCTTAGAATTGCGACCTGTACTTTGATTACAAGATTTACATGGGGGTCAGAGAACTTCACTTGCTGATTAAAAAACCTTCAACAATAATAAAGGCACAAAAAACTTGTCTTTTATTTGTAAAAGATCAAACTTGCCTACACACACTCTTTTGCTGTTAATTTTAAAGCAACCGAACATATTTCCCTTCGTTGAAAATAATTTTCTTTAAACTGGGAGTGAATGAATTAATCAAACTTGTTCGAACTTGTATACATGTTGTTCATTTTAAGGCAATCGAACAACTCGCATGTTGAATACAGTCTTATTTTTGTCATAGGTCGAATCAAACTTGTCCATTCGTGTAGTTGGCTTTTCCACTAAACATACAAAAATTTGATAAACATTGCAATGCAAAAAGCAAGAAATCATTGTGTTTGAATTTGTTCAAAGGCAAGATCTTTTTTTATTTTAGTTTACAGTGGTTTTTGATGTCTATTCGTATTGTCTAGACAAAATAGGTAATTTTTGTCGGAAAATGTTAATTCTGTTTGCAATTTGATCTTGCAAGTAATATTTATTATTACTATCGTCAGCTAAAACGCAATCCGCCCTATCTAACAATTTAAAAATTTTACAGGAGAAGCAAAAAATTCTATCAGTCAGCATGCTAGTAAAAACCGTTAGCACCTGGGTCTCCCGCTAGTGTTGTCAAATATTCAATATATTTAAAAACCAGGTTTAGAATAATTCGAAAAATAGCGATTTTTGAGAAACCTTTTGTTTAATTTTTTCAATAATAAAGCATTTAATAAAAAACGGGACATTTATTTTTAACTAGAAACTCAACAATTTATTATAATTTCTTAACTATTAATTCAGTAAGTAACATAAGGGTATATATAAAAAATAAAAATGTGAGATCATATCAAAAATAAAAAATTAATTCTACATACATACATATCTTGGTTTCTATAGAAAAACTTACTTTTTCTATAGAAAAACTTACTTTTTCTATAGAAAAACTTACTTTTTCTATAGAAAAACTTACTTTTTCTATAGAAAAACTTACTTTTTCTATAGAAAAACTTACTTTTTCTATAGAAAAACTTACTTTTTCTATAGAAAAACTTACTTTTTCTATAGAAAAACTTTTTATATAGAAAAACTTTTTATATAGAAAAACTTTTTATATAGAAAAACTTACTTTTTCTATAGAAAAACTTTTTATATAGAAAAAGTAAGTTTTTCAATAGAAAAACTTACTTTTTCTATAGAAAAACTTACTTTTTCTATAGAAAAACTTACTTTTTCTATAGAAAAACTTACTTTTTCTATAGAAAACTTACTTTTTCTATAGAAAAACTTACTTTTTCTATAGAAAAATTTACTTTTTCTAGAGAAAAACTTACTTTTTCTATAGAAAAACTTACTTTTTCTATAGAAAAACTTACTTTTTCTATAGAAAAACTTACTTTTTCTATAGAAAAACTTACCTTTTCTATAGAAAATTTTACTTTTTCTATAGAAAAACTTACTTTTTCTATAGAAAAACTTACTTTTTCTATAGAAAAACTTACTTTTTCTATAGAAAAACTTACTTTTTCTATAGAAAAACTTACTTTTTCTATAGAAAAACTTACTTTTTCTATAGAAAAACTTACTTTTTCTATAGAAAAACTTACTTCTTCTATAGAAAAACATACTTTTTCTATAGAAAAACTTACTTTTTCTATAGAACAACTTACTTTTTCTATAAAAAAAACATGTTTTTATTTTTAAAGTAAAAGTTTGTTTTCTTAACTAAATGTATTTTTTATTTAGAAAACGTATTTTTTTTAAATGTGTTTTTACATAGAAAAAAATTTAAGTTTATTTTTCTATAAAGAAATAAACGTATTTTTTACTTAAATAAAATATTTTCTATAAAAACGCTTGAATGTTTAGCATAAAAATAATTTTTCTATACATTCAATCTCACTGTGTATATATATATTTTTCTGAATAACTCTTATTGCTCTATTCAATTATACAATTAGAATGTTATATCCCTAATGTACCCCTAATACCGTAATTTTCCGTAAAACTTGAGGTGACGTGGAATAATTATACATACACATTTTTCTCTACTACGTCAATTAAAAAGTTACCAAACTAATAAAAAAAATCTTATAAACCACTGTGCATTTTCCAATGCGTATTCCTTCTAATTTTGCCTTTGATAAACAAATTCAAAATGATGAAAAAATTCAAATAAGCTCACTTATCAATGTTGAATTGTACATGTTGTTTGTATTGTTGGCATATTATATTGCTCAATTCATATAGACGTTCGGTTCAAACATGTTGTGTGTGTTAATGAGAATAAGAGCGTTTGGACACGATGAATTTACTTCAAGCCCTTCTCTTGCCTGTGCGAACTTATTCATAAAATGCTTTTGTTAATTATACACAAAATCAGAATTTGATGTGTACAGTAGAATGAATATGATTTTTAATCACGTTGAATTTTTCTTTATTCTTTCAAATGAACAAAAATTTTTGTGCTGAATGAAATCAAGAAATCCCGTGATTCTGAAGTTCTCTGATGGGGGTCCAACCAGCCAGACGAACGGACGGAGGGACTTACTTCGCTAAATCGACTTAGAAAGTGATTCTAAGCCTGTTGGTATACTAAAAAGTGGGTCTAAGACAAATATTTCTATGCGGCACATACATCAGCACAAACTTGTAATACCCTTTCCACCTATAGTGGTCAAGGGTATAAAAAATATATTTTAAGCAAAAGAATTTCAAAAACAAAATAAAAGAACTTAAAAATACAAAGCCATTTTATTTATGTTCCACATGCAGATGATATTCACATTTGAAAAACCATTGAGAACGAGGTTTGATAATAATTTGATAAAAGGCATTTCTTATTTTGAGTTGGGGACCCTATTATTCTCAAATCAGTATCAAACGTTTGACCTTTAAAAAAACATTAATTTTCAAATCTTCCTTAATTTGAGAATAAACCTTTTTTCTTACTGGGCTGATATTAGCCATTGATTGTTTTTTAGGTAATTTTACTTACTTGAATTAAATTTATTCGATATTCTGCCACAGTTATTTTCCCTTCTGAACCATTCAATATATTAAATATAATTGTAAGTAAATCAACTATTATGTCAACGTTAGAGCATTTTAAGGACAACTGCTTTAGACTTTCCACCGACTCAGACCTTGAAACTTCACTTTTTGAGTATAAATGTGGTATAAGTAATTTTCCTAAATTAGAAGCATATGTACTGAAATCTAAGCTGATATCCTTGATTATTGCGCCAACAGCTTCTAAAATTATTTCTGGATTTCTCAGCATAGATCTTTGCAAAGGTGGTAACAATTTGTCTTCGAAATCTTTTTTTGTTAAAGAGTTTGTTAAAATGTTACAGGCATATATGCAGTTCAAATGCGGTTTATTTTTCGTAGTTATTATTCCTTTCACAAATGTATCTATTAAACAATCCTTGTAGTCACTCAAAGTATCAGTACCATGTTTTTCTTTTTTTAAACTTATAAGCACTGTCATTAATACAATGACATTGCAAATGGGATCCTTCTTTAATAATTCTGTCATATATTTTTCAAAATAATTGATCTCCAGAATTTCTATCAAAACATTATTGGCCAAATTAATAAAACGTTCATTTGATGAACAGAGAACGATATGATAGAATATTGATTGATATTCAATTAATCTCGGAAGTTCGGTTTTGTAAACATTTGATCCATTATCACAGTATTTATTTAACAAACTAGTCCATCCCAATGCTATAAGGGCCGCTTTTGATGCTTTTTGAGGAGATGCATTTGCAAGTTCTTTATATGACAAAATTTTAAAGACTGCCATCATACTTTCAACAGAGGCATCATGGTGACTTTTTAATAATACGATAATAAGATTTCGTACTAATAATTGTGAATGGCTATCTTTATATTTTGTTAAGGTCATAGCCAATATTTTGGATATAGTACGAATAGTTGCAGCATTAATACCTAAACAATGTAAATTATAATCTGTATTGCCATCAAAAAGAAATACTTTAACATACCGGAAGACACAATAGATGATAACTCTTGAAATAGTTCAGGACGTTCCTCCACTGGAATACGTATTATACGATTTGGTAAATCTTGCAAAATTTTTGATGTCTTTAAAAGATTGCAAACACATTAATAAAATGTACTATAATAAAATATTAATAATATACCTCAACTTCGGAAGCCATCTCAAACAATTAACCTTACTTTCTGCTCTGAATAATATGATTAAGTTCACTAATCAGCGTGAATTAATCACACAGTATTTTTTATATACCTGTAAAGAAAAAAAACTTCTTATCGATGTGAAGAAATCACACTTTTTTATCATACTTTTTTTCAGGGTTGCATAAAGTAGTATACTTTTGGTACTTTTTTTTCTAAGGTATCTATTTATAAAAAATGTAGTATTTTTCATGCTTAAACAAACAGCTGGTACAGAGTTATTATTTGGAGGTGTAAAATTTTATTTGTTCAACGTCAAATAATTGCGGGTTACAAAGAAATAAAATAGGTGAGTTTTACACCATGTATTTTACAAATTATTAAATAAGCGTTTTGTATAATAATAAAAAAAAAATATTGGTAAAAGTGTTAATATGTAAATTACGTTTTTGATAAAAAAAATATGTACATATAAGTGCAAATAGTATAAATTAGTTAAATTAAAAAATACTACAATTCACTCCCGTTTGATTTTTTTTTATTTTTTTTTTATCTACTGCACTATTAAAAGAAAAGTTATGATATCCATTATGTTATTCAATCATTAACAAAATAACTATAATATAAGTCTCATTATAAATAATAATTATTTCCTATAAAAAAGCTGTCATATAAGCCATATACTACTTTAACACTAAAAAGACTAAATTTTAGAATAAATAAAAAACAAAGCACATTTCCTTTAATTTGCCTATGATTACAAAAAGTTTTAATATTCTTTTTATTAAGCATTTTATATTATGTCAAATTAACTTGTATTAATTATATGTATTTTTTGTGTAAGTTTGAAATTATTTATAGTGTACTGTAAAAGTGGCATTTTCGCAGTGTATCGATTGGATGAATTTTAATTCCATTGTTCCTCATCTAAAATAATATGGCAATATCATTAAAAAAAAGCCGCCATCATGAAAAGAAAACCAAAAAGAAAGACAAAATGCGTTTCTTTGATTGTGGCCTTCTACAATATGCTCTTCTATCAGACGATTTTATCAAGGAAATGGCTTTAAAGCAAAAAGAAAGGTAAAGATTTAAAATTTAAAAACTTTACCAAAATTAATTTGATTTTTTTTATAATAGGGGTCAGTGGCGTGGCGTTTTATCTTTAGTCTCCAACAAACAGCCAAAATTGTACGCATTTATAGAGCAGGACTTATGTATTATGGCCCTGACGGACAATACTACATTTTTGGTGGACTTGTCACAGATGTAGCCGCATGCAGCTAATTGATGGTGTCAATATAATAAAGTTAAAAATTTTTGATAACAAGAATCACATGCTTACCTTAGACCGTTATGGTGATTTAAAGTTGTGGGATATAACTTTGGAAAAAAGACGCATGCTGAATCAAAGAACTAATCCCAAGGCCACAGTAAGTTGTACAGCCAATCGTCTCCCTTATAAGCAAAGCATCAATGATTACATCAGTTCCTGGGGTAGCATAAGAACTTTTTTCTAACACTCCAACCCCAATTCAATGGCAAACTGGAAGTGCTATACGGGAGTCCACATTGTCAATCAAATTATATGTCAGATTTTAGAAAATACTTCAACGCAGCGCGCCATAAAATTTCAACAAAATCGGTCGATAAACACCAGAGATATCCCCAAATTCAAAATTCGATGAGAATTAAAATTTTTTTTTAAATGTATTTAAAAAAAAAATTTAAATTCGTCAATATGCGCCCATCGAATTTTAGTATTTTAGCGATATCTCCGGAGTATATGGACCGATTTTGATTAAATTTAATAGCGTGCTGCGTAGGACAATTTCCTAAAACCTGATGTACAATCTATCTCGCTACACCCTCCAGGAGCTCCACAAACTTGACTCTCCTTGCGATTCTGAGTCGATCGGTATAATTTCACCTATTGGTGAAGGGTATATTAAAATTTATAATTTAGGTGCTCTATATATTAAACTATGTATATTGTTTAAATAAATGAAGGTAGAATAATAATTTATGGACTGTTCGATTGGCATTGAAGAAATATGAGACAGGTGTTTGGTACTTTTTTGATTCAGGGTTCAAAAAGGGGGAAAAGCGGGGGAAAAAATTTAGGGTAGGTCCATTTTTCTTTTTATTTGTATTTCACTTGAACCAATAAAGCTAGAAATAAAATTTATAGGGAGGTCGATTGCCAAGTACAAAATATTAAATACGTGTTTGGTACTTTTTTCAATTAAAAGGGTAAAAAAGGGAAAAATCGGTAACATTATATCTCCTTAACCAACAGCGATAGAAGCGAAGATTAAATTGGTTTGAGATTAGCACTAAAAATTAAGGGACACGTATTCGGTCCTTTTTTGAAAATCGGCCGCCTAGCGGGCAAAACAGGGTAGAAAAGGGAGAAATTAGTAACATCATATCTCCGAAACCAATACAGATAGAAACAAAGTTGAAATTGGATTTAAATCGGCTAGAAAAATAAGGGGACACGTGTTTGGTACTTTTTTGAAAATGGCACCAATAAGAATGAAAAAGGGTAAAAACTATATTTTGGTACTTTTTTTAACCCATATGTATCTTTTGAACTAATAAACATAGAAACATATTTTATATCGCAACCAATAGACATTAAAAAAGAACTAAATACGTATTTGGTACTTTTGCGATTAATGGGGTACAAAAGGGTAAAAAAGGGAAAATATTTTTGCTTTTTAGCCATGGATATCTTTTAGGCTACTGAAGTTAGAAGTATAATTTATTGACTGGTAGATTTACATTGAAAAGAAATAAGCTACGTGTTTGGTACTTTTTTTTAATTTTGGGGGTAAAAATCGGTAAAGTATATCTTCTAAACCAAAAGTGATAGAAACAAAAACTAAATTGGACTGAGATTGGCACTTAAAATTAAGGAACACATGTTCGGTACTTTTTTGAAGTTTAACCTCTTAGAAGGTAAAACAGGGTAGAAAAGGGAGAAATTAGTAACATCATATCTCCGAAACCAACATCGATGCAAACAAAGTTGAAATTGGATTTGAATCGGCTTGGTACTTTTTTGGAAATGACACTAATAAGGATAAAAAAGGGTAAAAACTATATTTTGGTACTTTTTTCAACTAATATGTATCTTTTGAACTAATAAACATAGAAACATAATTTATATCGCAACAGATAGATATTAAAAAACAATTAAATATGTATTTGGTACTTTTGCGATTAATGGGGTACAAAAGGGTAAAAAAGGGAAAATATTTAAGGGTAGGTTTTTTGTTTTTAGCTATGGATATCTTTTAGGCTAATGAAGCCAGAAGTATAATTTATTGCCTGGTCGATTGACAAAGAAAAAATAAAATACGTTTTTGGTCCTTTTTTTAATTTTGGGGGTAAAAATATATCTTCTAATTCAAAAGTGATAGAAACAAAAACTAAATTAAGGGACACGTGTTCGGTACTTTTTTGAAATTCGACCTTTTAAAGGGTAAAACAAGGTAGAAAATGGAGAAATTAGTAACGACATATCTCCGAAACTAACACCGATGCAAACGAAGTTTAAATTGGATTTGAATCAGATAAAAAAATAAATGGTCACGTATTTGGTACTATTTCAAAAATGGTACTAATAAGAATAAAAAAGGGTAAAAACTATATTTTGGTACTTTTTTAACCCATATATATCTTTTGAACTAATAAACATAGAAATTTATATCGCAACTGATAGGCATTAAAAAACTATTAAACACGTATTTATATATGTTTGTTAAATTTCCGAATCTTATTTTTCAGAATAACTGGACCGTACCCACTGGGTTTGGCGACCACCCCCCACCACCACATAGATACGCCCAGTGGTATTATTCGATGTATGGTCCAGCTGTTGAACCCCAGCAAACCTCTCCCCAAGACGCACCAGCCCCTCTGCAAGACGCACCAGCCCCTCTGCAAGATGCACCAGCCCCTCCGCAAGATGCACCAGATAAGCAAACCACTTCCCAAGACGCAGACAAAACCCCACCCGAAGAAAAATAAAATAAAATTTTTTTATGATTCAAATAATAATAATTTTAAAAAAAATAAAATTCTTTTGGAATAATTAAATTAAATTTATTTATTGACATTAATGTCTTCTTTTGTATAGAATGTCTTCTTTTGTATAGAAAAAATTTTTTATTGAAAATTTTTCTATAGAAAAATTTTTTTATTGAAAATTTTTGTAAAGAAAAATTTTTTTATTGAAAATTTTTCTATAGAAAATTTTTTTATTGAAAATTTTTCTATAAAAAAATTTTTTTATTGAAAATTTTTCCAAAGAAAACGTTTTTTTGGAAATTTTTCTATAGAAAAAAAATTTTTCTATAGAAAAATTTTCAATAAAAAAATTTTTCTATAGAAAAATTTTCAATAAAAAAATTTTTCTATAGAAAAATTTCCAAAAAAAACTTTTTCTATAGAAAAATTTTCAATAAAAAAATTTTTCTATAGAAAAATTTTCAATAAAAAAATTTTTCTATAGAAAAATTTTCAATAAAAAAATTTTTCTATAGAAAAATTTTCAATAAAAAAATTTTTCTATAGAAAAATTTCCAAAAAAAACTTTTTCTATAGAAAAATTTTCAATAAAAAAATTTTTCTATAGAAAAATTTCCAAAAAAAAACCTTTTCTATAGAAAAATTTTCAATAAAAAAATTTTTCTATAGAAAAATTTCCAAAAAAAACTTTTTCTATAGAAAAATTTTCAATAAAAAAATTTTTCTATAGAAAAATTTTCAATAAAAAAATTTTTCTATAGAAAAATTTTCAATAAAAAAATTTTTCTATAGAAAAATTTTCAATAAAAAAATTTTTCTATAGAAAAATTTTCAATAAAAAAATTTTTCTATAGAAAAATTTTCAATAAAAAAATTTTTCTATAGAAAAATTTCCAAAAAAAACTTTTTCTATAGAAAAATTTTCAATAAAAAAATTTTTCTATAGAAAAATTTTCAATAAAAAAATTTTTCTATAGAAAAATTTTCAATAAAAAAATTTTTCTATAGAAAAAATTTCCAATAAAAAAATTTTTCTATAGAAAAATTTTCAATAAAAAAATTTTTCTATAGAAAAATTTTCAATAAAAAAATTTTTCTATAGAAAAATTTTCAATAAAAAAATTTTTCTATAGAAAAATTTTCAATAAAAAAATTTTTCTATAGAAAAATTTCCAAAAAAAAACCTTTTCTATAGAAAAATTTTCAATAAAAAAATTTTTCTATAGAAAAATTTCCAAAAAAAAACTTTTTCTATAGAAAAATTTTCAATAAAAAAATTTTTCTATAGAAAAATTTTCAATAAAAAAATTTTTCTATAGAAAAATTTTCAATAAAAAAATTTTTCTATAGAAAAATTTTCAATAAAAAAATTTTTCTATAGAAAAATTTCCAAAAAAAAACTTTTTCTATAGAAAAATTTTCAATAAAAAAATTTTTCTATAGAAAAATTTCCAAAAAAAAACCTTTTCTATAGAAAAATTTTCAATAAAAAAATTTTTCTATAGAAAAATTTCCAAAAAAAACTTTTTCTATAGAAAAATTTTCAATAAAAAAATTTTTCTATAGAAAAATTTTCAATAAAAAAATTTTTCTATAGAAAAATTTTCAATAAAAAAATTTTTCTATAGAAAAATTTTCAATAAAAAAATTTTTCTATAGAAAAATTTTCAATAAAAAAATTTTTCTATAGAAAAATTTTCAATAAAAAAATTTTTCTATAGAAAAATTTCCAAAAAAAACTTTTTCTATAGAAAAATTTTCAATAAAAAAATTTTTCTATAGAAAAATTTTCAATAAAAAAATTTTTCTATAGAAAAATTTTCAATAAAAAAATTTTTCTATAGAAAAAATTTCCAATAAAAAAATTTTTCTATAGAAAAATTTTCAATAAAAAAATTTTTCTATAGAAAAATTTTCAATAAAAAAATTTTTCTATAGAAAAATTTTCAATAAAAAAATTTTTCTATAGAAAAATTTTCAATAAAAAAATTTTTCTATAGAAAAATTTCCAAAAAAAAACCTTTTCTATAGAAAAATTTTCAATAAAAAAATTTTTCTATAGAAAAATTTCCAAAAAAAAACTTTTTCTATAGAAAAATTTTCAATAAAAAAATTTTTCTATAGAAAAATTTTCAATAAAAAAATTTTTCTATAGAAAAATTTTCAATAAAAAAATTTTTCTATAGAAAAATTTTCAATAAAAAAATTTTTCTATAGAAAAATTTTCAATAAAAAAATTTTTCTATAGAAAAATTTCCAAAAAAAAACCTTTTCTATAGAAAAATTTTCAATAAAAAAATTTTTCTATAGAAAAATTTCCAAAAAAAACTTTTTCTATAGAAAAATTTTCAATAAAAAAATTTTTCTATAGAAAAATTTTCAATAAAAAAATTTTTCTATAGAAAAATTTTCAATAAAAAAATTTTTCTATAGAAAAATTTTCAATAAACAAATTTTTCTATAGAAAAATTTTCAATAAAAAAATTTTTCTATACAAAAATTTCCAAAAAAACTTTTTCTATAGAAAAATTTTCAATAAAAAAATTTTTCTATAGAAAAATTTTCAATAAAAAAATTTTTCTATAGAAAAATTTTCAATAAAAAAATTTTTCTATAGAAAAATTTTCAATAAAAAAATTTTTCTATAGAAAAATTGTTTTATTGAAAATTTTTTTATAGAAAATTTTGTTTTTTAACATTTTTCTAATTTTTTTTTTTCATTTTTCTGAAGAAAAAATTTTTTATCGAATATTTTTCTATACAATTTTTTTTTCTATAGAAATATTTTAAAAATATTTTTCTTTACAAAAATTTTCAATAAAAGCTTTTCTATTAAAAAATTTTTTTAATAGAAAAATTGTCGATTAAAATGTTTTTCTTCAAAAAAATTTTTGATAAAAAATATTTCAATAGTAAAATTTTCGATAAAAAATATTTCTATAGAAATTTTTTTTTATAGGATAACTTCTTTTATTTCTACGAAGGTTCACTTCAAATAGTGTAAAACAATTCGTATATTGTAACAATATGAATTATTTAATGCAACTCTGTGTTTTGTCCTAAAGCAACTCTGTGTTCTTGTCATCTGTTTAGTGGAGATACCAGATCTTGAAAATTTTCTTTAGGTACTACACTTACAGAAAAAGGAAGTTAATCACTTAATTAAAAAAAACACTTTTTATTTTTGTTATATTACAGCTTTTTATTTTATGGTATAAACAGATATTTTGGTATATTTATAGTTTTTGGACTTTTAGAGGAGTTAGATTTTTGATGTTAACATATAAGCAACAAATACATTTGTTTAAAAGAAGTTTACATGTCTAAACAATATATATAATGTACAATATTGTACAAGTTTTAATCAGATATTACAATTAAGTGTTCCTGTACTGACAAAAATGTAATTGAGAACCAATTTTTGAAAAATTTTCTCTTAACAATAACTTACATGTTTTGCCAGAACAATTTTTTCTGGTAAACATTTTAAAATTGTCAAAAAAATATTTAACGATTAAAAACAAAAAAAAAAAATTTGAAAAATTGTTATTAAAATTAAAAAATATAGAAAAACTAAAATGTTGAGGTTTTGAAAACAATAAATCAATTGTGGACATTTATTTTGCTATTTTGTGTTTCCCTACTTCGTGTAAGTTTTGCTGTTTGGAAGAGAAAAATATATTCCTATTTGCAGGAACTCAACCAGAAAGTAAAGAAACCTATACTTATATTACATATAATAAGGGATACATTGAAATCAGTTTTTTTAAATGACGACTACTTAGTCGAATTGACACAATATTTGTATACGAAACATCTTAATTTAATCTATGGCATTACAAACTGTTCCGGTTTCAGAAATCAATAAACTATATATACGGTAATATACTAATGTTATATATTATATACTGTGGGGATTACCCTGAAATCGGATCATCATAATTTTTATATAGTAGTATACCAATATAATATATAATAGGGGATACCCTGAAATCGGCTAATTTCTCGAAAGTGACAACCGGCTAGTCGGATTTAGACAGTTAATGTCCATATAAAACCATTATCAAATTTTTCGCACCGGGATCGGTTCAGATTTTACGGATCATCATACTTTTTATATAGTATAATATATAATAGGGGATACCCTGAAATCGGCTAATTTCTCGAAAGTGACAACCGGCTAGTCGGATTTAGACAGTTAATGTCCATATAAAACCATTATCAAATTTTTCGCACCGGGATCGGTTCAGATTTTACGGATCATCATACTTTTTATATAGTATAATATATAATAGGGGATACCCTGAAATCGGCTAATTTCTCGAAAGTGACAACCGGCTAGTCGGATTTAGACAGTTAATGTCCATATAAAACCATTATCAAATTTTTCGCACCGGGATCGGTTCAGATTTTACGGATCATCATACTTTTTATATAGTATAATATATAATAGGGGATACCCTGAAATCGGCTAATTTCTCGAAAGTGACAACCGGCTAGTCGGATTTAGACAGTAAATTTCCATATAAAACCATTATCAAATTTTTCGCACCGGGATCGGTTCAGATTTTACGGATCATCATACTTTTTATATAGTATAATATATAATAGGGGATACCCTGAAATCGGCTAATTTCTCGAAAGTGACAACCGGCTAGTCGGATTTAGACAGTTAATGTCCATATAAAACCATTATCAAATTTTTCGCACCGGGATCGGTTCAGATTTTACGGATCATCATACTTTTTATATAGTACAATATATAATAGGGGATACCCTGAAATCGGCTAATTTCTCGAAAGTGACAACCGGCTAGTCGGATTTAGACAGTTAATGTCCATATAAAACCATTATCAAATTTTTCGCACCGGGATCGGTTCAGATTTTACGGATCATCATACTTTTTATATAGTATAATATATAATAGGGGATACCCTGAAATCGGCTAATTTCTCGAAAGTGACAACCGGCTAGTCGGATTTAGACAGTTAATGTCCATATAAAACCATTATCAAATTTTTCGCACCGGGATCGGTTCAGATTTTACGGATCATCATACTTTTTATATAGTATAATATATAATAGGGGATACCCTGAAATCGGCTAATTTCTCGAAAGTGACAACCGGCTAGTCGGATTTAGACAGTAAATTTCCATATAAAACCATTATCAAATTTTTCGCACCGGGATCGGTTCAGATTTTACGGATCATCATACTTTTTATACAGTATAATATATAATAGGGGATACCCTGAAATCGGCTAATTTCTCGAAAGTGACAATCGCATAGTCGGATTTAGACAGTTAATGTCCATATAAAACCGTTATCAAATTTTTCGCACCGGGATCGGTTCAGATTTTACGGATCATCATACTTTTTATATAGTATAATATATAATAGCTGATACCCTAAAATCGGCTAATTTCTCGAAAGTGACAACCGCATAGTCGGATTTAGACAATAATTGTCCACATAATTGCATCATTAAATTTTTCGCACCGCTAGCTATTCTGAATCAAGGGATCAGCAAACTATATACATTAACTTTTGTATTCTATACCCACTTAAAGCTAATTTAAAAACAGTAACAACTGTATAATTATGTTAAGACGAAATTTTATTACAAAAAATTATTTTTCTGACGGGTTTCATCTATTTATATATTAAATAAATGTTCTTCATTTTCAGTATCATATTCTTAAAAAAGTAAGTACACAGTTTTTTGTGATCCCCTATACGATTTTCGGTTGCAAATATTGGTAAAATAGTACTTTTTTTTCATTTTTCCCTTTTTGCAACCATTCACAATAACATTAAAAAAGTGTGATAAAAAAGTGTGATTTCTTCACGCGCGTAAACTTCTTTCGAAAACTTTATTTCAGGGTTGCAAAAAGTAGTATTTAATTTACAGTTGCTTGCACGTGAACTTTGAATTTCATGTGTGTGAAGCAAACAAAAGCAGGAGAAAACAAACTTTTTTCAGGGTTGCAAAAAGTAGTATTTTGTTTACATTTGTTCGCACGTGTACTAAGAATTTCATATATATTGTAAACAACAAAAAAGGGTACATTTCTGTACTAAATAAAAGCATAATTTATAACATTTTTAATTTATTTTTTTATTGTAAGCAATAGAGTAACACCTCAAAAACCAAATTTTATTAAAACTACTAAAAAATATTAAAGACATTATGGTGTAATCCCCTAGCAAACTTTTCAAAATGGCCAATATGGGGAAATTTTTAATCTTGAATAAAATCTTAACCCTTCCTTGAGCGTTATTTTTGAAACTAATTTTGAATAGAGGACAGTCATAGGAATAAGAAAATATGACTGTCATTTTTCGAAAAACCGTAGAATAGGGGAACCCCTAAACTTTTTTATAGACCAATATGGGAAAAATTTTTAATCTTGAATAAAATCTTAACCCTTCCTTGAGCGTAATTTTTGAAACAAGTTTTGAATAGATGACAGTCATAGGAATAAGAAAATATGACTGTCACTTTCAAAACACCGTAGAATAGGGGGTACCTACTAGCAAACTTTTTGTAGACCAATATGGGAAAAAAATTTAATCTTGAATAAAATCTTAACCCTTCCTTGAGCGTAATTTTTGAAACCAGTTTTGAATAGAGGACAGTCATAGGAATAAGAAAATATGTCACTTTTCAAAAAACCGTAGAACAGGGGGTACCCCGTAGCAAACTTTTTTATAGACCAATATGGGAAAAACTTTTAATCTTGAATATAATCTTAACCCTTCCTTGAGCATTATTTTTGAAACTAGTTTTGAATAGAGGACAGTCATAGGAATAAGAAAATAAGACTGTCACATTTTAAAAAACTAGAGACTAAGGGTACCCTTAGTCTTAACCCTTCCTTGAGCGTTATTTTTGAAACTAGTTTTGAATAGAAGGCAGTCATAGGAATAAGAAAATATGACTGTCACATTTTAAAAAAACTAGAGACTAAAAAAAACTTTAAAAAACTACCCCCTAGCAAAATTTTCAAAATGCAGAAAATTTTAATTCAGTAATAAAATCTTGGTTTGAATACTTGTTGTTCTTATTTATTAAGTTTTTTTTATTTTTTGGTCGGATGTATTATTATATGAATTTACATAATACCTAAAGTCGATTAATCGCACATCCATAATTCTAAATATATAATTTTAATTATAAATGGCAATACTTTGTAGCAAATATTGTTTCAATTCCATTTATTTGACAGAAAGAACTTCTGGCAGTATTGATATTTTTTTTTTGCTAAGATGGCGCAATTCGGACGCATCTCTAAAAAAGAAAATTAAAAATCAAATTATTTATAATTCCTTTCTGTTCTTACCGGATGGGAAAGCCATTTATCAACATGTTTGCTGTATTAGATGAATTGAAAAATATGAAATCGAGTGAAAAATTATACTGTATATGTATTAGGGTGGGTCGTTTTTCTTACTTTTGTCTCTGATCGACTTCTAATAGTGAAATTATATGGCCAAACTATGTCAATCGGAAGTGTGCAAAATATTATTGATTTATTTTTGTTATACTTACAAGTCCAGAAATGAATAAAAACTCCAAGACTTGTAGAAATAAGGTTTTTGTTAATTAAAGAGTATTAGTAAGAAACTCGAAGACAAAACGTGTTCTGTATATCAAGAAGCTAATTCAATTGACGTTTATGTGTAAAGTCTACAAACTTAAAACTACATAGGTGCTGCCAGATTACCAATTACATAACATCTTCCCCTTTTCAACAAATAAGTTAATCTTGAGAGCAGTCATAATCAGCTAACCTTTTTGGCTGTCTTATATTTCTTTTCGGTCTCCCTGGCTGGCCTTGATATGGTGTATGGTTGCCTACATCAAAAGTTTGTGAGCTAGCGCCTTCAATATTTTGATCTCGAGTGCTATCGGACGGTATTTGCAGCCTAGTAGGTTCTTCTGCTTCAGAGGGGGTATTCTTTATCGCCCAAGAACCAATATCTCTGCCCGACGGTTCAAGCGTTGGTGGGGGTTTTATATGCACTCGATCTCTCCTATATAAAGTGCCGTTTATATCTAGACCATGTCTTTGTCGTATCAGGTTTAACTTGTACTGTTACCTCTTGACCAATGTCCAAATCTGGTAAACTTGTTGTTGTTCTATCGTAATAGTGTTTAGCTTTCATTCTTTCCCTTTCTATTTCGCACGGAACGTCCCGAACAATAGATGGTTTAAAACTTTCAGATATAGCTGGTAGACTACATCTCGTTTTCCTAGACATAAGTCTCTAAACCGGACTGCTTCCCATTTTATTCGGTGTGTTGCGCCAATGTAAAAGTGACCACCACATATCTTCATTTTCCTTATCGGCTTTGCTGATGATTCTTTTAGCGATTTTAACCGCCGATTCCGCTTTGCCATTACCTTGCTGATGGTATGGGGACGAGGTTATATGTTTAAATCCATATTTCGAAGCAAATATTTTCATATCTCTGTTTACAAAATGGGTACCGTTGTCAGAGATCACCTTTTCTGGAACACCATACCTAGCAAACTGTTCTTTTATAATCTTTATTACTGACTGAGGCGTCAAATCAGGCAATTGACAACATTCAAAAAAATCAGAATAATTATCCACAATTATGAGCATTTTCTCCTGTTTATTTTTATATTTTACAAAAAATACATCCATTGAAATAATTTGCCAGGCATATTCTGGTATTTCATGTGATTTCATCGGTAACTTCTGTTGTGATTCTGAAAATTTAGCGCATGTTTCACAGTTTCGAACTTTTTCCTCGATTTGTTGCACCATTCCTGGCCAAAAATCGTTTTCTTTTGCAAGCTTGACTGTATTTTCAATTCCAGAGTGACTGATGTGAGATTTATCTACCATTTTTTTTCGTAGGCTTCGAGGAATTACGACCTGATTTAGACGAAAAATTAACCCATCCTGATATGTCAGCTCATGTTTCAATTTATGAAAGCATTTAAGGTTAGGATCGACGTTTTGTATGTTAGAGGGCCAACCTTTTACAATATATGACTTTAAAATTTTAAATGACTCATCAACTGATGTCTCATGTCGCAACTGCTCCAAAGAATCGTCTACAATTTTCAAATTTTTTATTACTTTCTGTTTACCTACATCTTTAATGGAAAAAACATTGCTTCTGTTCATCTGTTTCTTAAGCTCATCGTCATCCAATCTTATAGCGGCTCTTGAAAGGGTGTCGGCAACTATGTTTTCTTTTCCATGTATGAACTTTATGTCAAACGAACACACGCGAATACCATTGCCAGAAGTTCTTTTTCAATCATGGCATAATTTTGCTCCGCTTTGGTTAACTGTCTGGAGGCAAAACCAATTGGCTTATTGTTTTGGAAAACTGCAGCACCTATGCCCACAGATGATGCATCACATTGAATTTCAATAGGCACTCCAACTTTATAATACTGTAGGCCTTTAGTATTAATTATGACTTTCTTTAATTCACTAAACTCGGACTCTGCTGCGTCAGACCATATCCACGGTGAGTTTTCTAGAAGAAGTTTTCTGAGTTCAACGTTTCTCATAGTTACCCAGCAAAACTTTGGTAACGGCAAGTACTCTGGTAACTGGTTACATTGTAATGACTACAACATACCCTCCGAATAACTAATAAGTTACTACATAAGTACTTATTTGTAATTAAAATGGTAAGTTGAACTGAATGGCCCGGGTTCAAATCCCACCAAGACCAACAATTTTTTCTTATTAAAAATGTATTTTTAAATGATTTTTGAATTTTAAAAACATAAATATTACCTTCTGTAAAAAAAATTTTGGAAAACTAACTCACGGTAATGAAAAAATACTATCATGAGTCAATCTTGATTATGTAGGTATGTAGATTTTGGATACCAAGCAACGGTTCTGCTTGGTCTTAACTTGGTAAGCCTAGACTTATATTGGTTATCCTTCATTTCAACTGTGGACACTGACCTCCAAGTGATATCACCCAAAGAACTACGCTATGTAGTGAGCTAACATGTACAGCGAGTTGTCCAATAAGAACGATAAAAAATGGGATGGAAAGACCAAGTAGAGGAAAATTTTTCACAACTTGGCCTATATAATTGAAGAATATTCGCACATGTTCGAAGAAAATAGGTTGTGTCTATAGGCCATTTAAGTAAGTAAGAGCCAATATTATATAAAAACTTATACAAAAGGGAAGATTTAAAATGTTTAAGTTTTAAAATAATTAAAAAAAAACTTCTTTATTGTTTATTAAATGCATTAAACATTTACAAAAATCGTATAGAAATATGTTTCCAAAAATTACAACAAAGCAAAAAAAGCAGGGAAAAACAAAGTTATTGTCACATGATTTTGGTTCTAAAAATAAAGATTGTACCCAGCAAAACTTTGGTAATGGCAAGTACTCTGATAACTGGTTACCTTGTAACGACTACAACATACCATCCGAATAAATAATAAGTTATTACAGAAGTACTTATTTGTAATTAAGGTGGTAATTTAAACTGAATGGCCCCGGTTCAAATCCCACCAAGGGCAACAATTTTTTTAGTTTTTTTTTATTAAAAGAGTCTTTTTAAATGATTTTTGAATTTTAAGAACTTAAATATTATCTTCTGTAAAAAAAAATTTGTAAAACTAACTCACGTTAATGAAAAAATACCATCATGAGTCAATTTTGATTATGTAGGGGATGTTGAATACCAAACACGATTCTAATTGGTCTTAACTTGGTAAGCCCAACTTATCTGGGTCATCCTTCATCTCAACTGTGGACACACACCTCCTCATGATATCACCCGGGGAGATAGTTTAACACCCATTAATATTGTGAGTTAACATGTTCCGAGAGTTGTCCCATAAGATCGATAAAAATGGGTTAGGATTACGGGCTAGTAACCCTCTCTTGAAAAAAAATACAATGAAGAGGATAAAATTAGAATTGAAATGTCCCACTACCTAATGTTAGAGGAGGATGTCCGAAACTTCGATAGAAAGACCAAGTAAAGGAACATTTTTCAAAGCTTGGCCTATAAAATTGGAGAATATTCGCACAAGATCGAAATCCATGGAATTCTAAAATATGCTCGGACTTTGACCTTAACAGGTTGTAACATTTAAGTAAGTAAGAGTCAATCTTATGTAAAAACTTATACAAAAAAGAAGATTTAAATTGTTTAAGTTTTAAAATAATTAAAAAAAAAAGTTTTAAAATAATTACAAAAAATCGTATAAAAATATTTTTCCAAAAATTACAACAAAGCAAAAAAAAGCAGGGAAAAACAAAGTTATTTTCAGATGATTTTGGATCTAAAAATAAAAATTGTTTATATTAATTATAAGCTGCTAAGTTTTCAACATATGAAGTAGCTCAGTGGAAGAGTCTCTGCCTGGCAGTCGGAGGGTCTGGGTTCGAGCCCCCATGGGATCATAAAAAAAATTTTGTATTTCGTTTAAAAATATATGTTTTTAATAAAACAACAACAAAAAAGTTGTTGCTGTTGTTGTTGTTGCTTTCAAATTGCTTACCCAAGTCATTACTTTTCTGCAATTGGTAAGTACTTGCCTCCAATGACATCCCCATGTTAATGTAATGACTTCAACAGCGAATGAGTAAGTAGTTCGTGTTCAATAGTTTAACTGTTTAACTCATTATTTGGTAATGAAAAGTTTTACTGGGTAAGTTTGGGATAAAACAGCTTAAATAATTCACCATTCCAAGGAACCTTTGCAGATCACATTTACTTGTCGGAATAGGAAATTTAGAAATAGCCTCGATTTTTGCCTCATCCGGCTTAAAACCTTGCTTAGTTAGAATATGCCCATAAAATTTAACACTTGGTTCACACAAACACATTTTAGTTTTGTTCAGCTTACAATTCCATTTATTGCATCGTTCGAGTAACCTTTGTAACTTCTTGTTATGATCAATCATTGCATCTTCTAAAGTTTCACCACAACCGTAAATAAATATATCATCTGCCATTTTTTCAATTCCTTGCAGATCTTGCGTCATCTCCCGAACTTTTAGCTGAAATAATTCCGGAGCAGGTGAAACGCCAAACGGCAGACGCTTCCATCGGTATCTACCAAATGGAGTCCAGAACGTTGTCAGCAGACTGCTTTCATATTCTAATTCAAGCTGCCAAAACCTTTTTTTTTTTGCATCTAATGTTGAAAAAACTTTAGCATTTGACAATTCCGGCAATACTTCATCAATTGTTGTAAACTGTAAATTTGGTCTCTTGAGGGCCCAGTCCGTATGAGTTTCTACTTTGACCAATATATCTTCTTTTTCTAATCGCTTGAGTTCCTCTTTTAATTTATCTCTTAAAGCAACAGGTATTCGCCTCGGCTTTTGAATTACTGGTTCCACAGTAGGGTCAATTTCCAACTTAACTGTTCCTGGAAGTTTTCCATATCCCTCAAACACATTATCAAACTGTTCAACAATATTGTTGGCTTCCAATCTAAGCGCATTAACCTTTTCAGAATAACAATTTTTTGCTTCAATTGCGTAACAGTATTTGATCAAACCTAAAGACAAGCAAGCACCCATGGTCCACATTAACAACTTGAAAATTAATATTATTTATATTTTCGGCCCTTGTAACGACACGGTATTTTAATTTTTCCAGCAACCTTAATTTCTGTGCCGACAGATGCCTTTATAGTACACTCTGACCGCTCCAAACTTGGATTTCTGTTTTTTAGCAGTCTACACAGGTTCGTAAAACCAACGACACAGACGTCAGCACCACTGTCCATATAACATTCAAACGAATTCCAACAGCCACCTACCAATAACTCCAACACGGCTTTTCTACTCTTATTCCTACCTGTAGTAGCGATTTGGTACAACGATGCTTCAGAGCTTGAGGCGGCATCGTCTTCAGCATTGATTCCAACAGTGTGAACCTTATTGTATTTGTTCTTCGAATAACAGCATTTGGCAAAATGCCCTTTTTTCTTACACACATTACATGTTTTTTAGCAGAACAGCTACCAGCTTTAAACGGATGCGAATTGCCACAAAACTTACACAATTTCTTTACCGCTGTTGTCGATTTCATTTTATGTACCAACTTATTTTCGCTCACCATTTCACTGTATCTGTCCTCTGTCCTCTCGTTTATTTTACATCTACTTATCACATCATCAAAAGTTAACTTTTTAAGGTCTTCTTTCAAGAACTGTTTCTTCAAATTTTCATCACGAATTCCAAAAATTAATCTATCCCGTGTCATAGTTCTCTTAACAGAGTTTTGAGGTATTGCGTCAAAATCGCAGCTATCGGCAAGCTTCTGCAGACGACGTAGATATTCTTCAAAGGTTTCAGCCTCCAGCTGATTGCAAGTATAAAATGACCACCTGTCGAAAAGCGTGTTTTTACTTATAGTGACACGAGACTCAATCTTTTTCAACAGCAATTCACAGGATCTTCTATCATCCTCTTGCACTCCAAAATGATCATATTTCAACTTTGCTTCATCGCCTATTAACGATCACAAAACATTAACCTTTTTAGCCTCATTATCCGTACTCCACTTGGATACGCCAGTAGCTTGCTCTTGAAAAGTTGAAAGTTATTGCTCATATTTCCACCTATTTGCAAAGGTTTTGTGAAAGGCACTTGAGCGTCCGGAGAACTTGCAGCATTCTGTTGCAATATAGTCATCTGCTGCATCAGTTGCATTTGACTTCTCATAAACTCTTGATCATTCATCTTACTTTATTTTGGTTCCACAAACATCTGACACCATGTTATACTTACAAGTCCAGAAATAAATAAAAACTCCAAGACTTGTAGAAATAAGGTTTTTATTAATTAAAGAGTATTAGTAAGAAACTCGAAGACAAAACGTGTTCTGTATATCAAGAAGCTAATTCAATTGACGTTTATGTGTTAAGTCTACAAACTTAAAACTACATAGGTGTTGCCAGATTACCAATAACATAACAATTTTTAGGATACGAGCCCGCACAACGGGCCCAAAGTTTTGAGCCCATTTGTATGGGGAAAACTGAGAGTATTTGCAGTTTTTGCTACATTTCGAACATTTACAATTTATTTTAAAGAGAAAAGATAATGGAATCTAAAAGTGAACTAATGCGGCTTTAGTTGAAGTCATCAATATCTGAAATCCATAAAACAGTTTTGAAGTTATTGCGATTTTCCCCCAAAAATTCGTGTCCTTGACAATACGCCTAAGGATACACCGCTAGAAAAAAGCACTTTGGACAAAAGCGCGTAAAGCAAAACATGATTTATCATTTTAAGACTTGTAAGTACTTCATACAGGGGTAGGGGGAATTGACAGAGGACGATACTGCGATTCTTTAAAGGTATAATTCACTCCTGGAAAGACTTGAGGTCCCTGGTAATAGACCGGCAAACTTTTTAAATTCAAAAAAAATTCTAAAAGTGAAATCGTATTTCAACACATAAATCAAAAACGATTCCTTGTGCTTCTACAGGGCTAGAGGGAATCAACAGAGGACAGTACTGTGATACTTTTAAGGTATAATACACTTCTGGAAAGACTTGAGGTCTCTGGTTATAGACCGACAAACTTTGGGTTAATTTAGAAACTTTGAACATAATTTTGATTGATGTTTTGTTTTTTCTTCTTCTCCGCTTTACTTCATTTATCATGAAATAATACCAAAGGAAAAAGACAACTGGAGGGGCTTGAAGTATTTTAATTCGTTTAATATTTTGGTACATTTATTACGAGAAAATCTTGATGTTTCAAACATTTTAACATTTTATTTTTAAATAAAAACATTTTACTATTTTATTTTATATAAAAAAAAAATTTTAAAATTGTTTCATTTTGTTACTAAACTATTTTTATTTTTACTTTAACATATATGCAAAAAAAATTTTATTTATTCGAATATACATGTATTATTAGTTCAATAAATCAAAAGAATTGTTAAATGTCGGTAATAATGTACATTCCTATTATCGTTGGTACATAACATGTGGCAGCATTAACAGAAATGATATTGATTAATCGCTGCAATGTAATACTTCCCTCAGATTGTAATTTAAAATCGCTAAATCTAAAAAATAAATTATTTTATAATCATCATTGTCTTACACGGCATTTACACATGCAAGTGCAAGCTCAATACATTTATATTTTTTTACTAACACAATCACACTTCTGCAAGTTGTAGGCTCACTGGCAAGCGATTTTGATTGCCAGTGATTTTTTTACTTGCATGTCAGAAGAATACGTATACACAACTTGTAACAAGTCACCTACGTGTGTAAACGTACTGTTAGCAGGGCTGCCAGATTTGGAGTTTTGGGGATATTGGATCTCTTGAAAGGCGAAAAATTTTAACCTGGGGGCTTTAGTGGGGATGTTTGATGCTTTTTGATGGTTTCTTATAGTTTTCCATTCAAGTTTTTCACATATATTGCTTGTTCAAATGTATTAAAATTGACAGCTGTGACGTAGACTGCACGCAACTTGAAAGTTGTTTTATTTTCAAGATCCACTACCTGCTTAGAATAATCAACAGTTTTCTGACAAATTATTTATTTTTCAATTAAATGGTTAAAATTGTAAAAAGACCAAACAAAAACTTATGTTGGCAAAATATTTGGAGAAATAAAAACGAAAAATAGTTGAAAATAATATGATCAGCTGTGTTCTTGGACGTAACTGGAAACACTTTCATGAAAGAGAAATTGCAATCAAGTTCGTTTCAATTTTTAATAGTATGAGTGTATTGATTAAAAGTGTACATGTATCAAAATTCGAAAGGCAAAACTTGATCATGTAATCCCCAAGTTACTTTTTTTCTATACTGTTGTATTTTCATGTAAAAAATATTAAAAAATCAAATTTAATTATGAAATTATGTATACTTGCAATTTTTACTCTACATGATATAGTTGATATGTTCACAAGAAGCAGTGCGTTTGAGTTCTACATAAAGACTGATTTATTTGGTATTCAATGCATAAGTATAAACAGTAGTAAGTCTTAAATATAATAACTTAACTAAGAGAACTTAATAACTAAGAGAACTTATTTATAAATACATATCATTCCTCCCAACTTAAATAAGATCATCCCTTATCAACAACTTTCATTTTCCTAGCCATACTATGTGTCACCGCGCCTGTACCTTTCTCGTCAGCTAGCCTATCATTTTCCTCATCTCCGGACCCTTCATTTGATAACAATAAAGTATCCCTCTTGAGAGTGGAATCCTTCCTAATCTGATCTATGTGTGCCTGCCTTATAACACCATTAACCGACACCAAATACCGATATGCACTTAGTTTCTTTATGATTTTTCCCTTTAACCAATTAGTCAAATTGGAATGGATATTCCTGTACCATATCCCTTCCCCATCCCTAAAATTTAGTATCTCCTGTCGCTCAACTTTTGCATGCTTAACCACTTTACCCTTATGTTTCTGAATCTGAATTTTACTAAATTTTGAATTTGACTTCTTAGCTGTTAATGTTGTAAGTAAAGTTCGCGGTTTGTATTGAAAAATCATATCTGCCGGTGTTAAGCCAGTTGACATAGTTGGAGTTGTTCTATACTTCAACAAAAATCTATCCAATCGTATCTGCAGCGGAATATGTTTCTCTTTGGAATCCAACAAAGATTTTTGCAATCCATTTTTAAAAGTTTGTACTGCCCTTTCGGTACTGCCGTTGGATTGTGGGTGATATGGGGGGGATTTGAGGACTGTTATGCCATTTGAATTGCAAAACTCTATAAATTCTTTTAAACTAAATGGAGGCCCTTTATCACTCACCACGGACGCTGGTAAGCCAAATATAGAAAATATTGATCTTAGTTTCCCAATTACCATAACGGCTGTCGTTGTTGTAAAACTTATAGCATGCATCCATTTGGAATATGCTTCATATAATATTAAAACCTGTTGGCCATTTAGTGAACAAAAATCAATATGGATTCGTTCGAATGGGTATGTTGCTTCAGCCCACTGTGACAAGTTAGTCGGCTTTGCCCTTTGAGTAGTTTGGCACTTTTGACAATTAGAGTTAAACTCCTCAATGCCCTGGTCTATTCCTGGCCACCATAATATTGTTCTTGCTAAAGCCTTACTTCTGACTTTTCCTATATACTGGTCATGTAACAATTTTAAAACCTCTTCACGAATTCCTCTTGGAATTACTATTCGGTCTCCATAAAATAAACAACCATTTTCGGTTGCTAACGAATTTCTTTTCATATAATATGTTTGTAATCCCTCTGTAATTTTGGTTGGCCACTTGCCTGTAATGACAGAGTTATATGATTGTGTTATGTTATCGTCGTCTTCCATAGCACTTTTCACATCCTCAATGCCCAATGGAAAAGTTACAGCATTCAAATTATTTATACTATCATCCTCAATATCTGTTTCATTACCCAATGGCAACCTAGATAATGCATCTGCATTTGCCATATCTTTTGCCTTTCTATACTTTATATCATATGAATACATCGACAAGTAAATAGCCCACCTTTGCAAGCGATTTGCTGCCACCCCAGAAACATCTTTTCTTTCACCAAAGATTGTTCGTAGTGGCTGGTGATCACTCTGTATAGTAAAATTAAGCCCAAATATATATTTATGAAACTTTTTGACCGCAAATATTATAGCGAGCGCTTCTCTGTGAAGTTGCGAGTAGTTACGTTCTGCAGCACTTAAAGTACTAGACGCAAACATTATGGGGCGTTCCACACCATCTATAACGTGGGATAAAACCCCCCAACCCCATATGAACTAGCGTCCGCAGAGACAATAATTGGCTTTTTAGGATCGTAGTGTGTCAGAACATCAATGTTATTTACTAACATTTTACTGTGCTGAAAACACTCACTGTGTTCCTTTTCCCACTTCCAAGGTACACTTTCCTTTGTTAAATCATACAAACACTGAAGTGTCCCTGACAGATTAGGTATTTATCAGAGACCGAATATTAATACTTTTAAAACAATATTTTCATGTTTTAATCCATACAAAAACAATCATTGAAGTTTAAAAAATAATAAAAATCCCTAAAGATTTTTAATTGTTCAAAAAATTTTGTATCGTTTTTCAATCCGATGAAAATAAAAAATAAAAAAATCGTTTGGGATATTTATCAGTTCAAAATAATTTTCATCTTTTTTCATCCGATGAAAAAAATTTTGATAGAAAATATTCAAATTTTATTTCTGTATTTGGTTTCATTCATCATAATGTTCTTGCATAGATTGGGCAACTCCAAAATCCTTGCGCCAACTGCCGTAGTAGGGGAATTTCTCGCATGATTACCCCTTGGAGTAATGTTGTTTCTTTCCATGCTTAAAACATCGTGAGTGCTAAGTCGATGGATGATGGGCCCAAAGACACAAGCCACGTTTATATAGCGAGCCACTCGATCCGAGACTGACGCCCGCTTGCAGCCGCAACTAACATGTTGAACAGACGCTGCATTTTCGTACTTTACCAAGTAAATTATCTTAGACCCTTAGACCATATACGTTGGAATGGCTCTAAGATAACTCCCTTTTATATTAGCCCTGACCTAGAATCCCAGACGGTTTGTTTACCGCATCTAAAACTAGGTTGCTCAGGCTTCCAGGATGTACCACGAGAAGGTTAGAGTGGGAATTGGATACAGTTCTTACCTGGTAGCTAGAGACGCCAGGCAATTGCTGCATCCTCCCAGGCCCTATGCTCCACTGGGAATCAAGGATGACAAAAGAAGATTTGTCCTGGTATAAAAAGTCTTTAGGACGTTTAAATAACAATAAATTCAATTATTGTTGCAAATTTTATGTTGAAATGGTTTTGCGAGTCAAAGAAACCACCAATAGTTCCATTAGGACTATTAGGTTTAACTTCGATGTCCTAAAACATTCCAATTAATTGGAAACATATTCATACATTCATTGTTGAAAATTTTACAATTTCAAAAATATTTTATTTTTTCAAAGTCAAAACAGAAGTTCAAAAATAAAACAATCAATAAAATATTTTTCTGTTCGGATATTTATCGTTAAAGATATTTAAAATTTTCATCATGAGGGATATTTATATTTCAAATATAAATCCCTCTTTTTTATTCATCGATCGAAATGAAAATAAATTTTCATCGGCAATGATATTTATACTTGATTGATTTAAAAAATAAAACAATATTCGGTCTCTGGTATTTATTGTAGTAATTAATCATTCCTAGGTACGACTTTAACTGAGTTTTGTTACTAGGCTCTGGAGCGTTAACAACTGCATCTACTTTCTGTGGACTTGGGGTTATACCAGTTTCGTTAATACGGTAGCCTAAATAATCAATCTCTGATTTAAAAAATTCACATTTTTCCAAATTAACTTTAACATTATATTCCAAAAGCCTATCCAAAACTTTGGTCAAATTATTTTTACAATCAGCTTTGGATTTCCCACCAATTAAAATGTCATCGAAATATACTTGAACGTCCTCAATGCCACGTAAAACCCGGTCAATTATGGAACAAAATATTTGAGGACCTGTTTTAAGACCGAAAACAAGCCTAGTGAATTGAAACAAGCCAATATGTGTATTTACAGTAAGTAACTCCCTGGACCGCTCAGAAACAGAAACCTATAAGTAGGCTCCAGTTAAGTCCAACTTAGTAAAAACTTTCCATCCATCATCTATACGCGGTATTGCACTATGCTCCATTTCCACAAACTTATTAACCGTTCTCTTGCAATTTACACATAGTCTGATTGACCCATCCCCTTTATTAACAATAACTAGAGGGCTGGCCCAACTACTTCTTGTCACTGGCACTAACACGCCTTCGTCACATAATCTTTGAATTTCCTGTTCCACTTTAGATTTTAGTCCATATGGAACAGTACTGGCCTTACAAAAAATTGGGTATGAATCATTTTTCAATACTATTTCCGCTTTGAAATTTCTTATGACAGAATCATTCGATTTAGTAAAAATAGCATTATACTTTTCCAAAAATTTTATTTTATTAATTTTTGATTCCGAATTTATCATTGTTACATCAACATTATCATAATTCATAATTTTAGATTTAAATTCAGAATTAGCCTCTGTCCTACTAATATTACCATAATCATATTCAGTAAAAAACCTTTCTCATCCACAAAAAATTTCATTTAACCAATTCCTACCCAATAATGGATTGAAATATACTTCTATATTCAAAACTATTAATTTCAGATAAAAATTACAATTTCTAAACTTAACGTTTACCATAAATTCACCCAAAGTCTTAACATTTTCCCCAGAAATTAATCCATAAGATTTTTCCTCATTTAACATTTTAATTTTAGTAAAATATTTATAATAATCCTCCTTATGAATTACAGTAACGACCGCCCCTGAATCTACTTCAAACTCCATATTAAAATTCTTAATACATAATTCAATTTTAAGAGGCTTATTTTTAAGAGAAGAAATATTGTTTATATAGTTAAAATTATCCTCCTCCTCTTCATACTCTTCCTCTAAACTCTTAATTTTAAAATTTTCCCTCTTTTTACAAAATCTTTGTACATGGCTTGGCTTACCACAATAGAAACATACAACATTTTTATAAAAATTTTGTTTCCCGTTACTTGATGCTTTATTGTAGCTGTTAGATGAGTTATTGTTGACTGTGCTGCTTCGATGTTCTGCTCTGTCATCTCTTTTTAATGTGCTATACCCCTTCTTCCTCACAACGTTAAGATTTGCCTCTTCCTCTTCATCTTTGATCATCTCTATATTTGTTGTTGTCAATTCGACTGCATTTGCTAATTCCACTGCCTTTTTAAATTAGTTTAAATTGCTTTCACTAACAATAATATTCAATAACAAAATCGCCCAATTTTTGACTTATAGTTCTGTTTGTTTTAAAGAATTTATAGCACTCAGCAATCACGTTTCTTTTTGGCTTTAAATGGTTTTTTAACATAGTAACCAACGCCGCACAGTGGTTCAGAATCGTTTTTCATTGGCCAAAACTCTGTAACTTAATAATAAAAATCCCTAAAGATTTTTAATTGTTCAAAAAATTTTGTATCGTTTTTCAATCCGATGAAAATAAAAAATAAAAAAATCGTTTGGGATATTTATCAGTTCAAAATAATTTTCATCTTTTTTCATCCGATGAAAAAAATTTTGATAGAAAATATTCAAATTTTATTTCTGTATTTGGTTTCATTCATCATAATGTTCTTGCATAGATTGGGCAACTCCAAAATCCTTGCGCCAACTGCCGTAGTAGGGGAATTTCTCGCATGATTACCCCTTGGAGTAATGTTGTTTCTTTCCATGCTTAAAACATCGTGAGTGCTAAGTCGATGGATGATGGGCCCAAAGACACAAGCCACGTTTATATAGCGAGCCACTCGATCCGAGACTGACGCCCGCTTGCAGCCGCAACTAACATGTTGAACAGACGCTGCATTTTCGTACTTTACCAAGTAAATTATCTTAGACCCTTAGACCATATACGTTGGAATGGCTCTAAGATAACTCCCTTTTATATTAGCCCTGACCTAGAATCCCAGACGGTTTGTTTACCGCATCTAAAACTAGGTTGCTCAGGCTTCCAGGATGTACCACGAGAAGGTTAGAGTGGGAATTGGATACAGTTCTTACCTGGTAGCTAGAGACGCCAGGCAATTGCTGCATCCTCCCAGGCCCTATGCTCCACTGGGAATCAAGGATGACAAAAGAAGATTTGTCCTGGTATAAAAAGTCTTTAGGACGTTTAAATAACAATAAATTCAATTATTGTTGCAAATTTTATGTTGAAATGGTTTTGCGAGTCAAAGAAACCACCAATAGTTCCATTAGGACTATTAGGTTTAACTTCGATGTCCTAAAACATTCCAATTAATTGGAAACATATTCATACATTCATTGTTGAAAATTTTACAATTTCAAAAATATTTTATTTTTTCAAAGTCAAAACAGAAGTTCAAAAATAAAACAATCAATAAAATATTTTTCTGTTCGGATATTTATCGTTAAAGATATTTAAAATTTTCATCATGAGGGATATTTATATTTCAAATATAAATCCCTCTTTTTTATTCATCGATCGAAATGAAAATAAATTTTCATCGGCAATGATATTTATACTTGATTGATTTAAAAAATAAAACAATATTCGGTCTCTGGTATTTATTGTAGTAATTAATCATTCCTAGGTACGACTTTAACTGAGTTTTGTTACTAGGCTCTGGAGCGTTAACAACTGCATCTACTTTCTGTGGACTTGGGGTTATACCAGTTTCGTTAATACGGTAGCCTAAATAATCAATCTCTGATTTAAAAAATTCACATTTTTCCAAATTAACTTTAACATTATATTCCAAAAGCCTATCCAAAACTTTGGTCAAATTATTTTTACAATCAGCTTTGGATTTCCCACCAATTAAAATGTCATCGAAATATACTTGAACGTCCTCAATGCCACGTAAAACCCGGTCAATTATGGAACAAAATATTTGAGGACCTGTTTTAAGACCGAAAACAAGCCTAGTGAATTGAAACAAGCCAATATGTGTATTTACAGTAAGTAACTCCCTGGACCGCTCAGAAACAGAAACCTATAAGTAGGCTCCAGTTAAGTCCAACTTAGTAAAAACTTTCCATCCATCATCTATACGCGGTATTGCACTATGCTCCATTTCCACAAACTTATTAACCGTTCTCTTGCAATTTACACATAGTCTGATTGACCCATCCCCTTTATTAACAATAACTAGAGGGCTGGCCCAACTACTTCTTGTCACTGGCACTAACACGCCTTCGTCACATAATCTTTGAATTTCCTGTTCCACTTTAGATTTTAGTCCATATGGAACAGTACTGGCCTTACAAAAAATTGGGTATGAATCATTTTTCAATACTATTTCCGCTTTGAAATTTCTTATGACAGAATCATTCGATTTAGTAAAAATAGCATTATACTTTTCCAAAAATTTTATTTTATTAATTTTTGATTCCGAATTTATCATTGTTACATCAACATTATCATAATTCATAATTTTAGATTTAAATTCAGAATTAGCCTCTGTCCTACTAATATTACCATAATCATATTCAGTAAAAAACCTTTCTCATCCACAAAAAATTTCATTTAACCAATTCCTACCCAATAATGGATTGAAATATACTTCTATATTCAAAACTATTAATTTCAGATAAAAATTACAATTTCTAAACTTAACGTTTACCATAAATTCACCCAAAGTCTTAACATTTTCCCCAGAAATTAATCCATAAGATTTTTCCTCATTTAACATTTTAATTTTAGTAAAATATTTATAATAATCCTCCTTATGAATTACAGTAACGACCGCCCCTGAATCTACTTCAAACTCCATATTAAAATTCTTAATACATAATTCAATTTTAAGAGGCTTATTTTTAAGAGAAGAAATATTGTTTATATAGTTAAAATTATCCTCCTCCTCTTCATACTCTTCCTCTAAACTCTTAATTTTAAAATTTTCCCTCTTTTTACAAAATCTTTGTACATGGCTTGGCTTACCACAATAGAAACATACAACATTTTTATAAAAATTTTGTTTCCCGTTACTTGATGCTTTATTGTAGCTGTTAGATGAGTTATTGTTGACTGTGCTGCTTCGATGTTCTGCTCTGTCATCTCTTTTTAATGTGCTATACCCCTTCTTCCTCACAACGTTAAGATTTGCCTCTTCCTCTTCATCTTTGATCATCTCTATATTTGTTGTTGTCAATTCGACTGCATTTGCTAATTCCACTGCCTTTTTAAATTAGTTTAAATTGCTTTCACTAACAATAATATTCAATAACAAAATCGCCCAATTTTTGACTTATAGTTCTGTTTGTTTTAAAGAATTTATAGCACTCAGCAATCACGTTTCTTTTTGGCTTTAAATGGTTTTTTAACATAGTAACCAACGCCGCACAGTGGTTCAGAATCGTTTTTCATTGGCCAAAACTCTGTAACTTAATAATAAAAATCCCTAAAGATTTTTAATTGTTCAAAAAATTTTGTATCGTTTTTCAATCCGATGAAAATAAAAAATAAAAAAATCGTTTGGGATATTTATCAGTTCAAAATAATTTTCATCTTTTTTCATCCGATGAAAAAAATTTTGATAGAAAATATTCAAATTTTATTTCTGTATTTGGTTTCATTCATCATAATGTTCTTGCATAGATTGGGCAACTCCAAAATCCTTGCGCCAACTGCCGTAGTAGGGGAATTTCTCGCATGATTACCCCTTGGAGTAATGTTGTTTCTTTCCATGCTTAAAACATCGTGAGTGCTAAGTCGATGGATGATGGGCCCAAAGACACAAGCCACGTTTATATAGCGAGCCACTCGATCCGAGACTGACGCCCGCTTGCAGCCGCAACTAACATGTTGAACAGACGCTGCATTTTCGTACTTTACCAAGTAAATTATCTTAGACCCTTAGACCATATACGTTGGAATGGCTCTAAGATAACTCCCTTTTATATTAGCCCTGACCTAGAATCCCAGACGGTTTGTTTACCGCATCTAAAACTAGGTTGCTCAGGCTTCCAGGATGTACCACGAGAAGGTTAGAGTGGGAATTGGATACAGTTCTTACCTGGTAGCTAGAGACGCCAGGCAATTGCTGCATCCTCCCAGGCCCTATGCTCCACTGGGAATCAAGGATGACAAAAGAAGATTTGTCCTGGTATAAAAAGTCTTTAGGACGTTTAAATAACAATAAATTCAATTATTGTTGCAAATTTTATGTTGAAATGGTTTTGCGAGTCAAAGAAACCACCAATAGTTCCATTAGGACTATTAGGTTTAACTTCGATGTCCTAAAACATTCCAATTAATTGGAAACATATTCATACATTCATTGTTGAAAATTTTACAATTTCAAAAATATTTTATTTTTTCAAAGTCAAAACAGAAGTTCAAAAATAAAACAATCAATAAAATATTTTTCTGTTCGGATATTTATCGTTAAAGATATTTAAAATTTTCATCATGAGGGATATTTATATTTCAAATATAAATCCCTCTTTTTTATTCATCGATCGAAATGAAAATAAATTTTCATCGGCAATGATATTTATACTTGATTGATTTAAAAAATAAAACAATATTCGGTCTCTGGTATTTATTGTAGTAATTAATCATTCCTAGGTACGACTTTAACTGAGTTTTGTTACTAGGCTCTGGAGCGTTAACAACTGCATCTACTTTCTGTGGACTTGGGGTTATACCAGTTTCGTTAATACGGTAGCCTAAATAATCAATCTCTGATTTAAAAAATTCACATTTTTCCAAATTAACTTTAACATTATATTCCAAAAGCCTATCCAAAACTTTGGTCAAATTATTTTTACAATCAGCTTTGGATTTCCCACCAATTAAAATGTCATCGAAATATACTTGAACGTCCTCAATGCCACGTAAAACCCGGTCAATTATGGAACAAAATATTTGAGGACCTGTTTTAAGACCGAAAACAAGCCTAGTGAATTGAAACAAGCCAATATGTGTATTTACAGTAAGTAACTCCCTGGACCGCTCAGAAACAGAAACCTATAAGTAGGCTCCAGTTAAGTCCAACTTAGTAAAAACTTTCCATCCATCATCTATACGCGGTATTGCACTATGCTCCATTTCCACAAACTTATTAACCGTTCTCTTGCAATTTACACATAGTCTGATTGACCCATCCCCTTTATTAACAATAACTAGAGGGCTGGCCCAACTACTTCTTGTCACTGGCACTAACACGCCTTCGTCACATAATCTTTGAATTTCCTGTTCCACTTTAGATTTTAGTCCATATGGAACAGTACTGGCCTTACAAAAAATTGGGTATGAATCATTTTTCAATACTATTTCCGCTTTGAAATTTCTTATGACAGAATCATTCGATTTAGTAAAAATAGCATTATACTTTTCCAAAAATTTTATTTTATTAATTTTTGATTCCGAATTTATCATTGTTACATCAACATTATCATAATTCATAATTTTAGATTTAAATTCAGAATTAGCCTCTGTCCTACTAATATTACCATAATCATATTCAGTAAAAAACCTTTCTCATCCACAAAAAATTTCATTTAACCAATTCCTACCCAATAATGGATTGAAATATACTTCTATATTCAAAACTATTAATTTCAGATAAAAATTACAATTTCTAAACTTAACGTTTACCATAAATTCACCCAAAGTCTTAACATTTTCCCCAGAAATTAATCCATAAGATTTTTCCTCATTTAACATTTTAATTTTAGTAAAATATTTATAATAATCCTCCTTATGAATTACAGTAACGACCGCCCCTGAATCTACTTCAAACTCCATATTAAAATTCTTAATACATAATTCAATTTTAAGAGGCTTATTTTTAAGAGAAGAAATATTGTTTATATAGTTAAAATTATCCTCCTCCTCTTCATACTCTTCCTCTAAACTCTTAATTTTAAAATTTTCCCTCTTTTTACAAAATCTTTGTACATGGCTTGGCTTACCACAATAGAAACATACAACATTTTTATAAAAATTTTGTTTCCCGTTACTTGATGCTTTATTGTAGCTGTTAGATGAGTTATTGTTGACTGTGCTGCTTCGATGTTCTGCTCTGTCATCTCTTTTTAATGTGCTATACCCCTTCTTCCTCACAACGTTAAGATTTGCCTCTTCCTCTTCATCTTTGATCATCTCTATATTTGTTGTTGTCAATTCGACTGCATTTGCTAATTCCACTGCCTTTTTAAATTAGTTTAAATTGCTTTCACTAACAATAATATTCAATAACAAAATCGCCCAATTTTTGACTTATAGTTCTGTTTGTTTTAAAGAATTTATAGCACTCAGCAATCACGTTTCTTTTTGGCTTTAAATGGTTTTTTAACATAGTAACCAACGCCGCACAGTGGTTCAGAATCGTTTTTCATTGGCCAAAACTCTGTAACTTAATAATAAAAATCCCTAAAGATTTTTAATTGTTCAAAAAATTTTGTATCGTTTTTCAATCCGATGAAAATAAAAAATAAAAAAATCGTTTGGGATATTTATCAGTTCAAAATAATTTTCATCTTTTTTCATCCGATGAAAAAAATTTTGATAGAAAATATTCAAATTTTATTTCTGTATTTGGTTTCATTCATCATAATGTTCTTGCATAGATTGGGCAACTCCAAAATCCTTGCGCCAACTGCCGTAGTAGGGGAATTTCTCGCATGATTACCCCTTGGAGTAATGTTGTTTCTTTCCATGCTTAAAACATCGTGAGTGCTAAGTCGATGGATGATGGGCCCAAAGACACAAGCCACGTTTATATAGCGAGCCACTCGATCCGAGACTGACGCCCGCTTGCAGCCGCAACTAACATGTTGAACAGACGCTGCATTTTCGTACTTTACCAAGTAAATTATCTTAGACCCTTAGACCATATACGTTGGAATGGCTCTAAGATAACTCCCTTTTATATTAGCCCTGACCTAGAATCCCAGACGGTTTGTTTACCGCATCTAAAACTAGGTTGCTCAGGCTTCCAGGATGTACCACGAGAAGGTTAGAGTGGGAATTGGATACAGTTCTTACCTGGTAGCTAGAGACGCCAGGCAATTGCTGCATCCTCCCAGGCCCTATGCTCCACTGGGAATCAAGGATGACAAAAGAAGATTTGTCCTGGTATAAAAAGTCTTTAGGACGTTTAAATAACAATAAATTCAATTATTGTTGCAAATTTTATGTTGAAATGGTTTTGCGAGTCAAAGAAACCACCAATAGTTCCATTAGGACTATTAGGTTTAACTTCGATGTCCTAAAACATTCCAATTAATTGGAAACATATTCATACATTCATTGTTGAAAATTTTACAATTTCAAAAATATTTTATTTTTTCAAAGTCAAAACAGAAGTTCAAAAATAAAACAATCAATAAAATATTTTTCTGTTCGGATATTTATCGTTAAAGATATTTAAAATTTTCATCATGAGGGATATTTATATTTCAAATATAAATCCCTCTTTTTTATTCATCGATCGAAATGAAAATAAATTTTCATCGGCAATGATATTTATACTTGATTGATTTAAAAAATAAAACAATATTCGGTCTCTGGTATTTATTGTAGTAATTAATCATTCCTAGGTACGACTTTAACTGAGTTTTGTTACTAGGCTCTGGAGCGTTAACAACTGCATCTACTTTCTGTGGACTTGGGGTTATACCAGTTTCGTTAATACGGTAGCCTAAATAATCAATCTCTGATTTAAAAAATTCACATTTTTCCAAATTAACTTTAACATTATATTCCAAAAGCCTATCCAAAACTTTGGTCAAATTATTTTTACAATCAGCTTTGGATTTCCCACCAATTAAAATGTCATCGAAATATACTTGAACGTCCTCAATGCCACGTAAAACCCGGTCAATTATGGAACAAAATATTTGAGGACCTGTTTTAAGACCGAAAACAAGCCTAGTGAATTGAAACAAGCCAATATGTGTATTTACAGTAAGTAACTCCCTGGACCGCTCAGAAACAGAAACCTATAAGTAGGCTCCAGTTAAGTCCAACTTAGTAAAAACTTTCCATCCATCATCTATACGCGGTATTGCACTATGCTCCATTTCCACAAACTTATTAACCGTTCTCTTGCAATTTACACATAGTCTGATTGACCCATCCCCTTTATTAACAATAACTAGAGGGCTGGCCCAACTACTTCTTGTCACTGGCACTAACACGCCTTCGTCACATAATCTTTGAATTTCCTGTTCCACTTTAGATTTTAGTCCATATGGAACAGTACTGGCCTTACAAAAAATTGGGTATGAATCATTTTTCAATACTATTTCCGCTTTGAAATTTCTTATGACAGAATCATTCGATTTAGTAAAAATAGCATTATACTTTTCCAAAAATTTTATTTTATTAATTTTTGATTCCGAATTTATCATTGTTACATCAACATTATCATAATTCATAATTTTAGATTTAAATTCAGAATTAGCCTCTGTCCTACTAATATTACCATAATCATATTCAGTAAAAAACCTTTCTCATCCACAAAAAATTTCATTTAACCAATTCCTACCCAATAATGGATTGAAATATACTTCTATATTCAAAACTATTAATTTCAGATAAAAATTACAATTTCTAAACTTAACGTTTACCATAAATTCACCCAAAGTCTTAACATTTTCCCCAGAAATTAATCCATAAGATTTTTCCTCATTTAACATTTTAATTTTAGTAAAATATTTATAATAATCCTCCTTATGAATTACAGTAACGACCGCCCCTGAATCTACTTCAAACTCCATATTAAAATTCTTAATACATAATTCAATTTTAAGAGGCTTATTTTTAAGAGAAGAAATATTGTTTATATAGTTAAAATTATCCTCCTCCTCTTCATACTCTTCCTCTAAACTCTTAATTTTAAAATTTTCCCTCTTTTTACAAAATCTTTGTACATGGCTTGGCTTACCACAATAGAAACATACAACATTTTTATAAAAATTTTGTTTCCCGTTACTTGATGCTTTATTGTAGCTGTTAGATGAGTTATTGTTGACTGTGCTGCTTCGATGTTCTGCTCTGTCATCTCTTTTTAATGTGCTATACCCCTTCTTCCTCACAACGTTAAGATTTGCCTCTTCCTCTTCATCTTTGATCATCTCTATATTTGTTGTTGTCAATTCGACTGCATTTGCTAATTCCACTGCCTTTTTAAATTAGTTTAAATTGCTTTCACTAACAATAATATTCAATAACAAAATCGCCCAATTTTTGACTTATAGTTCTGTTTGTTTTAAAGAATTTATAGCACTCAGCAATCACGTTTCTTTTTGGCTTTAAATGGTTTTTTAACATAGTAACCAACGCCGCACAGTGGTTCAGAATCGTTTTTCATTGGCCAAAACTCTGTAACTTAATAATAAAAATCCCTAAAGATTTTTAATTGTTCAAAAAATTTTGTATCGTTTTTCAATCCGATGAAAATAAAAAATAAAAAAATCGTTTGGGATATTTATCAGTTCAAAATAATTTTCATCTTTTTTCATCCGATGAAAAAAATTTTGATAGAAAATATTCAAATTTTATTTCTGTATTTGGTTTCATTCATCATAATGTTCTTGCATAGATTGGGCAACTCCAAAATCCTTGCGCCAACTGCCGTAGTAGGGGAATTTCTCGCATGATTACCCCTTGGAGTAATGTTGTTTCTTTCCATGCTTAAAACATCGTGAGTGCTAAGTCGATGGATGATGGGCCCAAAGACACAAGCCACGTTTATATAGCGAGCCACTCGATCCGAGACTGACGCCCGCTTGCAGCCGCAACTAACATGTTGAACAGACGCTGCATTTTCGTACTTTACCAAGTAAATTATCTTAGACCCTTAGACCATATACGTTGGAATGGCTCTAAGATAACTCCCTTTTATATTAGCCCTGACCTAGAATCCCAGACGGTTTGTTTACCGCATCTAAAACTAGGTTGCTCAGGCTTCCAGGATGTACCACGAGAAGGTTAGAGTGGGAATTGGATACAGTTCTTACCTGGTAGCTAGAGACGCCAGGCAATTGCTGCATCCTCCCAGGCCCTATGCTCCACTGGGAATCAAGGATGACAAAAGAAGATTTGTCCTGGTATAAAAAGTCTTTAGGACGTTTAAATAACAATAAATTCAATTATTGTTGCAAATTTTATGTTGAAATGGTTTTGCGAGTCAAAGAAACCACCAATAGTTCCATTAGGACTATTAGGTTTAACTTCGATGTCCTAAAACATTCCAATTAATTGGAAACATATTCATACATTCATTGTTGAAAATTTTACAATTTCAAAAATATTTTATTTTTTCAAAGTCAAAACAGAAGTTCAAAAATAAAACAATCAATAAAATATTTTTCTGTTCGGATATTTATCGTTAAAGATATTTAAAATTTTCATCATGAGGGATATTTATATTTCAAATATAAATCCCTCTTTTTTATTCATCGATCGAAATGAAAATAAATTTTCATCGGCAATGATATTTATACTTGATTGATTTAAAAAATAAAACAATATTCGGTCTCTGGTATTTATTGTAGTAATTAATCATTCCTAGGTACGACTTTGACTGAGTTTTGTTACTAGGCTCTGGAGCGTTAACAACTGCATCTACTTTCTGTGGACTTGGGGTTATACCAGTTTCGTTAATACGGTAGCCTAAATAATCAATCTCTGATTTAAAAAATTCACATTTTTCCAAATTAACTTTAACATTATATTCCAAAAGCCTATCCAAAACTTTGGTCAAATTATTTTTACAATCAGCTTTGGATTTCCCACCAATTAAAATGTCATCGAAATATACTTGAACGTCCTCAATGCCACGTAAAACCCGGTCAATTATGGAACAAAATATTTGAGGACCTGTTTTAAGACCGAAAACAAGCCTAGTGAATTGAAACAAGCCAATATGTGTATTTACAGTAAGTAACTCCCTGGACCGCTCAGAAACAGAAACCTATAAGTAGGCTCCAGTTAAGTCCAACTTAGTAAAAACTTTCCATCCATCATCTATACGCGGTATTGCACTATGCTCCATTTCCACAAACTTATTAACCGTTCTCTTGCAATTTACACATAGTCTGATTGACCCATCCCCTTTATTAACAATAACTAGAGGGCTGGCCCAACTACTTCTTGTCACTGGCACTAACACGCCTTCGTCACATAATCTTTGAATTTCCTGTTCCACTTTAGATTTTAGTCCATATGGAACAGTACTGGCCTTACAAAAAATTGGGTATGAATCATTTTTCAATACTATTTCCGCTTTGAAATTTCTTATGACAGAATCATTCGATTTAGTAAAAATAGCATTATACTTTTCCAAAAATTTTATTTTATTAATTTTTGATTCCGAATTTATCATTGTTACATCAACATTATCATAATTCATAATTTTAGATTTAAATTCAGAATTAGCCTCTGTCCTACTAATATTACCATAATCATATTCAGTAAAAAACCTTTCTCATCCACAAAAAATTTCATTTAACCAATTCCTACCCAATAATGGATTGAAATATACTTCTATATTCAAAACTATTAATTTCAGATAAAAATTACAATTTCTAAACTTAACGTTTACCATAAATTCACCCAAAGTCTTAACATTTTCCCCAGAAATTAATCCATAAGATTTTTCCTCATTTAACATTTTAATTTTAGTAAAATATTTATAATAATCCTCCTTATGAATTACAGTAACGACCGCCCCTGAATCTACTTCAAACTCCATATTAAAATTCTTAATACATAATTCAATTTTAAGAGGCTTATTTTTAAGAGAAGAAATATTGTTTATATAGTTAAAAGTATCCTCCTCCTCTTCATACTCTTCCTCTAAACTCTTAATTTTAAAATTTTCCCTCTTTTTACAAAATCTTTGTACATGGCTTGGCTTACCACAATAGAAACATACAACATTTTTATAAAAATTTTGTTTCCCGTTACTTGATGCTTTATTGTAGCTGTTAGATGAGTTATTGTTGACTGTGCTGCTTCGATGTTCTGCTCTGTCATCTCTTTTTAATGTGCTATACCCCTTCTTCCTCACAACGTTAAGATTTGCCTCTTCCTCTTCATCTTTGATCATCTCTATATTTGTTGTTGTCAATTCGACTGCATTTGCTAATTCCACTGCCTTTTTAAATTAGTTTAAATTGCTTTCACTAACAATAATATTCAATAACAAAATCGCCCAATTTTTGACTTATAGTTCTGTTTGTTTTAAAGAATTTATAGCACTCAGCAATCACGTTTCTTTTTGGCTTTAAATGGTTTTTTAACATAGTAACCAACGCCGCACAGTGGTTCAGAATCGTTTTTCATTGGCCAAAACTCTGTAACTTTTTAACTATTAAAGATTTTTTAGTAGTTCTTTTTTTAATCAATAGATAACATCTGTAGCTTTTTCGATTGTAGGTTTTATTAAGATCGGTACAGTGGTTCTTAAGAAATTTAAGCTTGAAATTCAATTTTCGATTTTTTTCATTTTTATTTTGTTTCAAATCTGCCAACTCATTTTTGACCCACTTCCTCTTAACCGATTTGGCTCAAATTTGGGCCACAAGTCGTCCTTGGATAGCAATTTAATATTTTGTTATCCTTAGGGTGCCCCTTTTCTCGTTGAGGTATTTACAGTATTTTTATTAGGGTGGCCCTAATTTTAATTTTTGCTTAATAATACTTACATATTACCTAGTTTTTTTTTTTAAATAAAAGAATGTAACATCATTTTTCTTTAAATATATATTTATTTGTAGTCATAAATAGATTGTAGATAAATAAAATAATATTTAATATTGATATTTGTATACTTTATTGCACTCAAATATTAAATGCAAATTATAATTATTGTTTATTTGGCTGGAATATTTCTTGTAAATATTTTATATTCTGCTCTGTACTACTGCTGTCCTGTAGCAGTGCTTTAACTTCGGCACTTAGGTCCGAAGGATTTACTTTCCATTGACTTCGAATGCTAGAGATGAATGGATCTGATGTTGCTAATAATATGTGAAATAAGTCTACATTTGTAGAACTTCGTGACGTTTTTCTGGTATTATGTTCTCTGTAAAATCTGTAATCCTTATTTCTTTTTTCCTGGGCTTCCTCTGATAAATCTCCAATTGGTAATAAATGATGCTTAATGACATCTTCTCCATGATAAAGAACTTTGTGCACTGTTGCTGACATATTTCTATAATTGTATTTGGATGTATATATAGCAACAGTTTCCTTGGCATAATCACCAAATTTTTTAGCATTAATTTGTTCATTGCACGCAAGTACTTCAGTAATTGTTTTAAATCTTGAAATAAGATCTATATCAACACCTGTTATATCAGATGTAGTTTCGGGATCCAAAAAGAATCTTCTTGCGGTATTGCCATCGTTTGTATTGCCTGATCCTTGTTTTGGTTGATCTATAATTAACCCGTGTTTGAGAAATGCATCATACGACGCGCCGTATATGAAAAATCATCCTCAGTCTTTGGAGCCGTTAATGAAACAATAATCTTATATAATTCAGCACCACCAAAACTGCATAAGAATCCAATTTTCTCTGAATCTTTAATGTCATTTAATTTAAACAAGTGATCTAATCTTCGAACATATAGATCAAAATCATCCCCTAATATAAAGGGTTCCGCTGTACCGACAAATTTTGCCATTTGTACTTCTTTATTTGCAACTTTGTCTTTATCTTTTTCGTCTTTCACCATTGAACTTTTTACCCTCGTCGCCAATGATATGTTCACAAGAACCAGTGCGTTTGAGTTCTACATAAAGACTGATTTATTTGGTATTCAATGCATAAGTATAAACAGTAGTAAGTCTTAAATATAATAACTTAACTAAGAGAACTTATTTATAAATACATATCAATAGTTTTCGAGAAAAATCGTTCCTTATATTTTCATAAAAAATCGACCAAGTAATACCTATGGTAGGTACCAGAAATAATTCACCGATTTTGACCAAATTTAATAGAAATGGTACTTCTTAAAATAAAAAGAATTACTAAAAATTAAATTTGTCTTCTTTTACATTAAATAGTCAGGTTTGGCTTATCAAGTCTTAAATTTGTATGAGAAAAAAATTGAGCAAACCTGACCCTACTATCAAGTTCACGAAAATTTTAAAAATTTGTATGAAATTTAAGGAAAATAAAATGAAAACTGATGAAGAAAATGTTTGTGTGTGAACGTGAATGCAGGTTCAAAAGAAATTTGAAGAAAAACTGATGTAGTAAACCTGATTCGTGTGAAACGGGACTTTATGATTTTTAAAATAAATTTATTGAAACTTTTAATGGAAGTTATGTATAACATACGTAATAAAATTATTTTTTTCTTAGTTTTTAAAATAGTGAAAGCTTAGTATGTCGATAAAATGGCAATTTATTGCAAATAAAATATCTGGCAATATCATTACATTAGTTGCCAAATATTCAAATTGTTCAAAAAATCGCTAAATTAGTCAAATAATTTCAGTTGGCCTTTTCTCAATTTGAATTAAAATTTTTTATGTAAAACAGAAAATTACACTGACTGTATTGCGTTTATTTTAAAAAATTGTGTAAAAAAAATAATTTTGTTCATTGCTAAGCAATAATAATTGTAAGTGTAATTTTAAATTATTTAAAAGGTGTTTTGTCTGAAATAACTTTGTAATTTAATAAATTTTAGAAATAAATTTAAAGTTGTAGTTTGACGTGCAATATAAAAAGTATTGAAAATGCGCAAATTTATTGGCATATTGTACAAATCCATTTAACATTAAAATGTTGATTTGTTATTCGGTATTTAATTTTAAATTTCGAAAGTCTCTCCATTAAAAATTTGAGAGTTGCTTTTGCTATCTTTTTAGAGGAGGTTGTTTTGGATTAGGTGGTTCACCTGTAAAAAGTTTGTCACACAAAAATGTCTTTCAAATTTGTGTTTTTTGTTTAGAACTCATTATAATTTGTAAATACACACATGAAATAAATATTAAAGGAAGTGCCACTTTCTTTTTATTTTGTAAACATTAACCATTTGGCAAGAAAGAATATCTGTAGCTCGTTTCTTTAACTCAAAGTGATAAGTTTTCACAGCGAAAAGTATGAAACAAAAAATTCCACCGTTTCTCGACCTGGAAGAAAAAAGTGTTTCTGTAACTCAAAGTGAGAACAAGCAACACTGATTACGTTTTTATTGGAAATTTCCAATACATCTGTCAAAAAGAAAACAGCTGGTAAAAAAAGTAAAAATTTATCATAAAAAAAAAGTTGGTGCAAAAAAAATTTAGTAAAAAGTTAAAAAAAAAATTAATTAAAAATAAGAATAAATAGATATATAAAGACATATTTATTTATATATTATTTTAAATGTTTAGTGTGCTGTTGTTAGTTGCCGAACAAAACGATTGCCGAAATAATTTTGAGATTCTTTTAATTTTCTGAAATTAATTAAAATGGAAAATATTTGAATAAATAAAATGAAGCAATTGATTACATTTTATTTAATTATATGTTTAAATAATGTATTTGTTTTTATTTTTTAGTACAAATGTTTCTTTTTCGGCACCTTTAATACGTGCGAATTGTTTTGACAGATAAAAACTTTTCGCATCGTTCGCATACAGAAACAGTTTTACTCGCACATTTCCAATAAATTTGACGTAAGTTGTTGAATGACAGATCGTTCTCATAAATATAATTTACAAAAACACTTGGGTGAAAAAAATGACATTTTGTTTCAATTCAACTAGTTTCTTCTTCATTTTCATTGTTCCACTCGAATAATTTGTCGATGCGAGAGTTACAGAAACTAGGCACTGAAGTTTACTCAAAAAATGAGGCTACCTTACTTCAAAAAAAAAATCCCATTTATACTAAAAAAAAATGAACTAGAATTTAGGAAAGTTTACTAAATTTTAGGAAAACATGGTTGTCGTATGGCGCCAAAGCCATATTTTACAGCAATTAAGTAAAAAAAATTCCCCTATTTCACTTGTAGAGTTTGGGGAAACTAAGTAAGTAAAGATTTTGAACTGAGATCCACAAAATTGTTCCTAGTGGGTGCTTTCATGTCATGTTTTCAAAGTCTATCGAGTTCTTACCTCAACTTTTAGGAACACAAGCTGTGAATATTATCTCAAACGTCTCAGCAGCTTGCCCGTAATTCGTTATTCAGTAAAACACACGAAATATTTTTTAATTTAATGATATAATTGAGATCTTATGTGTTTTAGCATATACAAAGCTACAAACTACCAATTTTATTAGACTATTTATTGAAAATATAAAATAACTAATATTTATATATTTTTAGCGTTATTTTTTTTCAAACTACACATTTTAGTTTACAAATTTCCATAAAATAATCTACGAGTGCACAGTGGTTTATGGACGCTTTTTTTTTTGTTTAATTCTGTAACTTTTGAACGACTGGAGATATTTTAATGAAATTTGGCATGGTGATAGTCAAGGAGTATTCGAGTTGGTTTTCAAAAGCACTGGTTCATAAGGGGTCGGGAGAGTGATTGATGGACCTTCAAAGTTGGTCACCTCGGGTGTTCGACTTTTTTAAAAATTCGCCAAAAATCCATTTATGGATGGATTGAAAAGAAATTTTAAACTTAAGTTGTCCTTGAGAAGATCTGCAAAAAATATGCTTACATGTGTAAGTTATCTCCTTTAGGTTTCGAGATATTTGGGTAAAAAGGAATTTTTGGGTTGATTTTTTACCTATTTTTTTAAGCTTTTTTGATCTGGTGGACGTATCTGAGAACCAAAAATTTTTTAAGAATATTCGTTAAATTTGTAATAAAATTCTGAACAATTTTTGTGCAAGTCACAGATATCTTCTTTCGTTTAAAAGTTAAAAATATTCAAAGTTGAAACATAAAAAAAATTTCGCTTTTTTTTAGTTTTTCCCTAAAAGATAGCTATATTTTTTCACTAATAAAAAAATATTTTCTTAAGAAACATAAAAAGATTTTTAAAGTTTTTAAAGGAGCGTTATTTTTGAAACTAGTTTTGAATAGAGGACAGTCATAGGAATAAGAAAATATGACTGTCACATTTTAAAAAACTAGAGACTAAGGGTACCCCATAGCAAAATTTTCAAAATGCAGAAAATTTTAATTCAGTAATAAAATCTTGGTTTGAATACTTGTTATTCTTATTTGTTAATTTTTTTTTTAATTTTTGGTCGGATGTATTATTATATGAATTTACATAATACCTAAACTCGATTAATCGCACATCCATAATTCTAAATATATAATTTTAATTATAAATGGCAATACTTTGTAGCAAATATTGTTAAATATTGTGCAGCGTTGAATGATTTCCTAAAATTTGATATACAGTTCAAAAAACTTTTTTTTGAAAAATACAGTTTCTAAAAAAAACAAGTAAGAGTGGTATATTCGGCTTTGCCGAATCTTGGATACCCTTCACCAATGGTGTTCCAAAAGTACTTAATGTAATTCGTAGCAATATTTGGATATACTAGTATTATATGCAAAGAGTCTTTAAAATTAAGAGTCGGAAAACGAAAACCTTTTCGGTGGTGTCATCATCTAGAATAGTTATGCACCCAAAGGTTAGGTTGGGCAGGTGACTGATGTCTAGGGAAGCTTCACTTGGGTTCTAAAGTGGTCCCTTTGTGAAAGATAATGATTACTAGACTACAAGTAGAGAATGCATATTTAAGCCAGCCAGTAGCTTCGAAATAAAATAGACACATATTTTACGAACATTTAATAAAGTTCGATAGACCAGATAAACCATGCAGAAAAGATGCTTCAAAATGTAGATGCCCTTAGATTTGCAATAGCACATCGATTTGATGAAGTTTAAGTATTCTGACATGCAACCCAAAAACGCTGTGCCCAGTGAGGGTTGTGCACTTTAATTCGTACGAATTATCCAACTAGTAAAAGTTCTTGATTAGTTATGTAAAACTCTGAAGTTAGCGGACTGATTTAGGTCAAAGCTTTAACAATGATTGTCAATGTATACAAGCCTTATAATTATAGGGTATACACTCTTAGTTTTAGATACATACGTGAATGGATGGTTATCAACGGATTTCTCCCAATTGTAATTAAAAAATTTAAATTTTTGTTGATATGTGAGATACTTACATACATATGTAAGTTTTGAACGGATATCATGTAATTAGCTGCATTTTTGTACTTCCTAGGAAGATTACCTATAATTTGATATATAATACATTCTCAAATGTTATCATAATGTTCAAAAGTCAGACACCAAATTAAGATAAATGCAGTGTGTCTGTCTGCTAAAACCAGATTTGTGGAGCTCCTGAATTGTCCCACCCTGAATTTCAACATTGTCGATCAAAACACCATCGCTTAAACGCTAAATTATATCTACCACAAATTACAGAATGCATCAGGATTTATATAATCCCCTGCGAAGGACGCTATTAAACTTCATCAAAATAAACATCTGAGATATCGACAAAACAGGAGCTCCAAAAACTTGACTACAACAGAAAAAAGGACAGATTGGTAGACGGACGGACATGTAGACGGACGGACAAACAAACAGACGGACGGACAGACGGACGGACAGACGGACGGAGGTCGCGAAATCGATTCTTGTGCCGATTCTGAGTTGATCGGTACAATTTGAATGGTATTCATAATCAGATTTGTGAAGTATATATATCAGATTTTAGAAAATCCTCCCATAAAGAACGATGTCAAATTTCATCACAATCGGTCCATAAACACCTGAGATATCGCTGAAACAATACTTACAAAATGTAAACAAAATTTCTTAGACACGTACTTTGGGCAATTTGCTGTACATCAAATGTAGTGTTATGGCGATATCTCAATTGTTTATAGACCGCTTTTGATAAAATTTAATATCGTGCTTGGTGGGGGAATTTCCTAAAATCTGATATAAAATTTATGTAGGTCCGTACTAAAGGAGGATAGTTTTTCCTATTTCTGCATTTAATTTTTTCAACAAACATTCTCTAGTGTGTACTTTGGGCAATTTGCGATACATCAAATTCAGTGTTTTGGCGATATCTCAGTTGTTTATGGACCGATTTTGATAAAATTTTACAGAGTGCTTTGGGAAAATATTTCCTACAATCTGACATATAACATATTATCACATGTACACCAGGAGTATCTTTTTTCTCTTGTTATTTAAAAGTGTGTTTCAATCAAAAATTTTAAAATTTTCGTCTAATTTTTGGTATTTTTTCGATATTTTCGGTGTTTATAAACCGATTTTAATGAAATTTAATAGCGTTCATTGCGGGAGAATTTCCTAAAATCTGATATATAATTTATGTAAGTCCATCCTCCAGGGGCTTCAGAAACTTGATTTCAACAGACAGACAGACGGACGGACAGACAGACAGACAGACAGACAGACAGACAGACAGACAGACAGACAGACGGACATCGCTTAATCGATTCTCCTCCCGATTCTGAGTCGATTGGTATAATTTTTATGGGGTCTACGATCACTTATAAAAAAATTACAAACGGAATCACAAACTTATAATACCCTTTCACCTATTGGTGAAGGGTATAAAAATTTAAATTCTCATCGAATTTTGAATTTTGGCGATATCTCTGGTGTTTATAGACCGATTTTGATAAAATTTATTAGCATGTTGCGTTGGAGTATTTTCTAAAATCGAATATATAATTCAAACATTTTTTTTAAACAAGTAAGAGTGGTATATTCGGCTTTGCCGAATCTTGAATACCCTTCACCAATGGTGTTCCAAAAGTAAAGTACAAAATCGTAAGAATATATTGATAATTATTTAGTTTCTGATTACTGAATTAGTTGAGCCCCACACAAATGCTTGATATGTATATTAATTTTCTTTTGTTCATACTAAATGTAATTCCTAGCAATATCTAGCTATGTCGGAAAACGAAAAGCTTTTCGGTGGCGTCATCATCTAGAATAGTTATGGACCCAAAGATTAGGTTGGGCAGGTAGAGAATGATTATTTAAGCCAGCCATTACCTTCGATATATGTGTCTATTTTACGAACACTTAATAAAAGATGCTTCAAAATGTAGATGCCCTTAGATTTGCAAAAGCACATCGATTTGATGAAGATTAAGTATTCTGGCATGCAACCCAAAAACACAGTGCCCAGTGAGGGTTGTGTACTTTAATTCGTACGAATTATCCAACTAGTAAAAGTTCTTGATTAGTTATGTAAAACTTTGAAGTTAGCGGACTGATTTAGGTCAAAGATTTAACAATGGTTGTCAATGTATACAAGCCTTAGAATTATAGGGTATAAACTCTTGGTTTTAGATACATACGTGAAATATATAGCCTTTAAATGGAATTAAGATGAATACTTCATCAATAATAATGTATTGTTCTTTCGGTCTGTCCGATGGATGTTTGGAAAGTTTTGCTCTAGTTCTTTGTGCAATTATAATGTGATTTAAGTTATCAGCATTAAAGTGATTCCCGGTCGGAGTTATATGGAAGATTTCACTAAATGTGAACTGAGCTTGCCCATTTTCAATACCGAACTTTTCAAGAGATCAGAAATACTTTTGTAAAATGTTGTCCCTCTAGAAAGTATATTTTAGACGCTATCGCCCTGAATAACGATATTGTAAAACGTCTTTATACTAAATGTCATCATCGTATCTATTATAATTTGTCATTTATTAGCTACTAAGAAATTGCCTTAGGCGAAGTTATACGGGAGCAATTGTCAAACGTGAACGGATTTCTCCCAATTGCAATTACAAAACTTTAATTTTCGTTGATATGTGAGATACATACATATATATGTAGATTTTGAACGGATATCATGCACTTAGCTGCATGTTTGTACTTCCTAGGAAGATTACCTATAATTTGATACATAATACATTCTCGAATGTTATCGAATCTGCTAAAATCAGATTTGTGGAGCTCCTAGAAGGTATACCCATATGCATTTCACACAAAATTTTAGGATATCGTCCCACCCTGAATTTCATCATTGTCGATCAAAACACCTGAAATATCGCTTAAACACTAAATTATATCTACCACAAATTACCGATTGGATCAGAATTTAGGTAATTCCCTGCGAAGTACGCTATTAAATTTCATCAAAATAAGCACCTGAGATATCGACAAAACTTGACTACAACAGAAACAACAGAAGAAAGGACAGACAAAAAAATATTTTTTTTTGTAAAAAAAATATATTTTTTGTAAAAAGAAATCATTTTTTTGAAGAAAGTTTTCTGAATTGTATATCAAATTTTAGGAAATCATTCAACGCAGAGCACTGTTGTATTTCATCGTAATCTGTATATCAACAACTCAGATATCGCCGAAGCAAAATATATCGATGTACGCAAATTGGCAATTTAAATTTTTTTTTTTTTAAACAGCATTTAAAAAAAAAAATATTTTCGAATTATATGTCAGATTTTAGAAAATACTTCAAAGCAGCACGCTATTAAATTTCGGTCCATAAACACCAGAGACATCGCCAAAATTCAAAATTGGATGAGAATTAAAAAAAAAAAATTTAAAAATATGTAAATTTAAAAAAAAAAAATTTAAAATTCGTCAATTTGTACCCATCGAATTTTAGTATTTTGTCGATATCTCCGGAGTTTATGGACCGATTTTGATGAAATAGTAGTTAATAGCGTGCTGCGTAGGTCAAATTCCTAGAATCTGATATACAATTTATCTCGCTACACCCTCCAGGAGCTCCACAACAGACAGACAGACGGACATTCTGAGTCGATCGGTATAATTTTTATGGGGTCTAAGACGAATAATGAAAAAATTACAAACTGAATGACAAACTTATAATACCCTTTCACCTATTGGTGAAGGGTATAAAAATATTGTGCATTTCTCCCCATGTGGACAAATATTGTGGGAATTTTAGTGGATCCTTCTGGAGATCATCTGTCTGATGCGGGGTTCGAATTTAGCTTTTTCCTACAGAAACATATTCTCTTAAAGAGAAAATCTGTGCGGCCTGGGGATTTTATTAAAATAGACAGAAAATATAACATAAGTACACTGAAGGATCTTAGAAATTGTTACGATATATTTGGAGTTAACAATATAGATGAAGAAATTGGTGTTAAAGTAGAATCTGATGAAAAAAACAAAATTAGTGATATGCCTGAAGAGCAATGGGGTAAAAAAGATGAGGAAATGCGAAAAGCTACAAATTCAGAAAAAAAGGCTAAAAATATAAAAAAAATTAAACAATCTGAAAATATTCAAGATATAATAAAAACTGACGAGAAGAATTTTCAGAGCTCTATGAGAATTAGCCAAGAACACACTTACTGCGAATCAGACACATCAATCAATATTAATGATAGAAAGATTAAACCAAATAAATGTTCAGAAATGAAAATTAATCATGTGATAGAAGAAACATGGAATAAAAAGGATGAATCTAAGCGAAAAGCTATAAATTCTAAGCAGTTATTAGCTTTTAGAAAGTCAAACAATTTACACAAAAAAAATGAAGAATAAAAAAACTCCATTAAATAATATTGAGAGTTCAGAAAAAAATAGGCCAGATCAAACAGCTTCCTTGCAAAAAGCTTCTATACCAAAAGATACATTTAAAGGTTTCCTTTTTAGATTTAACGATGTGTATAGTTCGATTTATCCTAGCTTTAAGCAACTTGAAATTAGATTTTATAATTTCCTTGACCTTAAGGATTGGAATTCCCTAAAAGAGGAATGTCAACTTACAATTTTCGTTGTCGATTGTGCAATATTTAGCTGCATTAAAGAAAGCAGACAGAAAGCATTAAGTTTACCATGCCAAATAGGTGAAATTAATTTTGAAAAAGTTAATAAATTGCTTTCATTGCAACCAGAACTGCTTTTTATTCCAATTTTAAAAAATAGTCATTTTAATCTTTGTGTTCTGGCCTATGAATCAAGAATTTGTATTTATTGATTCACTTTACGATCACAGCGGAAGTTATTATTTCAATAACTTTATATCAAAAGACTCCGAAAATAGATTAATTACCGTCTCAAAAAGAAAAACTCAGAACGATGCACAGTGGTTTACGGACGCTTTTATTTGGAAATAATTCTGTAACTTTTGAACGACTGGAGATATTTGAATTTGACATGGCGATAGTCAAGGAGTATTCGAGTTGGTTTGCAAAAGCACTGGTCCCTAAGGGGTCGGGAGAGTGATTGATGGACCTTCAAAGTGTTCGACTTTTTTAAAAATTCGCCAAAAATCCATTTATGAATGGATTGAAAAGAAATTTTAAACTTAAGTTGTTCGTTGTTAGAAGGTTTACAAAAAATACGCTTACATATGTAGGTTATCTCCATTGGGTTTCGAGATATTTGGATAAAAAGGAATTTTTGAGTTGATTTTTTACATATTTTTTAAGCTTTTTTTGATATGGTGGAAGCATCTGAAGATCAAAATTTTTTTAAGAATATTCGTTAAATTTGTAACAAAATTCTGAATAATTTTTGTGTAAGTTGGTTATAGATATCTTCTTTCGTTTAAAAGTTAAAAATATTCAAAGTTGAAACTTAAAAAAATTTCGCTTTTTTTCGAGTTTTTCCCTAAAAGATAGCTATATTTTTTTACTAATAAAAAAATATTTTCTTAAGAAACATAAAAATATTTTTAAAGTTTTTAAAAGAAAACATAATGAGAATGCGTATAAAACAAATTTCTTGCTAATTGGACTTTTGGTCCTCGCACATGCCCACTTCAAAAAATGCCAATTTGTAAAAAAAAATTTGGTTTAAATAAAAATTTCTCAAAAGGCAAAGCACCGATTTGAAAAAAATAATAATGACCATATTTTCAAATATATCTGTTATTGATTAGAAAAGTTTTTTTCTGAAACGAGCTGCAAATAGAGTCAGTGTTGCCATTTTTGTAAAAAAAAAACTAATTTTTTGAAACCCTTTTTTCCCGAGTTGGGAATTGGGGAATTTTTTAGTTAAGATTGGGATTTTTTTAGTCTATTGCTTTTAGATTTTATTGGTCTACAAACCTACAAATTTTCATTGTGATATCTTTATCTAAGTCATTTTTACAAAATATCAAAAATTGCTATAGGAGAATTTGACTTTAGTGCAATATATTTTAATGTCAAATATTGATGCATTGCTTTCTTTGGTTCCAATAGTTAGACGAAAGGTAGGAGTGTCTAAGAATGATTGGTTTGATGATAGGCGTATTAGGTATTCTGTTTCCTTGAGAGATTTAGCATATGCACATTACCTTAAATTTAAAACTCAACACAATTGGAAGGTATTTTGTGTTCATAGGAATAAAGTGAAAAGAACCATTAGAAAACTAAGAATGCAAGCCCACACTCAAATCTTTCATGACTCTAGTCCGGAGGATATGTGGGCGTTTTTAAGAAAAAATGGGTGTCTTGAATCCAGGGAACATGTAGAATTATCAAACGTGGATGAGTTGAATGATTATTTTGGTGCCTGTCAGATAAGAGATTCTTGGGATTTTACTGATTATGTTGATCATAACATTGTAGGATTTTCCTTTGCTGGTGTGTCATTAGACGATCTGCATAAAATTTTTCTTAAAATTAAATCGAATGCTGCTGGCCATGTCAATTTGACTTTGTATTTCCTTAAGATAATTTTTCCTTTTATTTCCTCTCACTTGCTTCATCTTGTGAATACTATAATCACAACATCGACTTTTCCTTTAAATTGGAAAATTTCAAGAATTGTCCCAATTAAAAAGGAAGGTCAGTCTTGTGATTTTAATAATTTGCGCCCTATTTCAATAGTTCCATTGCTTTCTAAAATTGTGGAACATATTCTTAAGCATCAATTAGTTGAGTTTTTGGATCGTGGTTCCTTGATACATTCTGCGCAGTCAGGATTTCGTAGGGGTTATAGTACCACATCTTTACTTATATCTCTGACTGATTCTATCAGACAGTTTCTTGATAGTCGTAAATGTGTAGTGCTAGTCTCAATATATTTTTCGAAAGCTTTTGATAGAGTGATGCATTCTACATTGCTCCTTAAATTGCTTCATAATTTTAAATTCTCTTATCAAGCTTATAAATTAATTAAGTCTTATCTTAGTGACAGATCTCAGTATGTTTCTGTAGGCGCTTCCATTTCCCAAACTCGAAGAATTTCTAGTGGTGTTCCGCAAGGATCGGTTATTGGACCACTCCTGTTTATGATGTACATCAATGATCTCTTAAATTTGGTAAATGGTGTTTCATGTGTGCCTTTTGTATATGCTGATGATGTACAGTTTGTTTGCTACTCAGATTATGTAGACGTTTTAGAGGCTGGCGTAAATTATGTGCTTCGAGGGGTTGTTTCATGGGCGGGAGATAATGGCTTTTGTGTGAATCCAGTAAAAACCAGATTAATGGGATTTGGATTTGATACCAATATGTTGGATATTGCGATCGGTAATGTTTCTTTGCAGTTTGTAGATAAGATAAGGTTCTTAGGTCTTATTATTGATAACTTATTAAATTTCTCACCTTATATAAATGTGTTATCTTCACGCGTGTCTTTTCTTTTAAAGCGACTTTACTCACTTAATGTATACTTGCCTCGTTTAGTTAGAAAAAGAGTTGCTGTTGCTATTTTGATTTAAGAAAATTTTCTTATTCAGCTGGAACGTTTAAGACAAAAGTTTTGATTCATTTTGAATCGCGGACATTTTTGCCTCGCTAATGTATTAAATAATATAGTAATTAAATAATATCTAAATAATTTTATCTCGAATATAGTTAGCAATATATCAAAAACGGCTTTTTGCGAAAAAGAACTTTTTTGTAGAAAATGAATCTCTGGGATTATAAAAATAATATTTATTTTACAACTTTTTTGTTTCTAAATTCTGTTAAAAGATGGCGCTATTTTTAGGTTACATATGAAAATCGCATTTTTAATAATTAAAAGTTAAAAATTTGGTTTGACAATGTTCCGCGACTTTGTTCAGGAGTATTTGGTCTAACTTTTTTCTGAATATACCAACATCGAAAAAGATCCAAATAATATGTATTTGATACATTTGTAAGAAACATGTCAATATCTTTTGTAGCATTTGTAAAAACACAAAAATAGATGCTTTCACAGACTTTCAAAAGACATATCTTGCGATGAAATTCCGACAAAAAACGACCAATTCTGAAACTTTTTTGAACGATTGTTTTAAAATTTTGTGTAAAATTTAGTCACTGTTTACAATATTAGAAGTAAAAATAATATTTTTGTAATAAGAAAGTTTTTAACTTTTCTTTAACTTCAGCATCCACATGCAAAAATCTTGTTAGCCAGATTTTTTATCGCGAAATTGGTTAGTTTCTCAATATGTTAATTTGTTTTTTAAGTCCATTTCATTTTCCATCTCTACTTTTAAAAAATATAATCGCTGTAAATCGATGAGGTATTAAATACATTTTTTTCGTCGGACTTTTTTTTGGCGGCAAGTTTCCATATTACTAAATATTTAGTTTTTAGATTCCCAGAACACAAAATGATCAGAAGCCACTATTGTCTTGTTACATTTTACGCATTTTAGAGGTTCAATGTAGGCTGTATACTCACTTTAAGATGTAGAAGAAAATCAATGGTCGCGATTTAATCGCGTATTATTTTTGCTTCACTGTAGGCCTCAGGATATTTGTTCGTGAATTTGAGCACAAAAATGGCTATATATTTTTCTCGCAAAATTTGCACACATATTAAGAACATGTTTATCTAAAATTTTGATATGGCGCTTCTCGATGCGTTTCTTAGTTAATGAGTTATAGGAAGACAAATATTAAAAATGCAGAATTTTGACGCTTTTTTCATTTTTTTTTTTTTGTTAGTTTTTCTTAATTTGTCGAAGAACCAAACATTTAATCGGGAAGCGCCATATCAAATTTTTAGATATCGATAGTAGCTATCTGTACGTAAAATTTGGTCTCAAAATCTTTATCCGCTTTTGTGCCATTTTAAATGCAAATTTTATACTTTTTTCACTCCTGCAATATCTTTTATACATATCTTTTCTCTAAGTGTACTGATGTTTTTTTTTATGGTGATGAAATCCTTTACACTTATCTAACTATACAAATTTAAAAAAGTATAATTTATGACCTATTAAGAAAGTTACAGCGCAAAATTTGCTTCTAGTTTAAAAGCCAAAATTATAGAAAACACCCTGTATTACAGGAACCAAAATAGCTTGGGCCATTTTATGTAGCACCAAGGATAGCTGAATATGTGTCTGAAAAAATGTATATAAATGCATGTGATTATCTTGAAATTTAAAAACCTATTTTTTTTATATATATTGCTAAATATAGTATCTCTATTCTCGTCTTGAATTCGTATATTTGCTCAAGAGTTTTTACTAAATCTTTATAGTACTTATTATCCTTTTTTTATATACATACATATTGTTTCTGTTGTTGTATATAAGATAATTTTTAATCTTAAATGTATATATTTCTGAAATTTAAGTTTCATTTTTATTGCTAATTTTTTTTTGTATAGTAGTACTTATTTATATCAAGTAGCTTTTAATAACTATATAAGGCTTTATGTGCTAAGTTATATAATTGAAGAATAAATAAAAAAAATATTTCCTTAAAAAAGTAGAAAAATAATATTTTTTGTTTTACGATACAAAGTGTAAAAAGATTAACTCACTTAAAAAAGATTTTTAATTAGTGTTCATCTCCTGGTATTTCCCGATCCAATGATACTAAACATGTGTATCAAGCTTTAATACATAGCCTTTAAAAGCTCTGAAAACTTTGCATCCCATAGCATTTTGAAGCTAAATATTGGAGTATTGGAGAGTAATGTTTGCAAATAAAGTTAATGGTGCACAGTGGTATTAACTCTGCAATTTCTAAACTACTAGACGGATTTTGACGAAATAGAAGAAGTGTGAGGCTTTTAGATCAATGTTTAAGAACGTATTTGTCGGTAGCACAGTGGGCTCTACAGTGGGCCAAAGTTGCCTACCTCGGGTATATAAAACATTTGGGGGCGTATAACTTTCCTCAATTGGGTCCGATCTAAAAGATTTTTACTTTTTCGAAAACTTCTCGTACTACGTAATTTTTTTTTAAATATTGCAATATTGCTGATAAGTTTTAAAATAAACTGGAAGAAAAAGCTTTTTTATTAATGTAAACTTAATAATACAGAAAAATTCTTCAAAGTTTGTGTACCGAAAAAAGCATGAAAAATTAATTTAAAAAAAATATTTTTTTTCCAATATTTGTGAATTTTTTTTTTTTCAAAAGGCTCAATTCGTTTTTTATATTTTCTAAAAGACTGGACTTAAGGGATCAGTATAATAATAACTGTATTTCTAAAAATTTTGGACATGCACCCTACAACCAGCGGTAGTCGAAAATCAGCCATTTTTTAACAAAACTTGTCTTTTTTGTGACTATAAAAAAATTGTTTATTTTATCTTAAAACTTGTCTTAAAAAAATTGTATTAAGTATAATGTTCTTAAGGTCTGTGCAAAAATCTGATAGAGCCCGGCTAAAAATCGGGTCACATGGGCCGCTTTTCTAAAAAAACTCAAATTTGCGAAAAGCGTACTCTTCTGTATAAAAAATTTTAATTTAAATTTCAGAACTTGTTCCGAAATTTATTTTTCTGATTTTCACATAGATAAGTTCATACTGTGTACAAAAATGGTCATAATACCTTGTTTAGTTTTAGAGATTTTTGCGAAAAATTACAAAGTAATCAGGGGTGTCATAGAAACCAATTTCATTGGTATTGGTTTTGAAAACGACAAAAAAATTAAATTGGTGTCATGAATTCCAATATTAATGTTCGAGCTACATTTTCTATTGGTTTTATGTGTCACAGAAAATATTATTATTGGTTTAGTATTGGAAATAAACAAAGCAACTTACAGTTAACAGATTTCATTTCAAAATTGGTCTATCAATTTAAAACAAAGGCGTTACTGGCCTTTTTGCCTTTTTTTGATTTAAAGATCCACTAAGAACAGATTTTTGAAAATTTGGCCCTATGGGGGATAAAAAAGGGAAAACTCAATAACGCTATAATTCCCAAACTAAAAACAATATAACCAAAATCGAGTTTGGATGAGTTACAAAAATAATAAAAAATAACAGTACAAGTGGTAAGTACTTTTCGAAAAAAGGGGAGAAAAAGAGAAAAAACATTTTTGGTACATTTTAGCTTTAACTTTCAAATTAAAAGAGATGGGTGAAAAGTTTACATAGCATTTTTTATAATGTAATAAGATAAAAACAAGTTTTGGTACTTTTTTGTGTCTTTCGAATCAATGAACCGTATCGACAATCATAAAAAATATAAAAAAATGGGGAAGATTGTAAGGCTAGAATATTCTTTGTGTGGAGGTACTGGCGAAGCAAATGCATATCAACATATTTGTTTGCAATTTAATGAATATCGCATTTAAGTGACAATTGATTGGCTGTGGTTTGTTTCATGGTGTAGGTAGATTACATTTTTTCCAGTCCGCAATTCGGTCATTTCATGATGTTGGGGTATACAAGCTTCATTTGTCCAAAAAGCAGCATTTTCTTTATACCTATACCACAAACATCGCAAAAAACTGAAAGTTTCTCTTCAAATAATTTTCTTTAATAATTTTTATTTTATTTGATTTTTGATGTTTCAAAAAAATTTCAAATAAAATAATAAACAATTGATTCGAACATTTTGTTTGATTTAAAACCAATAATAACAAAACCGATTTGGTTTCATGACACTAAATATAACCAGAATTGGTTTTCAAAACCGAGAAATTTAAAAACTGACTTGGTTTCTATGACACCCCTGAATGTTAAAAAATTATATTAAAATTTCATGGAGTCAAATATCTCTTGAACTATAAGAGATAAGGTAATACAGTAAGCATGTTTTTTCTTAATTTTTTTAAGATGTTTTCGAAAACGTAAAAATCTTTTAGATCGGACCCAATTGAGGAAAGTTATATGCCCCCAAATGTTATATATACCCGAGGCAGGCAACTTTGACCCACTGAAGAGCCCACTGTGCTACCGACAAATACGTTCTTAAACATTGATCACTTCTTCTATTGACGTTCCAAATTTTGTCAAAATCCGTCTAGTAGTTTAGAAATTGCAGAGTTAATACCACTGTGCACCATTAACATTATTTGCAAACATTACTCTCCAATACTCCAATATTTAGCTTCAAAATGCTATGGGAGGCAAAGTTTTCAGAGCCTTTAAAGGATATATATTTAAGCTTGATACACGTGTTTAGTATCATTGGATCGGGAAAGACCAGGAGATGAACACAAATTAAAAATCTTTTTTAAGTGAGTTAATCTTTTTACACTTTGTATCGTAAAACAAAAAATATTATTTTTCTACTTTTTTTAATGTAGAAATGACATAGATAAAGATATCACAATGAAAATGTGTAGTTATGTAGACCAATAAATAGCAATAGACTAAAAAAATTCCCAATTTTAACTAAGAAATTCCCCAATGCCCAACTCGGGAAAAAAGGGTTTCAAAAAATGAGTTTTGTTTTACAAAAATGGCAACACTGACTCTATTTGCAGCTCGTTTCAGAAAAAACTTTTCTAATCAATAACAGATATATTAGAAAATATGGACATTATTATTTTTTTCAAATCGGTGCTTTGCCTTTTGAGAAATTTTTATTTAAACCAATTAGCAAGAAATTTGTTTTATACGCATTCTCATTATGTTTTCTTTTAAAAACTTTAAAATTATTTTAATGTTTCTTAAGAAAATATTTTTTTATTAGTGAAAAAATATAGCTATCTTTTAGGGAAAAACTAAAAAAAAGCGAAATTTGTTTTAAGTTTCAACTTTGAATATTTTTAACTTTTAAACGAAAGAAGATATCTATAACCAACTTACACAAAAATTGTTCAGAATTTTGTTACAAATTTAACGAATATTCTTAAAAATCTTTGATCTTCAGATGCGTCCACCAGATCAAAAAAAGCTTAAAAAATAGGTAAAAAATCAACCCAAAAACTCCTTTTTATCCAAATATCTCGAAACCCAAAGGAGATAACCTACACTGAAGTTACAGAATTATTTCCAAAAAAAAAGCGTCCGGAAACCACTGTGCGATGGCGTAAGCTGTGGAGTTTTTGTTATTTTATATGTAATTAATTTTTTTAATGGGGAGTCAATGATGAAGTTGCCGTTTTCTACACAATACAGAAATGAAATAAAAACAATTTTAATTAGAAATGCTGATGATTGTACAAAGTTTTGTTGCCACTGCGGAGACTCGAAAAGACATAAAACTACATGTTCCTGATGTGTTTTTGCTGTTTGTAAAGACTGCACAGTTTCTAAATACAACAATTCATTTGCTACATGTAAAGCTTGTACTAATCATATATTTAATTAAGATTTTATAATACATATTTATCTTATTAGTTATCTTATTTTTAATTTATGTTATATTATATGCTATTGTTATGTTATATGCTATAGTGTTGTTATATGCCATTGTTATGTTATATTTATTTTATTTTCAACTAACAACAAGGTATAAAAGCCATATAGGGCAATTAACGTTTTTAATGTTACTTATCATGAATGAAAAGAACGCACTTCTAAAATTAAAATACAACGCTCATGAAATGATGGTTTTAATGCTGGAACTAGTTTCAAATTTTACAATTATTGTGTAAAGGCGGCATAATAAGGAACACAATAATTAACATTATACAAACCTTGTTGCACAAAGAAGTGTGAACATACCGAAAATTCCATTAGAATTTTTTGGGGTCTAAGGCTCTATATGCGACACCTATAGCCTCTGTAGAGCAAATGTCAACCTCAGTCTTCACGTCGCGGACCCTGTTTTCACAGGTTGAGGCTCTGACGTCCGAATAAATACCGCCTTTAGGAATCACCTTTAGGAATCAATACTCTAACGGAATGATTAGAATAAGTTAGAACAAAAATATTCAGCTAATTTAAATGTACGCTTTGGTTCTAATTAAAGGATGTGAAAATAACTATGCTTTCATTAAATGAACATCATAACCCAGAGATTCGAATACTTATTGTAAATCAAGAAAGACTCAATAAAGTAAATTTAAAAAATCATTAAGTACATTTTCTACATAATTTAAAATTGTTTCAAATAAAATACCATTTAAATAAATAATTTTACATAACTCATTTAGTTATTCGCACCCACAAACTCTTGGAAGCTCTTTTTCTTTTAAATGTATTACCCAAAATGATGTTGTAGTTTCTTGTTATGAAGTTAAATCAAATGCAATTGGTCCTGATGAGATTCATCTTAAGTTTATTAAAGCCATTGTTCCTATTCTATTGCCACATATTAAATATATTTTTAATACAATCATAACTAAAAGTCACTTTCCTCAAAATTGAAAGTACGCCAAAATAGTTCCAATACCTAAAAATAAAGACGATTACAGGTCCATAGCTATACTTTCATTTCTATCTAAGGTACTCGAAAGGATACTAAACAAGCAAATAAGTGAATACCTTAATGCTAAAAGGCTACTTACTAACAGGCAGTCTGGTTTTCGACCCAAACATAGCTGCATCACTGCTCTTATCGACGTATCAGAGGAAATACGTGGCTATATTGATGAGGGTAATATTGCATTTTTAATACTATTGGATCATTCGAAAGCATTCGATATGGTTGACCATAAAATGCTCTGTTTAAAATTAAGCAACTTTTTCAACTTTGGTTCTTCCGCTACTAAACTCATTTCATCATACCTAGATAAGAGATATCAGTATGTTTACGCAAATTACAAATGTTCCAGTACGTCTCCCGTAATTAAAGGTGTTCCACAAGGGTCAATCCTTAGACCACTTCTTTTTTCTATATACATAAATGATTTACCACTACAAATATCACATTGCAAAATTCAAATGTATGCTGATGATGTTCAGTTCTATCTTTGTTGCAATACCAACCAAATCAATGAATGCGTTGACAAACTTAATTCTGACCTATCAAAAATTCAATCTTGGGCATCATCTAATGGCCTCTGCCTTAACCCAGTAAAATCTAAATGTCTACGAATTTCAAGTACTTCGTCACAAACAATCGTCGTGCCGGATGTTTTGCTCAACAATCAGGCTATTGAAGTTGTAAATAAAACAAAAAACCTTGGCATAATTTTTAACTCTACACTGTCATGGTCTGATCACATCATCAATGCTAATGCTAATGCCAATGCATAATGCTCGCTAAAACATTTCTGATACCAACATTACTATTTATACGGTTGTGAATTATTTTCCAGCTCTGATTACACTAGCACAAGAAAACTTAGTACCACATACAATTCAGTTTTGAGATATGTTTTTAACTTAAAGCGATCGTCCCATTTTACACCTTTTGAAACCAAATTATTTGGAGTACGTTTATGTGATCATCTAAAAATAAAATGTCTTACTTTACTGCATAAGATTATGTTTACTAATGAACCGTCTTATATTTTTGATCGGCTTGTTTTCACTCAATCAAGGAGAAATAACAACTTAATTCAAATACGTCATAAAAGACTAGTGTCAGAACATCAATACTTTATCCACACCATCCGTTTATGGAACTCGCTACCAACAAGAATTCAATTTTTGAGCAAATTAACGGAATTTAAGAAAACAGTCTACAACTACTTCAGTTCATAGCTTAATCTCTATACATATTTTATTATTGTTATTTTTTACTTTTTGTTGTCTTTTCATTTAATTTGTATCTATTTAATTCATAATTTAATTTAAAATTTTGTTATATTATTGTATTTCTTTTTTATTTTTGTTTAATTTTAATCATTTTTAATTTTTATTGTTCAACGATGAAATATGTAATTAATGTGATATATTCGCCCTGTTTTTTACTATATATGAAACTATTTAACTTAAGCCTGTACTGTAATTTATAAAACTTTTAGTTTTGTTTTACAGGACATCAAATAAATAAATAAATAAATAGTTAAATAGTTTTATTTTTAGCATATTTTGAGTTGTGCCATTATTTTTGCAAATAAATAAACAGACGTATTCAATAATTACTTATATTCCTTTTGTGTTTGTAATTAGCCGATTTAATTACCCGATTCATAAAAACCGCCATTAAAAGTAAAACAAACATAAGACGAGTAAGTGTGCTTTTAATTTTATATATTTTTAAAATTAGTTTTTTTTAAGATTGTTTTTATTTTCAGGAAGTATTTCAATTTTTTATGAGCGATTTCCAAAAAGGAAGAATTAATAAGCGAGGTAAAGGCAGAAGAGACCGTCGTAGAAGGCTTGTAAGTATTTTTTATAATTGAAATTTTTTAAATTGGTTTAATTCATTTTATTTTAAATTGTTTATATATTATAAGTTTTATTTTTTTATAAAATTGATTTAAGTCTTTTTTATTTTATTTAAAGGAAATGTCTCCACAACAACAACGTCAACAGCCCCATAAGCTCGGTGGTCAGCCTTCCACGAATGGTCAAGGAAGGTTGCTGACGAACCAGGGACGGCATCCACAAACCCAAGGATGGCAGCCGCCAGCCTTGGGATGGCAGCCGCAAACCCAAGTATGGCAGCCGCCAAACCAGATCAGATCAGGGTTGGCAGTCGCCAAAGCAAGCTTGGCAGCAGCCATATCCTGGTTGGCAGCCGCCTTACCAGGGTTGGCAAGGCCAAATCAGAGTTGGCAGCAGTCCAATCAGAGTTGGCAGCAGTCAAATAATATTTTGCTCTCTACAGCTGCAGCATAAACAACAACAGCAGCAGTTGCACAAACAACAACAGCAGCACCACCAACTGAAGTAGCTCGGACAACGACAGCACCGTCAACAACAGCGTCAACAACAACAGCATCAACAACAACATCACCAACAAGAACAGCATCAACAACAGCAGCACCAACAACAACAGCAGCAGCACCAACAACAGCATCAACAACAACAGCACCAACAGCATCACCAACAAAAATAACACCAACAACAGCATCACCACCATTACAATAACCGTTTTGTAATTTTTAATATTTTTTATTTAAATATATGTTCGTTATCTTATATATTCGTTATTACATTACATTCGTTATGTTATATATTCGTTGTGTTATAAATTCGTTGTAATATACATAGAATAAATAAATACCTAGAAAGTCAACGAAATGTCAAAGTACACTTGGGACATGTCAAAAGTACGGATCAGTAATATGGTATCGGTAAGCTTAAAAAGAGCTTTTACTTTTCTTAATGAATACAAACAGTTGCACAAAAAAGTATGATATGATGGGACGCAAATTTTCTTCAAGATTTTTTCAGTAATTTTAGGATATATTCTTAAGAAATTCATCTTTTAAGGTATAGAATGAATTTTACTTGATTTTAGGATAATTAAAATGTATAAACAATCTTTTATTTTAAATTTCATTCATTTTTTTAATACCAAAAATTGCAGCCCTACTTGCTCAATATAAATTAAGCAAAACAAAAAATAGAATGTCGAAAGAAAACAAAATAAAAAAATTTTCAGTTTGTAAAAAATAAAAAGTGTTTCTACATTAAAATAATGTTAAAATATTAAAAAAAAAATAACATTTTATGTGTGCAATTTACAACAGTGCGCGCACTGTGCGTTTCATTCAAAATTTCGCGGAATTATTCAAACAAAATTTTGAGTGCAAAAAGCTTTTCTGTTTGTTAAAAAAGCTTTTATTTCGTGTACGTGTGATTTAGTAGAATACTAAATTTTAGTGGATCAGCTGACGACCTTCTATATATTCTTCTATGGTAATATATTCGTTATGTTATATATTCATTGTTATATATTCGCTATATTATTTGTTTACATGTACATTCTTTAAAATGTGTTCGTTTTTTATTATTTATTTTTATATACATTCGTTTATGTATGTTCGTTTTATTTATATTTGTTTTGTTAAAATTTGTTGTATTTATATCAAAATAAGGAAACTTTATATACTTGTACATTTCTTATATACTTACGTTTTGTTAAATCCTTTGAAAGCTAATTTATTTAATAAAATAAAACAAACAGTTATTTTGATTTATATTTATCGATTATTTTTAGCTGGGATCCTAAATTAAGAGTTTTTGGATTCTTATCATTTACTCGGCAAGCAATTCCGAGAATAATATCATTTTAAACTCTAAAGTAATAGCTGTCTCCTAAAAAAAGTACACTCGATTATGATATCATAATTTTCGAAAATAATGATATCATTGGCAATATCGAAAACACAAAGCAGCGCGATATATTCTCGATAGATTTTACTTTTTGCTAAAGAATTTATAATATTACAATGATATCATCAATGATACTAATAACAACAAATTACGCGATAGTTTTTTCAAATGCTTTTTAATTGAAACCCATTTTTAGACGATGATTTTAATGATTTATTTTACAAATAGATACTTCAATAAAATACGTATAATATATAAGCACATTATAAGCAATGAAAGTGACATAAGGAGTTCATCGTATTTATTAGCAAAATAAGCAGCATCTCTTTCTTCAGGAAAGTAAAATCTGAAAAATGTGAAAATAATATCAAAAAATTTGTAAATCATAATCATGTAGACTAATTAAAAAAAACGATAGTTGGTATTGTTAGTAAAATCTTTGGACTAAATTCGGTGCAGTAACTTTATAGTTCGAAATTTAAAAGTATCTAAGTGGTTAACAGCTATCTAAATTCATATGCGCAATCTAAATATACTGAATGTACCTCCAAATCTTCTTGATTGTAGAAAAAATTGATATTATAGAAAAAATTGATATTATATATGTATGTAAGACTTATAGTTAAATGGTGACCGATTGTCACAAAATTTAATACACTGGCTGTTTTATTTTTAAAATTTAGTGGCCATAGCTGTCATAGTTTATAATGTAATAGTTTTTAACTGGCCTTTGTAGCATTTAACTGGTTTTGATAATTCTATGAACTTTTAATTAAAATTTGCAATTTTAATTAAAAGTTCATAGAAAAATACGAAAAAACGGAAACACCTATTTTAAGGTAGGTAAACTTTTTGGGATTTTTCTTAAAGCCTACCAGCAAAATTTACTTTGTCAACGTTAAGTGTTAAATTTTTGCAAAAAATTCTTAAAGCAATCAAATTTTATTAATGATGTTAAAAATTATTAAAAACTAGCTGCCCGGTACGTGCTTCGCTACGTATCAAGTTAAATAATAGAAAAAATTAATTTAAACATCAAATTCATTTATTAAAAAAATGTAATTAATTGCTACATATTTTAAAACTTAATCCAAAACATTTGAGTAAACAATATGTGTGTTCCTTTACTTTAACGAAACAACCCAAACTTACTCAAAAGCGTTCCCGTACAAAATTTTCAATACAAATTATTGTTTTTTTGGGTAATTTCTGACAACTTCGGACTGTTTTGGGTAGTTTTGTTAGTGTTCAAAATGTAGAAATATTTTACCAATATTTCCCTTAAAATAAAAAACGTGTTGCTTTCAGTAAATGCAAAAATAGAAGGAAGGAATAATTTTATTGCAGTAAACAATGTTGCCACGTATACAAAAAGAAATTTAGTAAGAGAAAGATAATGCTAATGTAGCTGAATTAATTTTACAATTTCAACATTCTCACTTAAAATTAATTTAAATACATTTTAAACCCATTTTGTTCAGAAATTGGTTCAGCTTAACGTTGGGAAGGGCCTTGGTAAAGGTGTCCGCTACCATCTCGCCGGAACATATTGGTTTTAAGTTGATTTTCTTCGAAATAATATTATCACGTATAAAATGGTGTCTCACGTCTATGTGTTTGGTTTTGGGGTGATACGATTCATTTAGGGCAAGCTGGATCGCACTCTGATTATCACAAAACAAGGTTGTTGCTGGTTGTAGATTTTGCATAATTTCCTGTTCAAGTCCTCTCAGCCAAAGCATTTCTTGAACTGCCACGCCCATAGCCATATACTCGGCTTCGCACGTCGAAAGAGCGGTCTTTTGGAACCCCAAGCGATAGCTGCACCCTTTTTGATCAACACGTAACCGCTGACTGATTTTCGCTCATCTGGGTCGGCTGCATAATCAGCGTCACAAAAACATAAAGTTTCAAAACTTTCCTCTTTCACGAAAGACAGTGTTAAGTTCATTGTACCTTTTAGGTACCGTAAGATGCGCTTTGCTGCTACCCAATGTTGAGTTTGGTAGTTGTTATTAAAACGGCTAAGAAAATTAACGGCATAGCTTATATCTGGTCTCGTAACTTGTGCTAAAAACAAAAGACTACCGATAAGCTCCTGATACGGATAGCTACAGTTTTCATGATTTTGTTCTCCATCATTTTCTTGGTGCTTTGTGAACTTAACGTTCGAATCCATAGGCGTTGAAACAGGATTAGAATTAATCATATCGAAACGTTGCAAAATATTTTCAATGTAGGGTTTTTGATCAATTTTTAACAATTTTCCAAAATTGTAATCGAGTCTTACTCCAAGAAAAGATTTTGCAACACCAAGATCTTTCATCTTGAATTCTTTCTTTAAATTTTTAATTAAAGCCTCTTTTATATTATTATTTTTCCACAAAACGATCATGTCATCGACATATACGGCCAATACAATAAGGTTCTCACTATTTTCGTTGGCTATGTAAACGCACTGATCGGTTTTGAATTGCCTCATGCCTAAGCTCATCAGCTTCTCACTTAATTTCTTGTTCCACATCCTGGAGGCCTGTTTTAATCCATACAAAGGTTTATTCAAACGTAAGACGCTGTCATCTGGAACCGAAATGCCTTCTGGGACCTCAATGTATATTTCTTCTTCCAGACATCCTTGCAGAAAAGCTGTACACACGTCCAAATGATTAATGTGTAAATCAAACTCCAAAGCAAATGATAATAAGTACCGCAACGTATTGTACCTCATCACAGGTGAATAAGTTTCATTGAAGTCGATACCATCGCGCTGCGAACAGCCTCTGGCTACCAACCTGGCCTTATATTTAACATCACTTTTTCTTGAAAATCCATTTTGTTGACAATTTTTTAATACCAGTTTTGTTGCTTATAACGCTCCAGGTGTTATTTTCAATCAGAGAGTCGTGTTCACTTTTTATGGCCTCAAGCCATTTTGTCTTTTCTACACTATTCACAGCTTCTGTATAGGTCATGGGATCTTCGGCATTTTCACAGGTTAAATAAGTAATATAGTCATCCATTGGAGTGGGTTTTCTTAACCTTGACGAACGTCGTGGCGTTTGATCTGCAACATCAACATTGTCTTCTTCTTCCTTTTCACTGTCACTTTCATGAGAATCACTTTTAGCTGGTTGATATTCCTCAGGATCTGAATTTTCATCCACCATTATTCTTACGGAATTTGGATTATAGTTCGGCTTATCCTGAAAAGGTGTAGATATAGACTTATTACTATTACCTGCTTTTAAATAAAACATTTCGTTTTCAACAAATACTACATTGCGACTTATGTGGATTTTTTGCATGTCTGGATCATATAGACGAAAGGCTTTTGAACTAGCGCAATACCCCATCATAATACATCTTTTTGACCTTGGATCCCACTTTTTTCTCAGCTCCTTTAGCGCCATAACCATACATACACAACCAAATACTCGTAAGTAATTTAGATTTTGCTTTTTACCACTCCAAACTTCTTCTGGAGATTTATTGTTCAAACTTTCCTTTGGTATGATGTTAAGTAAATGTGCAGCTGTGTTTGTAGCTTCTGCCCAAAAAATTTTCTGAAGATTTGCGTCATACAGCATCGCTCGAGCTTTTTCAACCAGGGTCCTGTTCATACGTTCAGCTTTTCCATTCTGCTGTGGACTGTAAGGTGCTGACGTTTGGTGTACTATACCGCTGTCGTCGCATATTTCTTTAATTTGTTTATTGCAAAACTCCAAGCCGTTGTCAGATCGAAGAGTTTTTATGCGTTTACCTGTCTGATTTTCAACTAAATTTTTAAATTCTCTAAACAACTTGGGGACCTCGGATTTATTTCCCATCATGTAAACAAAAATCTTATTGGAGAAGTCATCAAGAAACAGAAGAAAGTAGGCTGCACCACCCATCGATTTTTGTTCCATAGGGCCACATACATCAGTGTGAACGAGCTGCAGAATATCAGTAGTTTTTGTTTCTGACGATTTATACGGCATACGTGTTTGTTTACCTTGTAAACAAGAGGTACAAATATCGACATTGCTGCAGTCAGCTCCCGACGACTTATTCAACAACTTTTTTACGTTTATATCAGCGGCGTGACCCAATCGCCTGTGCCACAATTCATCAACAACCGCAACAAAATTTTCAGAGGTTATATTTAGTTTAAACATACCTTTTTCTAAAAATGCTTCAGAAAATATTTTGTTGTTTTTCTGCACAGCACATTTATTTAAAGCGAACTTAACCTCAAACCCCTTTTTCGTGAGCTGGCTCACTGAAATCAAATTGGCACAAATTTCTGGGACAAATAAAACATCATTTATTGTTATATACTCAAATCTGCCACTGCATCGTTGCTGTATACGAATATTGCCGATGCCAACTACTTTAAGAGTGGTATTGTTGGTCACTGTCACATAGTTTTCTTTATCAAAATTTTTGAAATCTACGAAAACATCTTTGGAATTGACCATATGTGAGGTAGCACCAGAGTCTATCAACCAAATGTTTTCAGCACTATCAAATTTTGCAGCAAAACTTGCTGCCAACGTTTTTTCATAGCTGCCGCCATTTTGGGATTTCTTCGGAGCTTTACAATATTTTGCAATCTGACCTTCTTTCTTACAGTTGTAACAAACCATTTTCTTATTTTTTACTGGATGATTCTTACCTTTCTGCTTCGTATAAAACAATGATTCAGCTGCTGTTAAATAGTTGTTGTAGCTGTCGAAATCTTGAAGTAATTTGGTCTTGATGGTATCTGCTGTAACTTTAATGTTGCTGCTTTCGATGGCCATTATCATTGGTCCGAAATGGTCGGGCAAACCGCTTAACAAAAGGCTCCCAATCCATTCATCATTAACCTTGAAACCTATTTGGTTCAACTTTTGTGCAGTATCAACGATTGTATCCACATACTCACTTATGTTGCTACAATTTACCAACTGTGTAGTGGTCAGCTTTCTTAACAAACCGCATCTACGTGTTAGGCCGGAGTCGTCATATGTGGTTTCTAACTTTTCCCAAATCTCCTTTGCCGTTTTTACGTCTTGTGTATGCACATAAAGATTTGGAGAAATATATAATACCAACCTAGAAGTTGCCTTTTCCTTCAGTTCTTCATTGGTTTCCGTGCCTAAAACCGCCTTCCAAAAACCTTGCAATTTCATTGCATGTTCAACTGCGAACTTCCATCTGTGGTAGTTTTCCCTTCCAGTTAGCTTTTCTATTTCTATAATCTTTTCCATGCTAGCGACTAACTGGGCCCATAACCTGTTCAAAATGTAGAAATATTTTACCAATATTTCCCTTAAAATAAAAAACGTGTTGCTTTCAGTAAATGCAAAAATAGAAGGAAGGAATAATTTTATTGCAGTAAACAATGTTGCCACATATACAAAAAGAAATTTAGTAAGAGAAAGATAATGCTAATGTAGCTGAATTAATTTTACAATTTCAACAGTTAGAGTACGGGAACAGACATAATATTTTTCGTAAATAAACAAACGGTTGGTGGTACCGATTCTAGAAAAGGCAACATAAATTTGACAATATGAAAAACATGGTTATTACAAATTCACTCCACAAACGTTAAGTGTTTGCCATTGGGCCTTGTACTGAATATTGGTTTTCAATGTACTCCCCTAGAGCTTTCACTCAGCATATCGCAACCCTATTAAGGTCTGTCTAAAATGGCCCCTACAGAGCTTCAAAGTCCTTATTACTTCATATTACCTTTTCCTACATTTCACCCTCCGTCTAATTTTCCTGAGAAACTACTGCATACACTAAATATAGTTTTTGAGTCTACTCCTCTAGAGCTTTTACCTAGTATATCGCGATCCTATTCAGGTCTGTCCAAAATTACCCCAACATAGCTTCAAAGTCCTTATGACATTATATCACTTTTCACTAAATTCCTGTCAAATTTTTCCTAAGAAACAACTGCATATACTGAGTACAATTATAAAATCTACTCCCGTAGAGCTTTTACCCAGCATATCGCAACCCCATTCAGGTCTGTCTGAAATGGCCTCTACAGGACTTACTCTCTCTTTCAATGAATTCCACGAGGGTTAATAAAATTTGCCCTAATATCACGGCAGACTCCTTGATATAAAATTGTTCCAATACGTCTGATGTTGATCATCTAAATCACTCAGTTATACACTGTGCAGTGGCCAATTTAATTTCCTCACTTCAATTGGATCTCGTCAAAGCTTCATCGCATTCGCGCACTTGCTTGAGAACCACAAATATCACTGTTTGAAAGGCAGACAATTCTTTTAAATAAACCTTGTTTGTGATCAGAGTGATGCTTTATATAAATTAAAAGTCTTTTCAAATTTTTTATAAAAAAATATTTTATTTTATAACTTATAACCGGACGGGTTATAAGAAATACGACTTTATTTTATTAATTCACAAAACTGACTGCAAAGACTTTACAATAATTTCTTATAACGAAACTTATTTTATTAGTGAATTTGTTGATTTCGCATTTTCATGCAACAGCTAATCAAACAGCTAGCAATGCAGTTTTAATGTTGGAACGTTTCTTGGCTGTTGAACTCGAAAATAGCTAGCAATGCATTTTTAATGTTGGCGCGTTTCTTGGCTGTTGAACTTGATTTGCTGACATGTTGCAGTTGCAATAATTATAGTTAATGTTGTTGTTGTGTCTGCTTTATGGTTATCATACTAATAGAGTTTGTTGTTGTTATTACTGACACAGTGTTAACTCCTCCCCCTTTAAGTTCATACGTCCTCGTATGAATAACTAGAAAAATGGGAGGTTGTGAATCCTCTTGTTTTTGACGCTTAGTGATGGTAATGACAAGGAAACTTCCGGATTAACGTGTAATTTATCATCTTCTACAGTCTCCACTTGTCTTCCCAAGTTTGGTGATTGTTCACGTGTTCCAGATGACTTGTTTTCTAATTCAGTAGTTTCGTTTCTCTTCCTTCTCATCATAAAAGCAATAATAACCAATATTGTTATGGCTATTATAAGTCCAAGATTAACAGAAAGATTGATTTTATTCTCGACTTGTAATTTTTCGATTAAGTGAGAATTGTTGACATTAACGGCCTCCATTCTTTCCAGTGTTATTACTTGTTCTTGGAAATTCGCATTACTTGGCTGCAGCAATGCTGGTAATGGCATCGTAAGGGACACTTGGGTTGTCAGGTAAGTCTGATTTCGAATTCGAATTTAGGTGATGAATTATAAAGGTGCCATCTATGTTGATAGTCGAATTGTCTATTTCAATTTGGTCTTTGAATTGGTTCAGCAGTACCATACTTTCGTCTATCTTTTCTACTAGTGCCACGTGCTCATCATTAGTTGTTGTACAGCGGGATGCTTTACTCTTCAGAAGGTTTGGGATGCACTCTGATTCACTTATGTCTATAATATTGTCCATTTCGCAAATACTTAATTTATTATAGTCTTTGCAATCATTTTTAATTCCAAATATCTTATTATAACATTTCAATATTTTCTTAAAATTCGTTCTAATTATTACATTGTTTTTTCTTACAGGTCTAATTGAGAATTCGTTACAAGTTTCTTTACTGGTTGTTGGGATATTTACTATGTAAATTATTTCTTTATCATTTGATGCAATTTTAACTTTCGAAAAATTTAATAATTCGTCCATATTACCGAATGGAATGTTGTCATTGTAAAAAATTTCTCTCAAAATATTAATTTCAATATCAGAAAAAATAAATGAATTTACTATGTTTGCTTTAGCCCAATGAATGGCATATTCGATATTAGACAATTCTTCTTTAACAATTTCCAATTTATACTTAAATTCTAACAAATTATCTTCCTTAATTTCTTTTTCTAAAAATTTGGAAATATTGTTGGTCATATTTGAGAGTCTATTAACCTTTTCCAGAGTTAACTGATTAATTACAATTTGGTTATTATTGGTGTCTAGGACATTGTTAATTTTATCTTTTATTATCTCAAAATCGTGGTGATCCGGACTACCGGCCAACCACTTCCAAGCACTGCCAATAAAGTCCAAAGACCTTTTTGTCCTTGTCTTAGATTTTAGTCTGGATAAACAGGATTTCATTTGGGATATGGTGTAGGATATGTAAGGTAATAGTTGAGTGTCAGCATTGTTGTTAAGGTTAATTCCGTTTTCCAATCTTTCTATCAAATTTTCGTATTCCCCTAAGTCGATAGTATGGATAAGTTTAAATACGCCAGTTTGAATTTTTGCTGAGCCTGTATTGATCACAACTAGTCTAGAATTCGAGTAGTCCATTATCTGGAACTCACTCATGGAGGCTGCAACCAGAGAAAGTAACCTGTAATAAAGTACAGTAAGAATTAATTCCTTATGTGTTTCTTGTGTACTATTCTCCCGCTTTCAGTCACTACAGTGGAATGTCTATTTTCCTTTACCAGTTCCCGTTTGAATTTCTCGGTCAATTTCGTACCAAGTCTTTTATTTATTTTAACAAAAATCTCTTGTCCGGGTATGTATTGCTTGATTTCCGTCTTGTTTTTATTATGATAATCTAAGTCCTTTTCCTGTTTCCTTTTCAGTTTATCGATGTTATTCTGTCTTGTTCGTTCGTAGCTTCCTGGAGAAAAATCTACTGTCCTCCCGAAAAACATGTCTACTGGCTTCCTACCTATTGTGGAATGTATGGAATGGTTGTATTCATTGACAGATCGTTCCAATAATTCTTCAAAATCTCTACAGATCCCCTCGTCCTTAAGACATCTCAAAATTTCTGCCAAAGTCGAATGAAATCTTTCAATCTGACCATTTGCTTCGCTCCTATAGGGTGGTGTTGTAAAGACTTCTATTCCCAATTCATCTTTCATCATAAATAGTATTGAGGCAGAATTCAATGATTTTTCATTATCCATAACAACGGTCTTGGGGACCCCATAGAAAAAGAGAATATCCCTTAAAGGTCTCCTAACATCTTCTATAGATTTTCCCTGTAAAATTTTTGTCTGCGCGTATTTTGAAAATTTGTCCAGCGCCGTTAGAACTATTTTCCTGTCAGTTGAAAAAATGTCAATGTGAATGATTTGACCAGGATAAGTTGGTATTTGTGTCTCATTTAATTTTGGTTGGTTGGGGTGTCTCTCGTATTTATTCTTCTTGCATGTGGAGCAAAGCTTTAGAATTCTCTTAATTTTAGAAAACATACTGGGAAAATAAGCTTTCTCCAGTATCTGATTCTTGTTTTCCGCTGCACTTCTATGTGCACGTTTGTGTGTTTCTATGATTAGAGTTTCCTGATCCGATTCCGATAAAATATCGTCCACAAAATTTTGTGTGAAACGCACCTTAAAATTTCTAAAATGACATGGGTATAATTGTTGAATTTTTCCCATAATGAATTCTGGAGCTTTTATGCCATTTATCACCGATGGATTTAAGTACCTCTTCAGTATGGATATTAGTTTTCCTGTGTCATAAACCTGTTCTTTTATCAGATGTCTGTGATATCCCGGAAAAATTATTTTAGAGTCATATGTTGGAGTGTCATCTATTTGTAGAAAAATTTGGTTCTTGAATGCGTTAATAGGGACTTCTACACTAGGTATTAGTTCCTCCGGTGAGCTGTCGCCACTGTGTACAGTTCCTGTTAGAGAATTAATATTCGTTTTAGGAGGTCTTGAGAGTGCATCGGCTACCACATTACTTTTACCTGGTTTGTACTGAATCTCATAATTATACTCCTCCAAAATCGCTTTCCATCTTTTCATTTTTGTATTGTTATTTTTATTGCTAAGAGCATATGTCAGCGGTTGGTGGTCGGTATAAATTATGACTTTTGCCGATCCGTATAGGTAATTTCGTAGGTTTGTCAAAGCCCAAATTATAGCTAACATTTCCTTTTCGTTAGCTGCATAATTTTCCTCGGTCTCTGTTAATGTTCTGGAAATGAAGGATATCGGTCGGTCATCTTGACTTAGTACGGCTCCTATTGCCACATTTGATGCATCTGTTGTTAGCTGAAATACTTTTTCAAAGTTTGGATATGACAGTATTACCTCTTGGGACACTAAGGCATTTTTTAGTGTGTCAATAGCGAGTCTTGCTGGACTGTCGAGATTTATTTCCCTCCTGCTTGACTCTGATTTGGAAATCATGCCTGCGTCTCCTCGTAAGAGTTTGGTTAGTGGTTTAGCGATATCCGCGTATCCCTTTATGAATCTTCTATAATATCCTGAGAGGCCAAGAAATGATCGAAGCTCTTTAATATTCCTAGGGTAAGGAAAATTTACAATTGCTTCCAACTTTTTTGGATTAGCTTTTATACCATTGCAGGAAACAATAAATCCAAGGAATTCGACATCCTCTTTGAAAAATTCGCATTTGTCCAACTGGACCTTCATGTTAGCTGCATTCAGAGTTTTGAAGACATCATTTAAGTGCCTCAAGTGTGAGACCTCATCTTTGCTGAAAATAATGATGTCATCTATATAGACGTAGCATATCCGTCCGATATGTTCCCTTAGAATGTCGTCAAGGGCGCGTTGGAATATAGATGGAGCGTTCTTTAACCCAAACGGTAGGCGTGTAAATTCGTATTTTCCGTTATTAACAGAAAAAGCCGTTTTTTCTATATCTTCTTCCTTAAGGGGTATCTGGTGGAATCCGCTCTTCAGATCAATTACCGTAAAATACTTGTTACCTCCAAGATGAGAAAGAACATCGTTTATTTCTGGTATAGGATACCTATCAGGAATAGTTATCGAATTTAGCTTCCTGAAATCTACTACGACCCTATATTTTTCTCTTCCAGACGCATCCTGTTTTTTTGGAACCACCCAGATTGGTGAGTTATATGGGGAACGCGATGGTCGAATTATTCCGTCCTTCAGCAGTCTGGTGATTTCTTCCTCCACAACTCCTCTTAAGGCCATTGAATAAGGGTAGTTTTTCGAATATGTAGGTGTGTCAGTTGTTGTCCTAATTTCACCCACAACTCTAGTTGTATACGTAAGTCTTTCGTCTGGATCCGCGAATAAATTCCTATGTTTGTCTACTATGTGTACAAGAGATTTCTTCTGATACTCGGACAGATGATCGGTCCTTAGCTCGATATTATTAACGTCCTGTGCGATGTGCTGGAAAAGTTTAATTCTCCTGTTACCCTGCAAAGTCATGTAATTTTCGGAAGTATAAATTACTGCTGACAATTGCTTTAAGCAATCGTGACCTAAAATCGCATCGAAAGTTTTTAGTCCTGGTAGAAGGTAAAATTTAATTGAAATATCATTTATTCCGAACATGCAACCTATTACATGATGAGTTATTTGAACGTTTCCCGCTACTGAGGTTGCATTAAATCGTTCCTGATTTATTTTTGGGTTAATTGCTAACTGTGGTTTAATGTAATTCTTATTGCTACCTGTGTCTATCAAAATTTTAAGTGTCTCTCCGTTCCTCGTCCTGGCCTGAAAGTATGGCAGCGAGGAACTATTTAACCAAAAAAATTAAGGTCTACAAGGGCGTCGTCCCGTGTGCTTTCCAACAGATCATATTCAGGAGATTCGTGAATTGTATCGCTAAATGATTGGTTGTTATTCTCGATTTCCCTGTAATATTCCTCAACGTCTGGTACTCCACCTACGGCACCTTCCTCATCGTAATCAAAAACTTCCTTAGGTGGCTGCTGAACTACATTTTCATTTTCCGTTGTTACATGGAAGTTTCTCTGTATTTTATTTTGTGGGGTCTGAATGGACGACGTCAGTGGTCTCTTGAACGCGGTGTTCTGTGGCCTATTCATATAATTGATTTGACGTGTCTGTACCGATCGGTCCACATCCATTGGCTCGTATCCCGATGATGGTTGCTGATTGTTTGTAGGATGATTTGGAAATCCTTGTTTGTTTCCCTGATTAAACGGAGGTCTTGGTGTCCAATTTTGATTATTTACTGGCCGCCAGTTAGTGTTTTGATTATAGTTTTGTGTTGTCATATTTCGAGGTGGCAATGGTGGTCTAGGAAGAATTTTTCCCCCAATATGTGCCAAATCTGGATGGAATCTAGGTTTATGTCCTAGATATGGTCTTGCATCAATATTATCCTTTTGCACATTGCCTCTAGTCATCTGTCCATGCGCATAATTCATGCGGAATGTCATATTGTTTAGTTTTAAGCAAGTATGTAATGCTTGTGGTAAGGAGGTCGGTTCGCGAACGCTTAGCAATCGAGGTAGGTCTCCGTTAAGACCTCTAACAAACGTATCCAGAGCTTTATCCCTGTAAGTGTTTGTCATTACATGAAGGCTTCTCTCATCTAGGTCCAGGCATGATACCTTGTCAAGTATCAGCGACAGATGCTGATAGACAGCTTGATAGAATTCTGTGATTGTTTTGTTACCCTGGCAAAGGGTGGTCATTTGGTACTCTAGTGTACCAATGTCCCTTTTATCGGAGTAATGCATCATGAGGCATTTTTTTATCCTGCCCCAGTCTAATGGTGTCCGATAAGACTCCAATGCGGTGTCTGCTTCGCCCACTATCTTCGTCCGAATTGTATGTAATATGGCATAAAACCTACCTGTCCCCCGAAGAGATTGGTAAACTTCCATTATCCTATCAACAGATTTGCGCCAGGAGCTGAATTCCCCTGGTTGTCCGGAAAAATCTCGCAATGACCTAACTATGTCCGGGACTCTATCTAACTCCTCTAACCTCGTAATTGTCCCAATAGGTTGATCCACCTCTACGTCCAGCAAAGGATCCTGTTGCATATTTAGAACCTCATTAATTATTTCCCTTATCTGATTCTTTTGAATAGTGGTGAGTCCTGAAGGGACGTTAGCTGAACTGGTCGTGGTGCTTTGTGCCATCGTTAATGACCTACTCAGTCTTTCCGTCAATTTTTCGACAGTCTCGTCCTCAGGCATTGGAAATGGTTAGGATTAACAGTCGCAAACAACAAAAAAACAAAAAGGATTTATGATTTTAAGAACCTATGTAAATTGAACTCTTCTTACTTTTCTATAGCAAGGAATATAATTAAATATTATAATGATAATGTTAAAAATAATCTTACATAATAGTTGATATCATGATGAGGATTCTGGAAAAGTTTAGGTGTTGATGCTGGTGTTGGTTGATGCTTAAACTTTCTCTATCTATCTTTATTTATTGATATTATGATGAGGATTCTGAAGAAGTTTAGGTGTTGATGTTGATGTTGATTGATGCTCACTTTTTAAATCTTCTTTATTTGTTAAAAAATATTTGTTTAATATTAACACTTTGGTCACTGTTTATTCTTTCAAGATTTCTTATGCAATTAATATTTTTATTTCTGTTCACTTATTATTTTTATTGTTTTTCTGTTTTTATTGATCACTTAATTTATTTAATGTTAAAAAAAAAAAAAAAACTTTTTTTTGTTATACCGTGGCCGCTGATCCTTTACGAGGATCTCTCGTTTGTCCTTTAAGAAGGACTACTAGAGCGCGTCGTTTCCGCGGTTTATAAATTAGTTTTACGACAAAGGACCCTTTTTCCTAGGGTCCCTGCTCGGGCGCCAATTAAAAGTCTTTTCAAATTTTTTATAAAAAAATATTTTATTTTATAACTTATAACCGGACGGGTTATAAGAAATACGACTTTATTTTATTAATTCACAAAACTGACTGCAAAGACTTTACAATAATTTCTTATAACGAAACTTATTTTATTAGTGAATTTGTTGATTTCGCATTTTCATGCAACAGCTAATCAAACAGCTAGCAATGCAGTTTTAATGTTGGAACGTTTCTTGGCTGTTGAACTCGAAAATAGCTAGCAATGCATTTTTAATGTTGGCGCGTTTCTTGGCTGTTGAACTTGATTTGCTGACATGTTGCAGTTGCAATAATTATAGTTAATGTTGTTGTTGTGTCTGCTTTATGGTTATCATACTAATAGAGTTTGTTGTTGTTATTACTGACACAGTGTTAACTTATACAACCGGTACGTAAATTCTGATTTTCACTGAAATTAATTTATTTTTAGATATTGAATAAAAGCGATTTTTATTTTTTCAGCGATTTTTAATTATCAGTGATGTTGTAATGACAATAACGGGTGCACATTATTATCGACCTTCGATAATTGTATTGATTTAATATTACTTTTTTAAGATTTTTAATTTACTTTTTTATTTGAAATAAAAAAGATTTCTTAAAATCCTTAAAATCTAAAAATCCTTTAATGCAAAATTGTCTTTAAAATATGTTTTTTAAGTAAATAATGCCTTTTTTGTGATGCAAAATGTTTTTATTTAATATTAAAAATGTTTCCTAAAAATAAAAATATTTATCATAAATCATAAACTTTTCTAATAAATGTGTCAAATTTAAAAATAAAAGTAAAAATACTTCAAGCCCCTTCCGTAGTATTTTTCCTTTGGTATTATTTCATGATGAATGAAGTGAAACGGAGAAGAAGAAAAAACATTGAAGTAATTATCAACCATGTGAAAAATTATTTTCAAAGTTTCTATTTTTTTTCCTTTTATCTGAACCAGCCTGTTTCAAAATGAAATTTACATATTGGAAAAAATTAACTAATTTCCAAAGTGAATTAAATAAGTATTATTATTTAATTTTAAGACAAAATTCTATTTATATAAATGTTTAAAGTGTCTAGTATCTAATTATTTATTGTTTTTTATTTTTATTATACGTTTTAATATATACCCATCATGTCAATTATTTGACTCTTTTCAGAAGTATTACAACTTTCTACAATAGCTCAAACTGGAAAATACTATATACGGATGGATCGAAAACAGCAAATGCAACCTCTTTTGCGGTTATAAATGACAATTTAAATATAGATTTCTTGGGAATACTAGGTGAAAGGGTATTATAAGTTTGTGATTCCGTTTGTAATTTTTTTATTAGTGATCTAGACCCCATAAAAATTATACCGATCGACTCAGAATCGGGAGGAGAATCGATTAAGCGATGTCCGTCTGTCTGTTGAAATCAAGTTTCTGAAGCCCCTGGAGGATGGACTTACATAAATTATATATCAGATTTTAGGAAATTCAAATCAAATATATCAGATTTTAGGAAATTCAATTCATTAAAATCGGTTTATAAACACCGAAAATATCGAAAAAATACCAAAAATTAGACGAAATTTTTAAAATTTTTGATTGAAACACACTTTTAAATAACAAGAGAAAAAAGATACTCCTGGTGTACATGTGATAATATGTTATATATCAGATTGTAGGAAATATTTTCCCAAAGCACTCTGTAAAATTTTATCAAAATCGGTCCATAAACAACTGAGATATCGCTAAAACACTGAATTTGATGTATCGCAAATTGCCTAAAGTACACATTAGAGAATGTTTGTTGAAAAAATTAAATGCAGAAATAGGAAAAACTATCCTCCTTTAGTACGGACCTACATAAATTTTATATCAGATTTTAGGAAATTCCCCCACCAAGCACGTTATTAAATTTTATCAAAAGCGGTCTATAAACAATTGAGATATCGCCATAACACTACATTTGATGTACAGCAAATTGCCCAAAGTACGTGTCTAAGAAATTTTGTTTACATTTTGTAAGTATTGTTTCAGCGATATCTCAGGTGTTTATGGACCGATTGTGATGAAATTTGACATCATTCTTTATGGGAGGATTTTCTAAAATCTGATATATATACTCCACAAATCTGATTATGAATACCATTCAAATTGTACCGATCAACTCAGAATCGGCACAAGAATCGATTTCGCGACCTCCGTCCGTCTGTCCGTCCGTCTGTTTGTTTGCCCGTCCGTCCGTCTGTTTGTTTGTCCGTCCGTCTACCTGTCTGTCCTTTTTTCTGTTGTAGTCAAGTTTTTGGAGCTCCTGTTTTGTCGATATCTCAGATGTTTATTTTGATTAAGTTTAATAGCGTCCTTCGCAGGGGATTATCTAAATCCTGATGCATTCTGTAATTTGTGGTAGATATAATTTAGCGTTTAAGCGATGGTGTTTTGATCGACAATGTTGAAATTCAGGGTGGGACAATTCAGGAGCTCCACAAATCTGGTTTTAGCAGACAGACACACTGCATTTATCTTCATTTTGTGTCTGACTTTTGAACATTGTATTATATATCAAATTATAGGTAATCTTCCTAGGAAGTACAAAAATGCAGCTAATTACATGATATCCGTTCAAAACCTACATATGTATGTAAGTATCTCACATATCAACAAAAATTTAAATTTTTTAATTGCAATTGGGAGAAATCCGTTCACGTTTGACAATTGATCCCGTATAACTTCGCCTAAGGCAATCTCTTAGTAGCTAATAAATGACAAATTATAATACGATGATGACATTTAGTATAAAGACGTTGTACAATATTGATATTCAGGACAATAGCGCCTAAAATAAACTTTCTAGAGGGACAACATTTGACAAAAGTATTTCTGATCTCTTGAAAAGTTCGATATTGAAAATGGGCGAGCTCTATTCACATTTAGTGAAATCTCCCATATAAACCCGACCGGGAATCGATTTAATGCTGATAAATTAAATCACATTAAAATTGCACAAAGAACTAGAGCAACACTTTCCAAACATCCATCGGACAGATCGAAAGAACTATACATCCCAAATATTATTGATGAAGTGTTCATTTTAATTAATTAACTAACTTCAAATTAATAAGTAAACTTTTCCGACAAAGCTGATAACCATCCATTAAAAAGCTATATATTTCACGTATGTATCTAAAACTAAGAGTGTATACCCTTTAATTTTAAGGCTTGTATACATTGACATTTTGAAGCATCTTTTCTGCATGGTTTATCTGGTCTATCGAACTTTATAAAATGTTCGTAAAATATGTGTCTATTTTATTTCGAAGCTACTGGCTGGCTTAAATATGCATTCTCTACTTGTAATATAGTAATCATTATCTTTCACAAAGGGACCACTTTAGAACCCAAGTGAAGCTTCCCTAGACATCAGCCACCTGCCCAACCTAACCTTTGGGTGCATAACTATTCCAGATGATGACGCCACCGAAAAGGTTTTCGTTTTCCGACTCTTAATTTTAAAGACTCTATGCATATAATACTAGTATAACCAAATATTGCTACGAATTACATTAAGTACTTTTGGAACACCATTGGTGAAGGGTATCCAAGATTCGGCAAAGCCGAATATACCACTCTTACTTGTTTAAATTATTTTTCCTGAAACAAAAAGACGTAACTACGGTGAATATTTTGTTGATTTCTGACTCCTGAATTATTTGATTTACAAAAAAAAGAACAAATACGTTTTCTGATGCTAAAACACATGCATTTTTATTATTTTAAGAATTCAAGTAAATATATTTTATGAAATTAGAGGGGGAAAATAAAAACAACGAGTCATTGATCGTTAAATTACAATAAATATATTAACAAGTAGTTTTAAATGGGATCTTATGGCCCCAAGAGTCGGTGGGTACATGGGTCTTGCAAATTTACATGATAATATTTAAGAAAAAAAAGCTATTTCCAAAAAATTGTTAGTTACGTTTTTTTGTTTCAGAAAAAATATGCTTGTAATCTTATGGCCCCAAGAGTCGGTGGGTACATTGGTCTTGCAAATTTACATGATAATATTTAAGTAAAAAAAGCTATTTCCAAAAAATTGTTAGTTACGTTTTTTTGCATTTCAGCTAACGATATGGATTTGCTGATCAGTTCAAGGTCGTTGCAATTAACGCAGCTTTTTAAGTGTAGATGTTCACACGGTGAACAAAAGTGAACTGTCACCCACCCAACACTGGTGTATGACAGTTTGCAAAAGAACTGCAACTAACTTCAGTTGCGAACGCAGTGGCAAATGAAGAAAGAGAAGTTAAAAAAAAGTCAGTCGTTGCGAGAACTTAAGCCGATTAAAATATATTAGTGAACCCAAATATATATAATATATTATAAACCCAAGTTGAATTGTTTAAATACTTAAAACTTAAAATTAAAATTCTATCCTAAAATTTTATATCTAAATTTAAAACTTAAACTAAAATTAAAGGTTAAGTGTTAAAAATTCTTAAAATCTATTAACTACAATTTTCTAAAATATAAAAATATCCAAGTAAAAAAAAACTAAACTGAATTAAATCTTACTTTTGCTATTTAAAACCCTACTTAAATACTAATAATTGGCTAAATAAAACTTAAAACCCTAAACCTAATTGCCTAAATACAAATTGTTAAATAAATTAAAACCCTAAAATTATCCTAATTTGTTTAATAAATAAATTAAAATCTTAAATTGTATTAAACTAAACCTAAACTTAAAATCCTAAATATTGCACAGAATATTGCACAATTGTTTAACCTAACCTAAACTTAATTTTTATAAAGTTCTCTATATACTAAAATTATATATTTAATTTAAAGTTCAATAAACACATATATCAATTATAACGTATTGCTAAAATTCTATGTGTTGTTATTGATTCCACAATCTATTGCCATCACCCTCTAACCCGTTTTTACATGGTCCTTAAGTGCTACAAACGAAAGTTAAAAAGGAATCAGTGAAACAACAGAAAACAAAAAAAATACAGTCCAAAAAACATTTGATCAAGAAAAAGTGACAATAAACAAACAAAATAATAAAACAAAAACACAGTCCACAAAACATATTAAAAACAAAATAAAAAGGACTGTCAAAATGTTTAAAAACAAAAATAAAAAGTACAAAAAAAGAAGTTTTTATAATAAAACAAAACAAAAAGAAAACATAAGTAAACAGTAAAGGTGAGCATAAAACGTCTTGTTGGACTAACATCATAATGTTCAATGTGAATTGCTCTCTTTTTTTTTGCACTTGATTTTATGAGTGCACAAATATTGCTGTACTCTTAAATAGAAAACATACGATAGTATTTATTCTTCTTCCAACCAATGCAATATTTATTGTACAGTATTCAGTATTGAATTTTGTGTTTCAATAGTGTCTCTTGATATGAAATACTGTTATAACAGACAACATGTATGTAAATGCGTGATGTTAAAACCAACGGTTTGTACTTTGTATTTTAGTTATTTTATATTAATTCGCGCGTTGAGTGGTTGAAAATAGATAAAATTAATTTAATATCTATAAAGTAAATACATATGTTTATTTCATTATGGATATAGATGTAAGTATTTATTATTATAATAAATAAATAAATATGTATAGATGTGCATTAGGGCTATAACTTTTTCACATAAAAACTGTGAAAAAGTTATTAATAAAAAAATATAATTTTTTGGGTTCGTTACAAAAAATCTCTCAGGGATCGGATTGAAGTTTGAAACAACAATTTTTATTTCACCGAAATTTTAAAAAATATACACCTGATATTTGTATATCGTGCCATAACCGCCAAATTTAGTTGATTTTCGTTTTATCATTAAAATTAATAGCTCAAATTCTTTTGCATTATCTAATGTAGCTGTACAATATACTGTTATGATTTTACAGCAAAACAATTTAGACTTAAGTCCAAATTCATTGTTTGTTTACATATTTTGTAACAGCCGTTATGGCAAGATATATTCCAATACGTATCACTTAAGTGCTTATTTGGAATTTATCCACTGCTTTAGATTTAAAACTTTTCCTACGGTTTACAATTCATCGCGGTTCAAAATTTTCGGAAGGTTTTAGAAATTTGCTTCCCTGCGTGAGGATTTTCTTTCACAAAATGACGGGAACAGCTATTTTCATTACTAAAACATTCTTGGCCACACAGTGGTACTATGCCAAAAAATTTGGTAATAGCCCTAGTGTATATAGTACTACAAACATATGTATATTGCACCTTAGATAAAACTGTGTACCAATTTAACATTTTTTGGTAGAATTAGGAAAAAATTCATATGATAAATTTTAAAAATTGACTAAAAAAATTTAGTTAATTGGGGGTGTTCTGAAATTCACTTTCACTTGAAATTAAAATCACATAAAGCTTTGAAAGGCTCTAACTTCTATAACTGTTGGATTTTTTAAAACCTTTTTGAATAAATCGATATATATGTATATTCTTCATCTTAAGTGAACTGAATCACAAAGTTGTTAAAATTGTTTAGCTACAAAGAATTTCGGGACTTTTAAAATTCGTTCGATTTCAAAATCACGTGAAAGTGATTTCCACAACACCTTTGAATATATTTTTGTTGCGAAAGTCATATTTATTTTATTTTTATATTTTCATTTTTAACTCTAATAGGAACCAACAAGTGATAGTATTGGGTTACAATCTATAGATCAGAATAATAATTCTATTAAAGAAAGAATTAATACTGGAGAGTATACCGTAGTTAATTTTTCGGGAAAAAGTAGGATTTGGGAAACGTTTCACAAAATACAAGACGATCACGGAAACATTATTCCTAGTGTGGTGTCATGCAAAATATGTAAAAATATTTATAAGTACAACAAAAACAGTACCTCAAACTTAGTTAAACATAAGTGCTATGCTATAAAAAAACTTCGAACTGATTTAAGTAGTGTACCGGTGGAGGCACGTGCCGAAGATCAAACTGAGTGCGCTCACTTATTTACAAAATGGAGTTTACAAAATTCTCGTCCTTTTAAAATAGTTGAAGATATTGGACTTCAAAATATTTTAAAATATTTTATAACTATTGGCGCAAAATATGGCGAAGGTGTTAACTTAAAAAGTTTAGTTCCCCATCGTACAACTTTGTCACGAAATGTCAATAAATTATACAATGCTTTCTTGAATGATGTTAAGTTAGAAATAAGTTCGATAAAATGCAATGGATTCGCTTTGACTTCAGATTTGTGGACAGATAATTATATACGTAAAACATATATTGCTTTAACAATTCATTATATAAAGAATGGAAGCATCATTTGTCGTCTTTTGGGTTTTAAGTCAATGGAAAATGAGAGGAGCACAGGTAATTTACAAATAAAATAAAGGTTTTTATCGATGTACGTAAGTCTATAAAATTATATATTATTTATAGGTGCAAATATTGAATCAAAGATTTTAAAAATTTTGGACGAATTTGATTGCTGTCCCAGTGGCGAACTGGATATTGTACAGATAGGGGTTCAAATATGATTGCAGGCTTTAAACATCACAACCGAATAAATTGTGTTGCCCATTTATTACACAATTCCATAAAAAAAGCAATGGGAAGCGTTGACGAAATTGGTCAATTGTGTAATGAGAGTACCAAGCTTGTAAAATTTTTTAAAACGAACGGAGTTAATTCCTCACTAAAATCTACTTTGAAAAGTTTTTCTCCGACTCGGTGGAATTCTATTTATTATTTATTTGTATCAATAGAAAACAATTGGGCAGATGTTTTTAAAATATTGCAGGAAAAGCGGGAATTAAGGCGGGTAACCAACATCAACGTAGTTCATATAACTGCAGTTGTCAAAATACTGCAACCCTTTGAAGATACATTTAAAAACCTTGAAGGAGAAAAATGTGCCACAATTCATTTGGTTCTTTTATACATAAATCGCCTACAAAAAAAACTTGCAGCCGATGTAAACGATTTAGAAATTATAGCAAAGTTTAAAAGTAGTCTTTCCCAACAGCTAGAAGATACAGTTCTGAAAAATCTGAGCATATATCATCGTATAGCACTTTATCTTTTCCCTCCAGCAAATAAATTAGTTCATTTTACCGAAGATGAAAAATATGAAACAAAGGAAAAAACTAGAAGCCTAATGAATAGTTTTGCTGAAAATGTTTTAAATGACGTCCAAACGCCAACTACATTAAGCATATCTGCTTTTAATTCGGAATTATTTGGTGATTATATAACTTCCGTCGTAGAAAGATCTACTGAAGATAGTATTACAAAAGAAATGGATGAGTATGATCAAGAAAATGTAATATTTTACGATGATTTTGATGTGCTGCAGTGGTGGAACAATAACAAGAAAAAATATCCATTAATGTATAAGCTAAGCTGCAGAGTATTGGCTATTCCTTCAAGCAGTGCCGCTTCAGAGCGAGCTTTTTCCATGGGACGTCAGTTAATATCAGAAAAAAGATCGACTTTGGGCGGTAACGAACACTTAGTTGGAAAAATTATGTTTCTACATTCAAATATTGATGAAAAATGTATTAATCACGTTTTAGAAAAAGAACAGTAATTTTAAATCTTGTTTTTTTATAATAATTAATATTTTTAGTTTTAAACAATACTTTATTTATTATTCATAAGCTTTTGTTACATTCCAACAACTGTAATAGATCCAATTTTTTTTAACTTTTATTGATAAATAAAAAAAATGAATTTCAATTTTCACTAACAAATAAGAGATTTTACTCTCAAAAAAATTTAAGTAAAATGAACTAGTGTACAGTATGAAGTGCTCAGCAAATTTGTTGCACACTTGGCAATACTGTTCTCTCAAAAGAGGTGCACTGATTTTTGCACTGTTTGCTCTCTTGTTCTCTTTATTTACTGTTCAATTATTTTGCAATACACATACAGTCAGTATTTAAGTTTCAAAAACAGGCAATATTGTACACTTTTTAACGTCTTGCGCTCACCTTTAGTAAACAGTGAGAGTGATCTGTGCAAATAAAACCCACCCTTAAAATAGTAAAAGAAATTTAAAATATTTACAAACAAATGAACAGTGCAAATCAAAAATATTGTGCAATCATAATTTAAAAAAGAAACAAAATTTTTTACCCACTTAACAATTTTTTACACATTACCCTGATCTTATTAATTTTAAATATTTTCTTTTGTATTTTAATAATATTTTGTAATATAAATTTATCATTTATTAACACATATTAACAAAAAGAAAACACATTTTTTTCACTACATTTAACATAACAAGTAAGAGTGGTATATTCGGCTTTGCCGAATCTTGGATACCCTTCACCAATGGTGTTGCAAAAGTTCTTGTAATTCCTAGCAAAATTTGGTTATACTAGCATTATATGCAAAGAGTCTTTAAAATTAAGAGTCGGAAAAAGAAAAGCTTTTCGGTGGCGTCATCATCTAGAATAGTTATGCACCCAAAGGTTAGGTTGGGCAGGTGGCTGATGTCTACGGAAGCTTCACTTGGGTTCTAAAGTGGTCCCTTTGTGAAAGATAATGATTACTAGACTACAAGTAGAGAATGCATATTTAAGCCAGCCAGTAGCTTCGAAATAAAATAGACACATATTTTACGAACATTTAATAAAGTTCGATAGACCAGATAAACCATGCAGAAAAGATGCTTCAAAATGTAGATGCCCTTACATTTGCAATAGCACATCGATTTGATGAAGTTTAAGTATTCTGGCATGCAACCCAAAAACACAGTGCCCAGTGAGGGTTGTGCACTTTAATTCGTACGAATTATCCAACTAGTAAAAGTTCTTGATTAGTTATGTAAAACTCTGAAGTTAGCGGACTGATTTAGGTCAAAGCTTTAACAATGATAAGCCTTAAAATTATAGGGTATACACTCTTAGTTTTAGATACATACATGAAATATATAGCTTTTGAATGGATGGATATCAGCTTTGTCGGAAAAGTTATTAAAGATTTGCTTATTAATCTGAAGTTAGTTAATTAATTAAAATGGACACTTCATCAATAATATTTGGGATGTATTGTTCTTTCGATCTGTCCGATGGATGTTTGAAAGTTTTGCTCTAGTTCCTTGTGCAATTTTAATGTGATTTAATTTATCAGCATTAAATCGATTGGGAGATTTCACTAAATGTGAATAGAGCTCGCCCATTTTCAATATCGAACTTTTCAAGAGATCAGAAATACTTTTGTCAAATGTTGTCCCTCTAGAAAGTTTATTTTAGGCGCTATGGCCCTGAATATTAATATTGTACAACGTCTTTATACTAAATGTCATCATCGTATCTTAGGCGAAGTTATACGGGAACAATTGTCAAACGTGAACGGATTTCTCCCAATTGCAATTAAAAAATTTAAATTTTCGTTGATATGTGAGATACTTACATACATATGTAGGTTTTGGACGGATATCATTTTTGTACTTCCTAGGAAGATTACCTATTATTTGATATATAATACATTCTCAAATGTTATCATAATGTTCAAAAGTCAGACACAAAATTAAGATTAATGCAGAGTGTCTGTCTGCTAAAATCAGATTTGTGGAGCTCCTGGATTTTACACAAAATTTTAGGATATTGTCCCACCCTGAATTTTATCATTGTCGATCAAAACACCATCGCTTAAACGCTAAATTATATCTACCACAAATTACCGAATGCATCAGGATTTAGGTAATCCCCTGCTAAGGACGCTATTAAATTTCATCAAAATAAACACCTGAGATATCGACAAAACAGGAGCTCCAAAAACTTGACTACAACAGAAAAAATTACAGACAGGTAGACGGACGGACAAAAAAAACAGACGGACGGACGGACAAACAAACAGACGGACAGACAGACAAACAGACGGACGGACAGACTGAGGTTGCGAAATCAATACTCCTGCCGATTCTGAGTTGATCGGTACAATTTGAATGGTAATCGTAATCAGATTTGTGGAGTTTATATATCAGATTTAGAAAATCCTCACACAAAGAACGATGTCAAATTTCATCACAATCGGTCCATAAACACCTGAGATATCGCTGAAACAATACTTACAAAATGTAAACAAAATTTCTTAGACACGTACTTTGGGCAATTTGCTGTACCTCAAATGTAGTGTTATGGCGATATCTCAATTGATTATGGACCGCTTTTGATAAAATTTAATAACGTGCTTGGCGGGGGAATTTCCTTAAATCTGATATAAAATTTATGTAGGTCCGTGCTAAAGGAGGATGGTTTTTCCTATTTCTGCATTTCATTTTTTCAACAAACATTCTCTAATGCGAACTTTGGGCAATTTGCGATACATCAAATTCAGTGTTTTGGCGATATCTCAGTTGTTTATGGACCGATTTTGATAAAATTTTACAGAGTGCTTTGGCAAACTATTTCCTACAATCTGATATATAACATATTATCACATGTACACCAGGAGTATCTTTTTTCTCTTGTTATTTAAAAGTGTGTTTCAATCAAAAATTTTAAAATTTTCGTCTAATTTTTGGTATTTTTTCGATATTTTTGGTGTTAATAAACCGATTTTAATGAAATTTAATAGCGTTCATTGCGGGAGAATTTCCTAAAATCTGATATATAATTTATGTAAGTCCATCCTCCAGGGGCTTCAGAAACTTGATTTCAACAGACAGACGGACAGACAGACAGACGGACATCGCTTAATCGATTCTCCTCCCGATTCTGAGTCGATCGGTATAATTTTTATGGGGTCTACGATCACTAATAATTACAAACGGAATCACAAACTTATAATACCCTTTCACCTATTGGTGAAGGGTATAAAAATATCATCCACTGTACATAAATAAAATCAAAAATAAATAAATATTTAAAAAAAAAACAAACAAATTACTTACTTATCAAAACAACTCCATTCGACTGCTATCCAACAACACTTCCACGTCTATTCAAAGCGGGAAGATAGTGCAAAAGAGAATTGACGTGTAAAAAACACTCATACTCATACCCTCATATAAACAAGGTAGTACCCTACACCCCAGCAAAGTCGGTGAGTAACCCATATACACACACAAATATTTTTTATATATTATTTTTGATTTTTGGACATTTTACACTTATTTTGGAAACAATTTATAGAAAACCCCGGTTTCTTCGATGCACCCACCCTTCTTTAAATAATTATAAAGGTTTTTCTTTTTGTTCCAAAATTTGATAAAATACTTGTATTTGAAGCATTTTATCATATTTTAGTGTAAAATTAACGCACTATACGCTACCCTAACAGCTATTTCGATAATTTTTACTCTTATACCCTTTTTTTAACTGAGCTTTTATAAAATGCCTTCTTTAAAAGCAATGGCTTCCGGTTTCATGCGCTACATCCAATTGGATTTAGCATCCTTTGAAAAGGAATATGCTAGGACAATTGACGAACCTCTTACCCTATCAGCTATTAAGTACCAAAAACGCGAATTAGAGGAAATATGGAGTAAGATCGCTACCAGATACGAATGGATTCGTGAATCGGACCAAATGGATAATCCAGAATTGGCAGCCACAATTAACATTGATGAGCTTACCCGGGAATATATCAGAGCAAAGACACTTTTTAGGTCACGGATCATCTCCATAGACGCTACCCTTGAAGAAGCAACCCGGCATGAAACCATAAAAAATTCCGCTTCTACTCCCACTACCCACACTGTTTAACACTCATCCTTTAGTGTACCTTTATGCGATATGCATTTATTTCATGGCGATTACCGGTTTTGGACATCGTTTAGGGACATGTTCAAAGCCATATATGGTAATAACAAACGCCTTAGTGGAGTAGAAAAGTTGTTTTACTTAAAACAAAAGACTCGGGGGAAGCCAAAGAAATAGTTGATAGTGCACCCTTAACTAACGATGGCTTTATAATCGCATGGTCACAACTAACTTCTCAATATGAGAATAAGCGCATGCAAATTAATGCACAATTAAAAACTCTACTTAATTTACCCTTAGTTAGTGTGCAATGTGGTATAGCTATTCGTAAGTTGCAACGAAAAATTGATAGTTGCATTTCAAATTTAAATACCCTGGAGATAGATACGGATAATTGGGATCCAATTTTTGTCTATCTCTGTTTATCCAAACTACCCAAAGAAACTCTCGAAGATTTTGAGAGAACTCTGAGCAACAGTTCAAATGTACCCTCTTGGACTGATATGGACTTGTTTTTAACAAACAAATATAAAGGACTTAAAACAGTCAATGATATCAAGAATTCTTACACATACTCTAGAAATAAACCGAATTCAGAGCAAAAGAACACAAATGAACGAAGAGGAAACACATTTGTCTCTAATGTTACGCCAGGAGCCAGAAAGGATACTCAAGCAAAGAAAAAGGATTCACCCTCAAATAATCTCTCCAACTCTACCCAAACCCAGAGCATTAGTAAGCCAAACGGTTCAATATGCAAGCTTTGTGAAGCTAAACACACACTGAGAGATTGTTCTTCGTTTTTATCCTTTGGGGTAACAGAAAGGATAAATTTCGTCAAAAATAATGGCTGTTGTTACAATTGCTTGGCGATATCTCACGGCATCAAAGACTGCAAAAGTACCTTTACTTGCAGACACTGCGGAGGGAGACACAATACACTACTTCATAAACCTACATCAAACAGCTCTTACACAAACCCGAATGATGAACGACCTACAACATCACAAAATGCCGCCCAGACGTTTTCAACCCACCCTAGGAACGCATTATTGGATGACAGGAAGAAGCTTTTGGGAACAGCTGTTTTCAACGTTGAAGTTCATGGTTCTTTATTCCCGGCATGTGCTTTAATTGATCCAGCCTCTGATTTTTCGTTTATTTCAGATCAGTTCCGAAGAAAACTGAATTTACCCACAACACCCATTTTAGCTGAAATTTCGGGTCTGAACGAAGTTGTATCGGCTCGTTCAAACAAAATGTGCTCAGTCACCCTAAGGTCTAATACCCAACAACACTTTAGATTAGAAATCCAAGCGATAGTTGTCAAAACGCTAACTAGAACATTACCCACCCAAAATATCAACCCAAATATTATATATAATTTACCCAATGTTCAGTTAGCGGACCCACACTTCTACGACAGCAGACCTATCGACTTCATTATTGGAAGTGATTTCTACCCCCAGATTATTAAATCTGGCATTAAGAAGAATATTCTAAACACCCTTATAGCTCAAGATACCGAATTTGGATGGATCTTGACTGGACCTGTTGATGAATCACGGACTACCCGAAATGTTGTATCATTTTTCAGCGCTGTAACCCTAAATAAATGCTTAACAAAGTTTTGGGAAATCGAAGAAATCCCATATAAACCCATTAAGTCCGTTGAAGAAACTGTTTGTGAAAATATTTTCACGAAAACTACCCTACACTTACCCAACGGCCGTTATCTCGTAGATCTTCCATTTCGTAACCCACAACTGGAGCTAGGAAACTCACGGCACATTGCGATGGCGCAATACTTAAGAAATGAGAAGAATCTAATGAAAAATCTAGAACTCAAAACAGAGTATGATAACGCGCTTGTGGAATATGTTGACTTAGGTCACATGAAACCCATTAAATTTAACCCTCAACGACTTACTATTATTTACCCCATCATGCTGTTGTTAAACCCGATCGTGTTACTACGAAAGTTCGAGTTGTTTTTAATGCTTCGAGCAAGACATCGAACGGCAATAGCTTAAATGATGATACACTGGTCCTACACTACAACAAGATTTAGTTATGCTAATCTTAAAATGCCGCTTTTATAAGATCATTTTTAACGCTGATATCACAAAAATGTAGCGGCAGATCTTATTGAACACTACCCACACTCCGTTTCAGCGAATTCTATTTCGTAAAAGCGTTAATGAACCCATACAGGACTATGAACTTCAGACAGTCACGTTCGGAGTTAATTGCGCACCCTATTTAGCAATTAGAACCCTACTCCAACTGGCTAATGATGTTCAAAATACCCACCCTATTGCATCTAATATAATTAGAAACAATATGTATGTTGACGATGTGTTATCTGGTGCTCATACTATTAAAGATGCTCAAATTGCTCAGAGTCAAATAATCGAGGTGTTAGAATCTGCAGGTTTTCCATTAAGAAAGTGGATATCAAATACACCTGATCTGTTAAGCATTTTACAAAAGATCATCTATTAGATGAAGATTTACTTACAGATATGGCAAGACAAAACAGACTGGGATGAATGTCTACAACAACTTACCCTAACAAAATGGCTTCAATTTTTGCAATTTTATGATGATATCAACAAAATTAAAGTACCCAGATGGATTTATTTTGAACCCTCGGCAAAAATTGAATTCCATGGCTTTTCTGATGCTTCAGAAAAAGCCTATTCAGCAGTTCTATATGCAAGAGTTACAACCGTAGATGGCTCTAATAAAATTACCCTAGTCTTCGCTAAGACGAGAGTAGCACCAATCAAAGTATTATCTATACCTAAGTTAGAACTTTGTGGTGTATTGTTGTCGTCAAACTTGACACACAACGTTTTAACCCAGTTAAAGCTACCCTCATATCAACTACACTTTTGGACAGATTCCACCATCGTTTTAGCCTGGCTAAACAAACACCCGAAATCTTGGGAAACATTTGTGGCAAATCGTGTGGCGTCAATTTCGGACACTGTTGGAGTGGAGAACTGGAACCACGTCGTATCACACGACAATCCAGCTGATCTTGCCAGTCGTGGATGCACCGCTGCGGAGCTGAGAGATAACAGCCTCTGGTGGAATGGACCCTCATGGTTAGTGGAATCTGCATCCAAATGGCCATCTACTACCCTACTCTATGTAACTACAGCTGGAACTATTCAAAGTTACGCAAACACAGTAACAATAGAAATAGACATTCTCCAAGATTTTTCCAAATGGTCAAGAGCTATACGAGTCTTTACATATGTTTATCGCTTTTGTGATCGCATTACCCGCACCCGAAGGAAGCTAACTAAACATCAATACATTGATGTCAATCTAGTTCGGAACCCAGACCCTAAAAGCAGACTACAAGCTCTGTTAACTCACCCAAGTATCCAGCTAGAATCAGCAGAGATCACATCAACAAAGAATAAACTCATCACAATATGTCAGACTCTATACTACCCTGAAGAGCATAACTGTTTAAAGAGTAAAGTTCAAATACCCAGAAAAAGTACTCTTATTACCCTCACACCATTTTTGGATTCAAACAATATCATACGTGCAAATGGTCGATTAGCAAAATCTAGTTGTTTATCATATGACGAAAGACACCCAATCATTTTACCCTACAAAAGTTGCTTTGCAAGATTGCTGACAAATCACGTTCATTTGATCACTTTACACGGGGAAATCAAGCAATGTTACGAGTTATTCGTTCAGGCTATTGGATTCCAAAGCTCAAGAATTTGATACGCTTTACTGTGGATCAATGTACCCTATGTACACGATATAAGCATCGCCAAGCTACCCAACTAATGGCTGCTTTACCTCCAGAACGGACGCATTTGTCAAGACCCTTTTGCAACACTGGTGTTGATATCGCAGGACCATTTAAAATCAAAGCTTAGGCTGCCAGATCGTGTAAAATCACCAAAGGTTACGTATGTTTTTCAACAAAGGCTATTCACTTAGTACCAACATCAGATCTTTCTACCCAAGCATTCATGGCGGCTTTCGCACGATTTTTTTCGAGGCGGGGATGTCTTGCCGCGATATACTCTGATAACGGGACGAACTTCGTTGGAGCGAGTCAACTGCTGAAGAAAGAGCGGATTGAGTTTATGAAACAGCTCAAAAATTCAGTAATCGCGGCAAGTAGTTTTCAAAACTTGGTGTGGCATTTCATACCACCCGGAGCTCCACACATGGGAGGCTTGTGGGAAGCTGGCGTCAAGAGCTTCAAAAGCCACTTGAGGAAGTCAACCACAACGAAGCATACATTCGAAAAATTCACCACCCTACTAACCCGAATTGAAGGATGTCTAAACTCAAGGCCTCTTAGTGGAAATACCCTCAAAGAGAAGTTAAAGTAGATGATTTAGTAGTTATTACTCAAGACAACTTGCCACCCAATGAATGGTCCCTAGCTCGCGTTTTGAAAACCGTTCCAGGTTCTGACGGACGAGTAAGAGTCTTTGAATTGCGGACTGCAACTGGCAATCTAACTAGACCAATAGCTAAAGTTGTCGTTTTACCCTCTAGTTAGTCTAACACTACTAGTTACACTCATTCATAACTTTACACTAATCACACTTATATTAATACTTACTTCATTATACCACTTATACTAACCCATTTAACACTCATAGTTCACACTAACCCATTTCTCATTTCAAAAATTTCATTATTCATTTCATTTTATTTAGATAATGGCACCCAACCGCAAAACCCAGCAACATCGTCCAAACAAAACACATGTCACAAACCAAAGTCGACAAAACAGATCCACCAATAACAATAGAAGACCAAAGGGGTCGTCTTCTTCCAACAACGGAAAGAGACTCTTTGGATGTGGCATCTGTCAGGCTGACCACAGCATTATTGTTTGCAAAAAGTTTGCAAACTATAACTTGCAGCAAAAATACAAGGCCGTAGAGAGACACCATTATTGTTCTAATTGCTTGGCAAGAAACCATCTTGTCAAGGATTATAAAAATAAAGCTCGGTGTAGAATTTGCCAGGAGAAACACCATACGATGCTACATACCCACTGGAAGATTCTTCAGGAATACCAAGTATCAATGCGTCCTTCAAAGGTCAACAAACCCGCTAAATCAACCGCAAAATCATCGGCACCAACACCTTCAACTTCAAGAGCTGCAAGTCAGTCTATTAATCTACCGGCCACGATGAACAAGATATTTATCCCCACAGCTGAGGTCCACACCATGACCGAGGATGGTTCTGTGACTATAAGGGCAATCGTTAACCCAAGCATCACCACCTCTCGCGTTTCAAAAACGTTCGTAGATGACTACAAACTAAAAGCTTTTGAAGTCGATAACGTACCGTACGTCAAACTAACTGTCACTCCGAATATGTCATCATTAAAAAAGTATGAAATTTATATGATGACTAGCTTTATAACCCGCTACTTCGTTAGCGGCACCATTTGAATTGATTAAATTAAATACTTATTGGTTCTTAAGATACATATAGGAAAAAATAAGTACCTACCCTCTACATTTTCAAAAAAGTACTACACACGCCTCCCTTATTTTTGTTCTTGTTCTTGTCGCTTTTGATTTTGAATATTTTACAAAAGTTTCCGTTTTTACCCGTTGTTTACCCCTGATCAGCCAAATTAAAAAAAAAAATCCGGATACATGTCCTAATATTTTTATTGCTGATCTTAACTCCATTTTTGTTAATTGAAAAAAATACCAAACACCTGTCACATATTTCTTCAATGTCAATAGAACAGTCCATAAATCATTGATTTATTTATTATTTTATTGATTTAAACAATATGCACAGTTTGAAAGGAAAAAACCTATCTTTAAATTTTTGACCCGTTTTTGTTATTTTCGATTGCGGTATAAATTTTGTTTCTATAATATTTGATTCAAAAATTATATATGGGTCAAAAAAGTACCAAAATTTACTTTTTATCCTTTTTATTCCCTATTTTTAGCTCATTTACGAAAAGTACCTACTAAAAACATGACTTTTTATTTTTCTATTCGATCTAAATCCAATTTAAATTTTTTTCTGTCGATATTAGTATCAGAGATATAACTTTACTAATGTTTTTATTTTCTACCCTATTTTAACCCCAAAACTGTTTATTTGCAAAAAGTACTGAAAAGTCCCTTAATTTTTAGGGCTGATCTTAGACCATTTTAGTGTTTGTTTCCATCCATTAGGTTTAGAAGATATAATTTCATCGATTTTTCCCTTTTTTACCCCTTTGATTGACACATCTCTAATTTATACTTCTGACTTCATTAGCTTAAATGAATATTTTCCCGTTTTCACCTTTTTGAACCCCATTTATCGTAAAAGTACCAAGCACATGTTTAATATTTTGTTAATACTTATTGATTGTGGCATAAAGTGAGTCTTTATGTTTATAAGTTCAAAAGATACGTATGGGTTAAAAAAAAGTACAAAAATATAGTTTTTACCCTTTTTGCCCTTATTAGTGCCATTTCCAAAAAAAGTACAGAACACATGTCCCTTTCTTTTTCTAGCCGATTATATGATTTTTTCATTTTCTAGCCTGTTTTAACCATAAGCGGCCAAATTAAAAAAAAATACCGAACCCGTGTCCTTTAATTTTTAACGCTGATCGTAGACCAATTTAATCTTTGTTTCTATCACTTTTGATTTAGAAGATATTACGTTACCGATTTTTCCCCCTTTTTACTCCAAAAATTAAAAAAATGAATCAATCGCGTGTCTTTTACTTCTGCAATGTGAATAGACCTGTCTGTAAATTATACTTCTGGCTTTATTTGTTTAAATGATATTCATAGTTTTTACTCTTTTGTGCCTCATTTATCGTAAAAGCGCAAAGCACCTTCTTAATTTTTGTTAGTCCTTATCAATTGTGATGTAAATTGAGTATTTATGTTTATTAGTTCAAGAGAACTAATAACTTTATTAATCCTATAAGGGTTAATAAAGTACCAAAATATAGTTTTTTCCCTTTTTCTCCCTTATTAGTTCCATTTCCAAAAAAGTACCAAACTCGTGTCCCCCTTTTTTTGCAAGATGATCCAAATCCAATTTCAACTTTGTTTCTAACGATGTAAATTTCGGAGATATGATGTTACTAATTTATCCATTTTCTGTTTCTATTTAACCACTAAACAGCACATGTCTTATACTTTTTCAATATGAATCCACCCGTCTGAAAATTATAGTTCTGGCTTCATTAGTTAAAAACCTACCCTTGAATATTTCCCAGTTTTTATCTTTTTTACCTCAATTATCGTAAAAGTACCAAATACGTGTCTAATAATTCTTTGTTACTTATCAATTGTGACGTTTACTGTTTCTCTATGTTTGTTATTTCAAAAGATACGTATGGGTTCAAAAAAATACCAAAATATAGTTTTTGCCCTTTTTTACCCTTATTAGTACCACATTCAAAAAAGTACCAAATACGTTTCTCGTTTTTTTTTTCAGCCCATCCGAAGCAAATTTCAACTCTATTCCTATCGTTTTGAATTTCGGAGATATGACGTTACTAATATTTCCCATTTTTTCCCTGTTTTAACCCCAAAACGGCCGAATTAAAGAAAAAAGTACCGAATACTTAATTTAAAGTGCCGATTTTAGACCGATTTAGTTTTTGTTTCTATCACTTTTGGCTAAGAAGATATATTTTTACCGATTTTTACCCCCAAAATTAAAAAAGTACCAGACACTTATTTTACTTTTTTCAGTGTAAATTTACCAGCCAATAAATTATGCTTCTGGCTTCATTACCCGAAAAGATATTCTTAGCTAAAAAGCAAAAAACCTACTCTTGAATATTTTCCCTTTTTTTACCCTTTCGTCCCACATTAATCGCAAAAGTACCTATCAGTTGCGATATAAATTATGTTTCTATGTTTATTAGTTCAAAAGATATATATGGGTTAAAAAAGTACCAAAATATAGTTTTTACCCTTTTTTATTCTTATTAGTACTATTTTTGAAATAGTACCAAATACGTGACCATTTATTTTTTTATCCGATTCAAATCCAATTTAAACTTCGTTTACATCGGTGTTAGTTTCGGAGATATGATGTTACTAATTTCTCCCTTTTCTACCCTGTTTTACCCTTTGAAAGGTCGAATTTCAAAAAAGTACCGAACACGTGTCCCTTAATTTTTAGTGCTGATCTCAGACTAATTTAGTTTTTGTTTCTATTACTTTTGATTTAGAAGATATATTTTTACCCCCAAAATTAAAAAAAGTACCAAAAATGTATTTTGTTTTTTCTTTTTCAATCGACCAGTCAATAAATTATACTTCTGGCTTCATTAGCCTAAAAGATATCCATAGCTAAAAACAAAAAACCTACCCTTAAATATTTTCCCTTTTTTACCCTTTTGTACCCCATTAATCGCAAAAGTACCAAATACGTATTTAATTGTTTTTTAATATCTATCTGTTGCGATATAAATTATGTTTCTATGTTTATTAGTTCAAAAGATACATATTAGTTGAAAAAAGTAGTTTTTATCCTTTTTTATCCTTATTAGTGCCATTTCCAAAAAAGTACCAAGCACGTGTCTCCTTATTTTCCTAGCCGATTCAAATCCAATTTCAACTTTGTTTGCATCGATGTTGGTTTCGGAGATATGATGTTACTAATTTCTCCCTTTTCTACCCTGTTTTACCTTCTAAGAGGTTGAACTTCAAAAAAGTACCGAACATGTGTTCCTTAGTTTTAAGTGTCAATCTCAGACCAATTTAGTTTTTGTTTCTATCACTTTTGGTTTAGAAGATATACTTTACCGATTTTTACCCCCAAAATTAAAAAAAAGTACCAAACACGTAGCTTATTTCTTTTCAATGTAAATCTACCAGTCAATAAATTATACTTCTAACTTCATTAGCCTAAAAGATATCCATGGCTAAAAAGCAAAAAACCTATCCTTGAATATTTTCCCTTTTTTTACCCTTTTGTACCCCATTAATCGCAAAAGTACCAAATACGAGTTTAGTTCTTTTTTAATATCTATCGGTTGCGATATAAAATATGTTTCTATGTTTATTAGTTCAAAAGATACATATGGGTTAAAAAAAGTACCAAAATATAGTTTTTACCCTTTTTCATTCTTATTGGTGCCACTTTTAAAAAAGTACCAAACACGTGTCCCCTTATTTTTCTAGCCGACTTAAATCCAATTTCAACTTTGTTTCTATCTGTATTGGTTTCGGAGATATGATGTTACTGATTTCTCCCTTTTCTACCCTGTTTTACCTTCTAGGAGGTTGAATTTCATAAAAGTACCGAACACGTGTCCCTTGGTTTTAAGTGCCGATCTCAGACCAATTTAGTTTTTGTTTCTATCACTTTTGGTTTAGAAGATATACTTTACAGATTTTTACCCCCAAAATTAAAAAAAAGTACCAAACACGTAGTTTATTTTTTTCAATGTCCATCGACCAGTCAATAAATTATACTTCTGGCTTCATTAGCCTTAAAGATATCCATGGCTAAAAACCAAAAAACCTATCCTTGAATATTTTCCCTTTTTTTGCCCTTTTGTACCCCATTAATCGCAAAAGTACCAAATACGTATTTAGTTCTTTTTTAATATCTATCGGTTGCGATATAAAATATGTTTCTATGTTTATTAGTTCAAAAGATACATATGGGTTAAAAAAAGTACCAAAATATAGTTTTTACCCTTTTTTATCCTTATTAGTGCCATTTTCAAAAAAGTACCAAACACGTGTCCCCTTATTTTTCTAGGCGATTCAAATCCAATTTCAACTTTGTTTCTGTCTATATTGGTTTCGGAGATATGATGTTACTAATTTCTCCCTTTTCTACCCTGTTTTGCCCGCTGATTTTCAAAAAAGTACCGAACACGTGTCCCTTAATTTTTAGTGCTAAACGCAAGCCAATTTAATCTTCCCTTCTATCGCTGTTGGTAAAGGAGATATAATGTTACCGATTTTTCCCTTTTTTACCCTTTTAATTGAAAAAAGTACCAAACACGTATTTAATATTTTGTACTGGGCAATCGACCTCCCTATAAATTTTATTTCTAGCTTTATTGGTTCAAGTGAAATACAAAGAAAAAGAAAAATGGACCTACCCTAAATTTTTTTCCCCGCTTTTCCCCCTTTTTGAACCCTGAATCAAAAAAGTACCAAACACGTGTCTAATATTTTTTTCTTGTTTACCGGCTCCGTTTTGAATTTTGTTACTCTGTGGATTGGTTCAAAAGATACACATGGGTTAAAAAAAGTACCAACATTTTATTTTTACCCTTTTTACCCCCTATTTGTCCCATCTGCTAAAAAGTACCAAACACGTGTCTACTTATTTTTGCAGCTGATCCCAACGCAATTTCAATTTTGGGCCTATGACGTTTACTTCCGGAGATACAGCATTACTAATTTTTCCCTTTTTTACCCCTTTTTACCCCCTTAGAGGCCGAATTTCCAAAAATCCCGTCTTAGTGGATCTATACTTTGAAAAAGGTACCCGCTGTCAAAATTTCAGCTCTCTAGCTTTAGCCGTTTGGGCTGTGCGATGATGAGTCAGTCAATCAGTCAGTCAGTCAGTCAGTCACGTTAGAGTTTTATATATATAGATTACTAACGAGTTGCCAAAATATCCATACCCGAAACCATTTAATGCGTCCATTAAGGATAAAGTGGATAATCTTGCCCTCGCAGATCCGCATTTTTACTCAAATGAATCTTTTGAAATTGAACTTGGCGGCGACATATATAGCTCCATTCTAAAATCCGATATTATCCGTATCAATGGTGGAAGATTGATCGCCCAGGATTCGACCCTCGGATGGCTCATAATGAGCACATATTCCGGTTAACCCTTAAAGAAAACCCTAAGTATTTACTTAAAAATCATTCATTTACCCTTACTATACCCTTTACATCAGGATTTATACTAAAGTCCATTCCTTTTCTTATAGGTTTGTCACCGGCGGGGAGCATGTTCACACGGAGAACAAAAGTGAACTGTCACCCACCCAACACTGGTGTATGACAGTTTGCAAAAGAACTGCAACTAACTTTAGTTGCGAACGCAGTGGCAAATGAAGAAAGAGAAGTTAAAAAAAAGTCAGTCGTTGCGAGAACTTAAGCCGATTAAAATATATTAGTGAACCCGAATTATAAACCCAAGTTGAATTGTTAAAATTCTTAAAACATAAAATTAAAATTCTATCCTAAAATTTTATATCTAAATTTAAAACTTAAACTAAAATTAAAGGTTAAGTGCTAAAAATTCTTAAAATCTATTTACTACAATTTTCTAAAATATAAAAATATCCAAGTAAAAAAAAAACTAAACTGAATTAAATCTTACTTTTGCTATTTAAAACCCTACTTAAATACTAATAATTGGCTAAATAAAACTTAAAACTAACAGTTAAAACCCTAAACCTAATTGCCTAAATACAAATTGTTAAATAAATTAAAACCCTAAAATTATCCTAATTTGTTTAAACTTAAAATCCTAAATATTGCACAATTGTTTAACCTAACCTAAACCTAATTTTTATAAAGTTCTCTATATACTAAAATTATATATTTAATTTAAAGTTCAATAAACACATATATCAATTATAACGTTTTGTTTAAATTCTATGTGTTCTTATTGATTCCACAATCTATTGCCATCACCCTCTAACCCGTTTTTACAGTAGATATATTTTGATATTTTTCAGACCGATGTGTAAACTACATCGCTATGCATCGGTATACATTAATTTTTTAATTACCTTGGTTTATATTGCGGTTTAAATATCTATACATACATATATTCCATATACATATTAGTGATTCGTGAACTCAAAAATCGTAAGACTTCAATGTTCAAAAAAGTTCATAACTATGCATTTTTTTGAACTTAGTAAACCGTTGGGTCCATTTTCAATAATATTTGGAAAATATGTATGATTGAATTCATTAATTACATATGATGGTTATAAAAAAGTCTTGGTTAGTTATATTAAACTCAAAGCGGAACGATTTAGACCTAACCTTTGGCAATAATATTTGGGAGTGATTGTTTCGTCAATCTATACAAGTCTTAGAATGAAATTAGTTAGATATAAAACTTTAAAATGGATATCAGACCTATACTAGGAAAGCTTATGGTTATTAACGTAAAATACCTATACCGGAAAAGTAGTTATAATTTAAAGTTATTAAGATAAATACAAAAATGATAACATTAAAGAAGTATAATTCTAGCCTTAGTATCTAAACTATATTTCATACATGCATTTTGAATGTGCATATATCAGAACTATATATATTAAGAAGATATATTTTTACCGATTTTTACCCCCAAAATTAAAAAAGTACCAGACACTTATTTTACTTTTTTCAGTGTAAATTTACCAGCCAATAAATTATGCTTCTGGCTTCATTACCCGAAAAGATATTCTTAGCTAAAAAGCAAAAAACCTACTCTTGAATATTTTCCCTTTTTTTACCCTTTCGTCCCACATTAATCGCAAAAGTACCTATCAGTTGCGATATAAATTATGTTTCTATGTTTATTAGTTCAAAAGATATATATGGGTTAAAAAAGTACCAAAATATAGTTTTTACCCTTTTTTATTCTTATTAGTACTATTTTTGAAATAGTACCAAATACGTGACCATTTATTTTTTTATCCGATTCAAATCCAATTTAAACTTCGTTTGCATCGGTGTTAGTTTCGGAGATATGATGTTACTAATTTCTCCCTTTTCTACCCTGTTTTACCCTTTGAAAGGTCGAATTTCAAAAAAGTACCGAACACGTGTCCCTTAATTTTTAGTGCTGATCTCAGACTAATTTAGTTTTTGTTTCTATTACTTTTGATTTAGAAGATATATTTTTACCCCCAAAATTAAAAAAAGTACCAAAAATGTATTTTGTTTTTTCTTTTTCAATCGACCAGTCAATAAATTATACTTCTGGCTTCATTAGCCTAAAAGATATCCATAGCTAAAAACAAAAAACCTACCCTTAAATATTTTCCCTTTTTTACCCTTTTGTACCCCATTAATCGCAAAAGTACCAAATACGTATTTAATTGTTTTTTAATATCTATCTGTTGCGATATAAATTATGTTTCTATGTTTATTAGTTCAAAAGATACATATTAGTTGAAAAAAGTAGTTTTTATCCTTTTTTATCCTTATTAGTGCCATTTCCAAAAAAGTACCAAGCACGTGTCTCCTTATTTTCCTAGCCGATTCAAATCCAATTTCAACTTTGTTTGCATCGATGTTGGTTTCGGAGATATGATGTTACTAATTTCTCCCTTTTCTACCCTGTTTTACCTTCTAAGAGGTTGAACTTCAAAAAAGTACCGAACATGTGTTCCTTAGTTTTAAGTGTCAATCTCAGACCAATTTAGTTTTTGTTTCTATCACTTTTGGTTTAGAAGATATACTTTACCGATTTTTACCCCCAAAATTAAAAAAAAGTACCAAACACGTAGCTTATTTCTTTTCAATGTAAATCTACCAGTCAATAAATTATACTTCTAACTTCATTAGCCTAAAAGATATCCATGGCTAAAAAGCAAAAAACCTATCCTTGAATATTTTCCCTTTACCAAATACGAGTTTAGTTCTTTTTTAATATCTATCGGTTGCGATATAAAATATGTTTCTATGTTTATTAGTTCAAAAGATACATATGGGTTAAAAAAAGTACCAAAATATAGTTTTTACCCTTTTTCATTCTTATTGGTGCCACTTTTAAAAAAGTACCAAACACGTGTCCCCTTATTTTTCTAGCCGACTTAAATCCAATTTCAACTTTGTTTCTATCTGTATTGGTTTCGGAGATATGATGTTACTGATTTCTCCCTTTTCTACCCTGTTTTACCTTCTAGGAGGTTGAATTTCATAAAAGTACTGAACACGTGTCCCTTGGTTTTAAGTGCCGATCTCAGACCAATTTAGTTTTTGTTTCTATCACTTTTGGTTTAGAAGATATACTTTACAGATTTTTACCCCCAAAATTAAAAAAAAGTACCAAACACGTAGTTTATTTTTTTCAATGTCCATCGACCAGTCAATAAATTATACTTCTGGCTTCATTAGCCTTAAAGATATCCATGGCTAAAAACCAAAAAACCTATCCTTGAATATTTTCCCTTTTTTTGCCCTTTTGTACCCCATTAATCGCAAAAGTACCAAATACGTATTTAGTTCTTTTTTAATATCTATCGGTTGCGATATAAAATATGTTTCTATGTTTATTAGTTCAAAAGATACATATGGGTTAAAAAAAGTACCAAAATATAGTTTTTACCCTTTTTTATCCTTATTAGTGCCATTTTCAAAAAAGTACCAAACACGTGTCCCCTTATTTTTCTAGGCGATTCAAATCCAATTTCAACTTTGTTTCTGTCTATATTGGTTTCGGAGATATGATGTTACTAATTTCTCCCTTTTCTACCCTGTTTTGCCCGCTGATTTTCAAAAAAGTACCGAACACGTGTCCCTTAATTTTTAGTGCTAAACGCAAGCCAATTTAATCTTCCCTTCTATCGCTGTTGGTAAAGGAGATATAATGTTACCGATTTTTCCCTTTTTTACCCTTTTAATTGAAAAAAAGTACCAAACACGTATTTAATATTTTGTACTGGGCAATCGACCTCCCTATAAATTTTATTTCTAGCTTTATTGGTTCAAGTGAAATACAAAGAAAAAGAAAAATGGACCTACCCTAAATTTTTTTCCCCGCTTTTCCCCCTTTTTGAACCCTGAATCAAAAAAGTACCAAACACGTGTCTAATATTTTTTTCTTGTTTACCGGCTCCGTTTTGAATTTTGTTACTCTGTGGATTGGTTCAAAAGATACACATGGGTTAAAAAAAGTACCAACATTTTATTTTTACCCTTTTTACCCCCTATTTGTCCCATCTGCTAAAAAGTACCAAACACGTGTCTACTTATTTTTGCAGCTGATCCCAACGCAATTTCAATTTTGGGCCTATGACGTTTACTTCCGGAGATACAGCATTACTAATTTTTCCCTTTTTTACCCCTTTTTACCCCCTTAGAGGCCGAATTTCCAAAAATCCCGTCTTAGTGGATCTATACTTTGAAAAAGGTACCCGCTGTCAAAATTTCAGCTCTCTAGCTTTAGCCGTTTGGGCTGTGCGATGATGAGTCAGTCAATCAGTCAGTCAGTCAGTCACGTTAGAGTTTTATATATATAGATTACTAACGAGTTGCCAAAATATCCATACCCGAAACCATTTAATGCGTCCATTAAGGATAAAGTGGATAATCTTGCCCTCGCAGATCCGCATTTTTACTCAAATGAATCTTTTGAAATTGAACTTGGCGGCGACATATATAGCTCCATTCTAAAATCCGATATTATCCGTATCAATGGTGGAAGATTGATCGCCCAGGATTCGACCCTCGGATGGCTCATAATGAGCACATATTCCGGTTAACCCTTAAAGAAAACCCTAAGTATTTACTTAAAAATCATTCATTTACCCTTACTATACCCTTTACATCAGGATTTATACTAAAGTCCATTCCTTTTCTTATAGGTTTGTCACCGGCGGGGAGCATGTTCACACGGAGAACAAAAGTGAACTGTCACCCACCCAACACTGGTGTATGACAGTTTGCAAAAGAACTGCAACTAACTTCAGTTGCGAACGCAGTGGCAAATGAAGAAAGAGAAGTTAAAAAAAAGTCAGTCGTTGCGAGAACTTAAGCCGATTAAAATATATTAGTGAACCCGAATTATAAACCCAAGTTGAATTGTTAAAATTCTTAAAACATAAAATTAAAATTCTATCCTAAAATTTTATATCTAAATTTAAAACTTAAACTAAAATTAAAGGTTAAGTGCTAAAAATTCTTAAAATCTATTTACTACAATTTTCTAAAATATAAAAATATCCAAGTAAAAAAAAAACTAAACTGAATTAAATCTTACTTTTGCTATTTAAAACCCTACTTAAATACTAATAATTGGCTAAATAAAACTTAAAACTAACAGTTAAAACCCTAAACCTAATTGCCTAAATACAAATTGTTAAATAAATTAAAACCCTAAAATTATCCTAATTTGTTTAAACTTAAAATCCTAAATATTGCACAATTGTTTAACCTAACCTAAACCTAATTTTTATAAAGTTCTCTATATACTAAAATTATATATTTAATTTAAAGTTCAATAAACACATATATCAATTATAACGTTTTGTTTAAATTCTATGTGTTCTTATTGATTCCACAATCTATTGCCATCACCCTCTAACCCGTTTTTACAGTAGATATATTTTGATATTTTTCAGACCGATGTGTAAACTACATCGCTATGCATCGGTATACATTAATTTTTTAATTACCTTGGTTTATATTGCGGTTTAAATATCTATACATACATATATTCCATATACATATTAGTGATTCGTGAACTCAAAAATCGTAAGACTTCAATGTTCAAAAAAGTTCATAACTATGCATTTTTTTTGAACTTAGTAAACCGTTGGGTCCATTTTCAATAATATTTGGAAAATATGTATGATTGAATTCATTAATTACATATGATGGTTATAAAAAAGTCTTGGTTAGTTATATTAAACTCAAAGCGGAACGATTTAGACCTAACCTTTGGCAATAATATTTGGGAGTGATTGTTTCGTCAATCTATACAAGTCTTAGAATGAAATTAGTTAGATATAAAACTTTAAAATGGATATCAGACCTATACTAGGAAAGCTTATGGTTATTAACGTAAAATACCTATACCGGAAAAGTAGTTATAATTTAAAGTTATTAAGATAAATACAAAAACGATAACATTAAAGAAGTATAATTCTAGCCTTAGTATCTAAACTATATTTCATACATGCATTTTGAATGTGCATATATCAGAACTATATTAGAAAGTCAGTGGTAAGTAGACCGATTTTGATGGGTTCTTAATGCACAATATGTAAAAGTTATCTTTTATTGAACCATTTCAGAGTTTATTAGGTTTAGATGTATGTGCAAAATAAATTAAAAAAAAATCTCTTAGTAGCTAATAAGTGACAAATTATAATAGATACGATGATGACATTTAGTATAAAGACGTTGTGCAATATCGTTATTCAGCGCGATAGCGCCTAAAATAAACTTTCTAGAGGGACAGCTTTTGACAAAAGTATTTCTGATCTTTTGAAAAGTTCGGTATTGAAAATGGACGAACTCGGTTCACATTTAGTGAAATCTCCCATATAACCCGGCCAAGAATCACTTTAATGCTGATAAATTAAATCACATTATAATTGCACAAAGAACTAGAGCAAAACTTTCCACACATCTATCAGACAGATCGGAAGAACAATACATCCCAAATATTATTGATGAAGTATTCATCTTAATTAGTTAACTAACTTCAGATTAATAAATCTTCAATAACTTTTCCGACAAAGCTGATATCCATCCATTCAAAAGCTATATTTCACTCATGTATCAAAAACTAAGACACATACTAAGGCTTCTACACATTGACAAAACAATCATTGCTAAAGCTTTAATCTAAAACGGTCCGCTAACTTCAGAGTTTTACATAACTAATCAAGAACTTTTACTATACTTACTTACGAATTAAAGTACAGAACCCTCACTGGGCATCAAATCTTCATCAAATCAATGTGCTCTTGCAAATCTAGGGGCATCTACATTTGAAAGCATCTTTTCTGCATGGTTTATCTGATCTATCAAACTTTATTAAATGTTCGTAAAATAGACACATATATATAGAAGCTACTGGCTTAAATAAGCATTCTCTACTTGTAGTCTAGTAATCTTTATCTTTCACAAAGGGACCGCTTTAGAACCTAAGTGGCGCTACCTTGGACATCAGCCACCTACCCAACCTAACCTTTGGATCCATAACTATTCTACATGGTGACGCCACCGAAAAGCTTTTCGTTTTCCGACCTTTAATTTTAAAGACTTTTTGCATATAGTTAACATAAGTATAACCAAATATTGCTAACAAGTATCTACATGTAGTAGAACAAAAAAAAACATATTAAGCATTTGTGTGGGACTTAACTAAGTCAGTAATCGGAAACTATATAATTATCAAAAAATTCTTACGATTTTGTACTTTACTTTCAGAACACCATATCCAAGATTCGGCAAAGCCGAATATACCACTCTTACTTATTGAAAAGTACATTTCAAATAGAAAAGAAAAACCATACTCATGATGGACTTACCTTCATAAATTATATATCATATTATAGAAAATCCTCCCTCTGTTAAATTTCATCAAAATCGGCCCATAAACACCTGAAATATATATTCGACTTTGTCGAATCTTAGATACACTTCACCAATGGTGTTGCAAAAGTTATGTTATGAAATGGTTGATATATGGATTTGCTGATTTAACACAGCTTTTTAAGTGTAGATAGATATATTCTGATATTTTTCAGACCGATGTATAAACCAGGGTTGAAAATTACTTCAGTTTTTCACAGTATAAGTTTTATGCCTAACTGAAACTGCAGTAACAAAACCAGCAAAAGCTAAATGAAAAGAAAAAAGTAAAGCTAAACTGGTGCAGTTAACTGATCGTTAACCCAAGAGAAATACTTGTAAATTTAGCTGATGCTGCCAACTTCAATTTTTTTCGCTTTCGCCTTTTGATTTTGTTTGACTTTTTCCTCTCAGCTAAGCACAACATTAAACCAATGGTCGCCAGCTCGAACTCAATTGAGCCCTTTGAAATTACACATTTTCTTACGCTCTTTACATGTATTCTTATGCTCTTTCATTAAGTCTTCAATCAACCACCGAAAAATTAACATTTTTTGTTATAATTTCAATACACTCAACAAATTTTTGTCGTCTCGCTTATTGAATTTTTATTATGACAATAAAAAAATTAAAGAAGGAAGAATACTATTGTGAAATTAATACTTTAAATTAAAATATAACGTTACTAATTTATTTAATGCAATAAAGAGAGTTTTTACATTTGCCTGTATGCATAAGAAAATCTTTGCAAGGAATAATCCTTTTTTATATTATATTATACAATATGTTTTAGATTTGTGTATTCATACAAATAGTTTTTTGGTATAATAAAATTCTTCTGTTTAAAAATAAGTTTTTACTTACTATTAAAACCAGTATAATTACCTATTTTTTCGAGTGTGAAAATTATTTCTCACCAATACAACTAATACTTACTAATACAATTGTTGTCAAACTATTTAATGGTGAAGGTATAACACTGACCATTGAATAGTACTACTGGCATCAATTAATATCGTTGATATTTTCTGTTGTAAGTGAATAATTGATTTGAATCTTAGTATATAGCAATGGCAGATCGTTTTAACATAAACTTCTGCAACATACGCGGGCTTAGGCGAATTTCTTCTCCGTTTACGCACACATTTGTCTCCATCGGCCGGATATTTTCGCCTTATGTGAAACCCAGGTATCTGAGAATGCTGATCCACAGGATTTTTATATACCTGGGTATCACTTTCTATCGCTTTTTAATTTCCATCGGGGCATTGCAATGTACGTTCGCGATGAAGTTGCGCACCAGAGCCAGCAATCGTTAGGCACGCATGATAGCGAATTTAACTGTCTCTGGGTTAAGTTCAGAATCAGGGCGCACCTTTTGCACTTCGGGTTTCTTTACAGAAGCCCAAACGCGGATAGGGATACAACGTTATCTGGCTTCGATGCCCTCTCCGATTCAATTACTAAGATCCTTGAGAGTTGCCCGAACAGTGAAATTGTTATTGCTGGTGATTTCAATGTTCACAACTCGTCCTGGCTTCGCCATTCTAGCCACACAACTCCTGAAGGCCAATATGTTGAGCTGTTCGCCACGCACAATCACCTGGCGCAACCAACAAAATACCCTTGACCTTTTCCTTACTTCACACCCTGACAAGTATGAAGTAAAGGTTCTTGCGCCTCTTGGCAATTCGGATCATTGTACAATTTCCGCCTCTTTTTCGTTCTCCGGACTTCGGAATGTTTCACAAACAGCCACGAAACGTTTAACTTATTTATACGAAAAAGGTCGTTGGGCTGAGCTCAACGAATTTTTTAGGCATTTTAACTGGAAACTTTGTTTTCTTGACAATAACGTCAGTGCCTCGGCTGAAATGGTGTCTAATGTTATTAAGCTGGGAATGAAAATGTTCATCCCAGCGAAAAATATTTCGATTAAACCAAAGTTAAAAACCTGGTTTAATCAGACGTGCAAACATGCAGTCAGATCCCGAGAGGTAGCTTTCAGTAACTGGCGTAATAACCAAAATCCAAAGTGCCAAAGTATTAAGGCGTGAAAAGGCTCTGTACGAGCAACGCCTTCGTACTAAAATTCTTTCTGCTCCTCGGGGCAGCAAGAATTTCTGGTCATTCGTTAAAAGAGTCAAGAATAATGCTAGTTCTTCAATTTCTTCTCTTTTAAAGGATGGTCAGACATTCACAGACCCGCTTGCCGGAAAGCACTCAACCTCTGCCCGAGCTCGAAAGAGTACTTGTAACTATGCCAAAGATATTCTTTCGCGCTCGTGCTGTAAAACAGGTTTTAGCGGATCTCAATATAAATAAGTCTCCAGGGCCAGATGGCATTCCAGCACTGGTCTTGAAGCAGTGCTTTTCGACGCTTGCGCGTCCATTAGCTAACCTTTTCAGCACCTTGTACCATGCCGGTACATTTCCTCGGTGCTGGAAGGTTGCTAATGTCACGCCAATCCCTAAAAAGGGTGAGGCTAACAACGCTGAAAATTACCGACCAATTGCAATTTGTTCTGCACTCTCCAAAGTTTTGGAGAGTATGGTAAACCACCATCTTATTAAATATCTAGAGTCTAACTAAATATCTAGAGCCTACTAAGAGACCGCCAGTATGGGTTCCGTAGGGGACGCTCTACGGGAGACCTGCTAGCTTTCCTATCGGAAAAATGGTGTCAATCAATACACCGTTTTGGCGAAAGTAAAGTTGTGGCTCTAGATATTTCCAAGGCGTTTGATAGAGTGTGGCACGGAGAACTTCTATCAAAGCTTATTGTCTTTGGTGTCGGTAATAACTTCTCTCTGTTTATATCGAGCTTCCTCAGAGATCGCACTATACGAGTTGTTATAGATGGGTTCTCCTCAAAGGAGTTCAAGATTAATTCAGGGGTAGCGCAAGGTTCTGTTCTTTCTCCTACTCTATTTCTTATCTTTATAAATGACCTTCTTCGTCAAACTTCCAATCCTATCTACTCTTTTGCAGATGATAGTAACATTTGCCATTCATATTCATTCAATCGTCGGCCAAGCCTCCTTGAGGTTGACTCTATGAGACAAAACATGAATGAATCATTAAACCGCGATTTAGAAACAATTTCAGAATGGGGTTGTGCGAATAGAGTTCATTTTAATGCGCGGAAAACTCAATGTTGTATGCTTACACATAAACGCACGGCAAACCATGTTACTTCATCTGTATTAATGGGTGGTGTACATATTGAGGAATCAGATGCTCTTGATGTTCTAGGCATGCGAATACAATGTGATGTTCGTTGGACAAAGCATATCTTTCAAGTGTCGAAAGAAGCATTCAAGTCCCTCGGTTTTCTAAAACGGTGTAAAAGATACTTCACTTCTTCTGATCTCCTTACTATTTACACCGAAAATGGAATACAACTCTCATGTATGGGCCGGTGCTTCAAAGTCTATTTTGGAGCTTCTCGACCGAGTGCAAGAGAGGGCGAAAGTGCTCATCGGTGACAGTAGGGTATCCAACTCTATTGATTCACTGGAGCACATTCGCAATGTGGGTTGTGTCTCACTGTTCTATCGTTACTACTTTGGAATGTGCTCTAACGAAATCAGGGAACTCGTTCCCGAAGCTCGAACTTTTTTACGCAACACACGCCATTCTGCTAGAGCACATTCCTTTGTGGTCGATTGGCCGGTAGACCGAACAACACACTACAGAGAAAATTCGTTCTTTAGTCGTACAGTTCGTATGTGGAATTCGCTTCCCGCAGAAATTTTTCCTGCTAGTTGCAATATAGGTAAATTGAAATCAAATGTCCACAAACACTACTCCATCTATCCTCCTTCCCATAACCTATTTTCCTAGTTCCAACACAATGCATGGCATAAGTAGGGGTCATCCCCTGAGTGCTGGTCCTAAGTTAAAAAAAAAAATACAAATGTTTTGGCTACCACTGCATTAAACACACAAAGTTCAAATCAGTCAGCTAAAGGCGATGCAGCGCTTGTAGTTTTGTATTAAGATATCTATGTGTGTCGTATTTATCAATATGATGAGAAAGAGACAAGGAGGAATATATGTAATTGCGTGTGTATGTGTGTATATTTATAATACTAAGAAAGGGTGCTGTAAGCAATATCAGTAATATTCAAGTAAACAGCAAATTAAATAAAAACAAGTAAGAAAGCGCTATAGTCGGTCAAGCCTACCATACGATACCCTTCACCACTAAGGTCAAAGGTGTTATTTTTCCTGTATAAAGACAAATATTTGCTAAATTTTGCCATCATACAAACATTTTCTCAAAACTTATATATTCAACCTGTTTCCGTCATTTGGACTTATATGAGAGCTAGGGTTAAATGTGGACCGATTATCTTGAAATTTGGCAAATTGATTACAGCTGTTACAAAAATTATGTATGCAAAAAATAAACTCAAAATGTTCACTATCTTTAGATTTACGAGCGTTTTTAAAGAAGAGTTTGTATGGGAGCTATGGTCAAATGTGGACCGATTTCAACGAAATTTGGTACAGTGATTTAAGTTTACATAAGCAGTATTTGTTTTAAATTTCATGAAAAAATATTGATATTTGTGGCCAATATATCAATTCCGGGAGGTGGGACCTATGGAAGGTACCATAAATAATGGACCGATTTTGACCAATTTCAATAGCCATGGTCCCATTATCAAAAAAATTATCTGTAACAAATTTCATAAAATTATCTTTAGAAGGGGGTAACATGGGGGTCCAGCCAGCCAGCCGTCCAGCCAGCCATTTGGTATACTAAAAGGTGGGTCTAAGACAAATATTTCTATGCGTTACATAAATCAGCACAAACTTATAATACCCTTTAAACCTATGGTGGTGAAGGGTATAACAACTTGAAAATGAAAAAGTAGCTGCTTTCAGCAAAAGCAGCAAATACAAGTAAATTTCTTTGACTGTGCTGCACAAGAAGAAATTACAGAAGCCTACAGCCAGAACAAACGAACTCATTTCGTTTGTTGGCTTCTACTTTTGTCGCTGTGTGTGTATGAAATTATATCAAGAGGTATTGAAAGCACATTTTTTTTATTTTTTTTATTATTCAGGCAGCATTTGCAACTATATTTGATTTTTTTGCAATTGCTCAGGTGTTTATGGACCGATTTTAATGAAATTTAATAGTGTTTATTGCGTCCTAAAATCTGGTATGTAATTCATGTCAGTGTATTTTCTAGGAGTTTTACAAAACTGATTTCAGCAGACGGAGATATTTTATACTCGTATATATTAAATAAATGGTCTGACTTTTGATTATTGGAAAGGAAATATAATGATGTACACATCAGATTTTAGGAAACCGATCCACAAACACCTGGAATGTCTGCAAGAGACCAGAATCAAGATCCCATTTGTTAATAATAAACAATAGAACTTTTGTGACTTCATTTGTATTAAATTGTTGTATATTGAAATGATGATTGTCCTTTTAGAACTTATACAGAATATAATTTAGTTAAATTGACAGCCTCAGGCAAGTCTATTTTGCACATTATCTAAAACTAATAGCTGTTTTTGCAAAATATTGGTATAATATATTTCAGGGGCCGTTAATGGTTAAATTTAACCATTAACAAGGAATATATTTTATTTTGGTCATTGTAACCAATTAAAAAAAATATATTTTTTTTTTGGTTAGAAAAAAGCATTACATCAACTAAAAACTTTTTTTGATCTTTAATAACCATTATAAAGGGTGTCTCAACTAGAACGCAATTTTTATACCCACCATCAAAAAGAATGGGGGGTATATTGAGATTGTCATTCCGTTTGTAATTTCCTTAATATTGGCTCAAAAATCAAAAACGATATATATTCTGAATCCTTATGAAATTCTAAGACGATTGAGCTTTGTCCGTCTGTCTGTCTGTTGAAATAACGATAACGTCTAAACGAAAAGAGCTAACTAACTGAAACTTAGCAAAAACATTCTTCATCTATGAGAAAATTTTGGTATTGAAATTGGACAAAATCGGACCATAGCTCCCGTATAACCTTGTCTAGGCTAACCGCTTTTTTGCTAATAAATGACAAATTATAACTGTTATGATGACAATTTGGTATCTAGAAGTTCTACATAAGCACTAGGCAGCATATAAAATTTCATCGAAATCGGTTCACATTTAGCTATAGCTCCCATACAAAAAACTTACGAAAACAGCCTAAATTTCACCTAAAATACACTTAAATGTCAATAAATCTAATATAACCACAATAAAGTCTTATATCAATGCCAGCCAGTGTGCAAAATTTTGTCGTAATCGGTCACTATTTGACCTAGCTCCCATATAAAAAACTTACGAGAACACAAAAATTCAAAAAGAAAAGGGGATTTATGTCCGCCTGTCCGTCAGATAAAATCATAATAGCTCCTTAACTACAAGAGCTAGTAATTAAAATTAAGCACAAGAAAGTCTTATGTCAATGCGAGCCAGTGTGCAAAATTTTGTCACAATCGGTCACCATTTGATCATAGCTCCCATATAAAAAACTTATGGAAACACAAAAATACATAAAGGAAAGGTTGTTTATGTCCGTCAGATAAAAGCACGATAGCGCCTTAACGAAAAGAGCTAGAGGGACAAAATTTTACAAAAGTATTTTGGATATCTTAAAAAAGATGTGTGTTGAAAATGGACAAAATCGGTTCAAATTTAGTTAGAGCTCCCATATAACCCCGCCCCGGTGTGAGGTTCATTTAAAAAATAAATTGTTAATTGGGTTTTATTTAAATTTAAAATATTTCAAATCAATATAGGTTTTGAAAAAAATTTTCAAAATTTTTTATTTCCTTCAAAAATTTTCATTTCCGTAAAATTTTTTAAAACTAAAAGTTTAAAAGGCTAATAAAATTTATTACAATTGTTATAAAGAATTTCTAATATTTACGATAATTTTCTTAATATTAGTGGAAATCTATAAATAAGAAAAGGTAAAAATATAAGTATTTTGTAAAAATTTTATTATTAATTTCATCGTGTAATTTAGGAATCTCTATTTTGCATGGGATCAAGTGAATCTTTTGTTCACTTAAAATTTGCAAATTATCATTCCGGATATAACTAAAAACAATATCTTCCACAAGATAAAAAAAAAGAATTTTAAAAATATCAAAAGACCTCACAAGAATTCTAAAAGAAATTCAATCAGAACTTCGCTGATAGCATCATATATAGGACTTTATTTTATAAACCTGAAATATCTCCTAAATTAAACTAACACTAAAGGACAAATTGATTGAAGAATCTTAAAACTATTACTTATAAATAAGCGAAAAACAAATCTTAAAACGGATCTTCTTAATAGCTGTAATCCATCATCAAACACTCGTCTTAAAACCAATTCACAATTCAATATCTAACACTAACTTAAATAATAATGGGTGTTTTTTTTAGAGGTATAGAACTTCGAATTGAAATAAAACACAAGAAAATCGTTTTAATGTCCATCAATTTGGCTTTATTGGAAGCATAATTTTATGCCATTAATGTTTAAATATGATTTCGGGCATGTGGCCGCCGCGGCTGGCTCGAATAAAGCCAATTCTACAGGTAAAATTTTCAACTACTTTTTCGAGCATATGGGGCCGTATATTGGCAATAACGCCACGAATGTTGGCTTCCAAGTCCCCTAACGTTTCTGGTTTGTTGGCGTAGACGAGCGACTTCACATATCCCCAAAGAAAATAATCCAGTGGTGTCAAATCGCACGATCTTGGTGGCCAATTGACAGGTCCATTCCGCGAAATTATGCGCTCATCGAATGTTTCCTTCAATAAATCAATTGTGACGTGCGCTGTGTGGCATGTAGCGTCGTCTTGTTGGAACCACAACTCATCCACAATCATGCCATCCAATTGGGGAACAAAATAGTCGGTTATCATGGCTCTATACCGGTCTCCATTTATGGTAACTGACTCTCCAACATTATTTCGGAAGAAGTATGGCCCAATGACTCCACCAGCCCATAGAGCACACCAAACAGTTAGTTTTTGTGGATGTAATGGCGTCTCAAGGGTCTCATGTGGATTCTCTTCACTCCAAATGCGGCAATTTTGCTTGTTGACGTAGTCATTCAACCAAAAATGAGCCTCATCACTGAACAAAATTTTGCGATGAAAATCAGCATCGAGATCAATCTCATTTTCGGCCCATACACCAAAATCACGACGCATTGCATGGTCTCGCGGCTTTAATTCTTGCACAAGCTGGATCTTGTAAGGTCGCAAGCCAAGATCTTTGCGCAAAATCTTCCATAAAGTTGATGGACAAAGCTCCAATTGCAGTGCACGGTGACGAATCGATTCATTCGGGTCCTCTTCAACACTTTGCTCTACAGCGGCAATTGTTTCTTCGGTGCGCACTGTTCGACGTCGCTGCGGATGCGTATTATCATATAGAGTAAACGTAGTGCGAAAATGATCCAAGGTTAACCGAATTAATTGCTCTGATGGACGATTATGTCGACCATAAAATGGACGGAGCTTGCGGTAAACTTCGCGAACTGAACCATTATTTTCGAAATAAATTTGCACGATTTGCAAGCGTTGTTCTTTTGTCAACCTGTTCATGATGAAATGGCAAACCAAAGTAAATATTAATCACTTGACAGCTGACAAAATGGCCGCCAGTTAAAAAAGTGATGCCAACTTAAAGTTCTATACCTCAATAAAAAGCACCCGATACATAACTAATTTGAGCTTAAATTAATCTTTAAATTTCAATTTTAACTATTTTTATTTAAAACTATTCCTAACTTAATTTTATCTTGAATCTATTTTTTTTTTAATTTAACTAAAATCCTAATTTAATTTCATTTTTTTTTAAATTCAATTTCTTAAATCTAATTTATCTTAAGTCTATTTTTTTTCACCTTAAATTAACTTGAATTTTATCTAATACTAGCTTTATAACCCGCTACTTCGTTAGCGGCACCATTTGAATTGATTAAATTAAATACTTATTGGTTCTTAAGATACATATAGGACAAAATAAGTACCTACCCTCTACATTTTCAAAAAAGTACTACACACGCCTCCCTTATTTTTGTTCTTGTTCTTGTCGCTTTTGATTTTGAATATTTTACAAAAGTTTCCGTTTTTACCCGTTGTTTACCCCTGATCAGCCAAATTAAAAAAAAATCCGGATACATGTCCTAATATTTTTATTGCTGATCTTAACTCCATTTTTGTTAATTGAAAAAAATACCAAACACCTGTCACATATTTCTTCAATGTCAATAGAACAGTCCACAGTGCACAGTTTGAAAGGAAAAAACCTATCTTTAAATTTTTGACCCGTTTTTGTTATTTTCGATTGCGGTATAAATTTTGTTTCTATAATAATTGATTCAAAAATTATATATGGGTCAAAAAAGTACCAAAATTTACTTTTTATCCTTTTTATTCCCTATTTTTAGCTCATTTACGAAAAGTACCTACTAAAAACATGACTTTTTATTTTTCTATTCGATCTAAATCCAATTTAAATTTTTTTCTGTCGATATTAGTATCAGAGATATAACTTTACTAATGTTTTTATTTTCTACCCTATTTTAACCCCAAAACTGTTTAATTTGCAAAAAGTACTGAAAAGTCCCTTAATTTTTAGGGCTGATCTTAGACCATTTTAGTGTTTGTTTCCATCCATTAGGTTTAGAAGATATAATTTCATCGATTTTTCCCTTTTTTACCCCTTTGATTGACACATCTCTAATTTATACTTCTGACTTCATTAGCTTAAATGAATATTTTCCCGTTTTCACCTTTTTGAACCCCATTTATCGTAAAAGTACCAAGCACATGTTTAATATTTTGTTAATACTTATTGATTGTGGCATAAAGTGAGTCTTTATGTTTATAAGTTCAAAAGATACGTATGGGTTAAAAAAAAGTACAAAAATATAGTTTTTACCCTTTTTGCCCTTATTAGTGCCATTTCCAAAAAAAGTACAGAACACATGTCCCTTTCTTTTTCTAGCCGATTATATGATTTTTTCATTTTCTAGCCTGTTTTAACCATAAGCGGCCAAATTAAAAAAAAAATACCGAACCCGTGTCCTTTAATTTTTAACGCTGATCGTAGACCAATTTAATCTTTGTTTCTATCACTTTTGATTTAGAAGATATTACGTTACCGATTTTTCCCCCTTTTTACTCCAAAAATTAAAAAAATGAATCAATCGCGTGTCTTTTACTTCTGCAATGTGAATAGACCTGTCTGTAAATTATACTTCTGGCTTTATTTGTTTAAATGATATTCATAGTTTTTACTCTTTTGTGCCTCATTTATCGTAAAAGCGCAAAGCACCTTCTTAATTTTTGTTAGTCCTTATCAATTGTGATGTAAATTGAGTATTTATGTTTATTAGTTCAAGAGAACTAATAACTTTATTAACCCTATAAGGGTTAATAAAGTACCAAAATATAGTTTTTTCCCTTTTTCTCCCTTATTAGTTCCATTTCCAAAAAAGTACCAAACTCGTGTCCCCCTTTTTTTGCAAGATGATCCAAATCCAATTTCAACTTTGTTTCTAACGATGTAAATTTCGGAGATATGATGTTACTAATTTATCCATTTTCTGTTTCTATTTAACCACTAAACAGCACATGTCTTATACTTTTTCAATATGAATCCACCCGTCTGTAAATTATAGTTCTGGCTTCATTAGTTAAAAACCTACCCTTGAATATTTCCCAGTTTTTATCTTTTTTACCTCAATTATCGTAAAAGTACCAAATACGTGTCTAATAATTCTTTGTTACTTATCAATTGTGACGTTTACTGTTTCTCTATGTTTGTTATTTCAAAAGATACGTATGGGTTCAAAAAAAATACCAAAATATAGTTTTTGCCCTTTTTTACCCTTATTAGTACCACATTCAAAAAAGTACCAAATACGTTTCTCGTTTTTTTTTTCAGCCCATCCGAAGCAAATTTCAACTCTATTCGTATCGTTTTGAATTTCGGAGATATGACGTTACTAATATTTCCCATTTTTTCCCTGTTTTAACCCCAAAACGGCCGAATTAAAGAAAAAAGTACCGAATACATGTCCCTTAATTTAAATTGCCGATTTTAGACCGATTTAGTTTTTGTTTCTATCACTTTTGGCTAAGAAGATATATTTTTACCGATTTTTACCCCCAAAATTAAAAAAGTACCAGACACTTATTTTACTTTTTTCAGTGTAAATTTACCAGCCAATAAATTATGCTTCTGGCTTCATTACCCGAAAAGATATTCTTAGCTAAAAAGCAAAAAACCTACTCTTGAATATTTTCCCTTTTTTTACCCTTTCGTCCCACATTAATCGCAAAAGTACCTATCAGTTGCGATATAAATTATGTTTCTATGTTTATTAGTTCAAAAGATATATATGGGTTAAAAAAAGTACCAAAATATAGTTTTTACCCTTTTTTATTCTTATTAGTACTATTTTTGAAATAGTACCAAATACGTGACCATTTATTTTTTTATCCGATTCAAATGAAATTTAAACTTCGTTTGCATCGGTGTTAGTTTCGGAGATATGATGTTACTAATTTCTCCCTTTTCTACCCTGTTTTACCCTTTGAAAGGTCGAATTTCAAAAAAGTACCGAACACGTGTCCCTTAATTTTTAGTGCTGATCTCAGACTAATTTAGTTTTTGTTTCTATTACTTTTGATTTAGAAGATATATTTTTAACCCCAAAATTAAAAAATGTACCAAAAATGTATTTTATTTTTTCTTTTTCAATCGACCAGTCAATAAATTATACTTCTGGCTTCATTAGCCTAAAAGATATCCATAGCTAAAAACAAAAAACCTACCCTTAAATATTTTCCCTTTTTTACCCTTTTGTACCCCATTAATCGCAAAAGTACCAAATACGTATTTAATTGTTTTTTAATATCTATCTGTTGCGATATAAATTATGTTTCTATGTTTATTAGTTCAAAAGATACATATTAGTTGAAAAAAGTACCAAAATATAGTTTTTATCCTTTTTTATCCTTATTAGTGCCATTTCCAAAAAAGTACCAAGCACGTGTCTCCTTATTTTCCTAGCCGATTCAAATCCAATTTCAACTTTGTTTGCATCGATGTTGGTTTCGGAGATATGATGTTACTAATTTCTCCCTTTTCTACCCTGTTATACCTTCTAAGAGGTTGAACTTCAAAAAAGTACCGAACATGTGTTCCTTAGTTTTAAGTGTCAATCTCAGACCAATTTAGTTTTTGTTTCTATCACTTTTGGTTTAGAAGATATACTTTACCGATTTTTACCCCCAAAATTAAAAAAAAAGTACCAAACACGTAGCTTATTTCTTTTCAATGTAAATCTACCAGTCAATAAATTATACTTCTAACTTCATTAGCTTAAAAGATATCCATGGCTAAAAAGCAAAAAACCTATCCTTGAATATTTTCCCTTTTTTTACCCTTTTGTACCCCATTAATCGCAAAAGTACCATATACGAGTTTAGTTCTTTTTTAATATCTATCGGTTGCGATATAAAATATGTTTCTATGTTTATTAGTTCAAAAGATACATATGGGTTAAAAAAAGTACCAAAATATAGTTTTTACCCTTTTTCATTCTTATTGGTGCCATTTTTAAAAAAGTACCAAACACGTGTCCCCTTATTTTTCTAGCCGACTTAAATCCAATTTCAACTTTGTTTCTATCTGTATTGGTTTCGGAGATATGATGTTACTGATTTCTCCCTTTTCTACCCTGTTTTACCTTCTAGGAGGTTGAATTTCATAAAAGTACCGAACACGTGTCCCTTGGTTTTAAGTGCCGATCTCAGACCAATTTAGTTTTTGTTTCTATCACTTTTGGTTTAGAAGATATACTTTACAGAATTTTACCCCCAAAATTAAAAAAAAGTACCAAACACGTAGTTTATTTTTTCCAATGTCCATCGACCAGTCAATAAATTATACTTCTGGCTTCATTAGCCTTAAAGATATCCATGGCTAAAAACCAAAAAACCTATCCTTGAATATTTTCCCTTTTTTTGCCCTTTTGTACCCCATTAATCGCAAAAGTACCAAATACGTATTTAGTTCTTTTTTAATATCTATCGGTTGCGATATAAAATATGTTTCTATGTTTATTAGTTCAAAAGATACATATAGGTTAAAAAAACTACCAAAATATAGTTTTTACCCTTTTTTATCCTTATTAGTGCCATTTTCAAAAAAGTACCAAACACGTGTCCCCTTTTTTTTCTAGGCGATTCAAATCCAATTTCAACTTTGTTTCTGTCTATGTTGGTTTCGGAGATATGATGTTACTAATTTCTCCCTTTTCTACCCTGTTTCGCCCGCTAGGCGGCCGATTTTCAAAAAAGTACCGAACACGTGTCCCTTAATTTTTAGTGCTAAACGCAAGCCAATTTAATCTTCCCTTCTATCGCTGTTGGTAAAGGAGATATAATGTTACCAATTTTTCCCTTTTTTACTCTTTTAATTGAAAAAAGTACCAAACACGTATTTAATATTTTGTACTGGGCAATCGACCTCCCTATAAATTTTATTTCTAGCTTTATTGGTTCAAGTGAAATACAAAGAAAAAGAAAAATGGACCTACCCTAAATTTTTTTCCCCGCTTTTCCCCCTTTTTGAACCCTGAATCAAAAAAGTACCAAACACGTGTCTAATATTTTTTTCTTGTTTACCGGCTCCGTTTTGAATTTTGTTACTCTGTGGATTGGTTCAAAAGATACACATGGGTTAAAAAAAGTACCAACATTTTATTTTTAACCTTTTTACCCCCTATTTGTCCCATCTGCTAAAAAGTACCAAACACGTGTCTACTTATTTTTGCAGCTGATCCCAACGCAATTTCAATTTTGGGCCTATGACGTTTACTTCCGGAGATACAGCATTACTAATTTTTCCCTTTTTTACCCCTTTTTACCCCCTTAGAGGCCGAATTTCCAAAAATCTATACTTTGAAAAAGGTACCCGCTGTCAAAATTTCAGCTCTCTAGCTTTAGCCGTTTGGGCTGTGCGATGATGAGTCAGTCAATCAGTCAGTCAGTCAGTCACGTTAGAGTTTTATATATATAGATAGATTATGTAAATACACTTAACACTAATTTTCTTACACTAACTATACTTTCACACATACACTGACATATTTACCACATATACTTTACACTCAAATATAAACAGGATATTATAATTATATATCAATTGATCTTTTAAATAACAATTTAAGAATTTTAAAATCATCAATATTCGTCCTTGAACATCAGGCCTGCTGTCTTCGATGGATATTACGGGTAAGTCCGATAAATAAAATATAATTATAAAATATCCGCATATTTATTTACATATATAAAATGTCACTAAACAAAATAATTATATTAGAATTTTGTTAATTTTTAATTTTTATACCCTTCACCAATAGGTGAAAGGGTATTATAAGTTTGTGATTCCGTTTGTAATTTGTTTATTAATGATCGTAGACCCCATAAAAATTATACCGATCGACTCAGAATCGGGAGGAGAATCGATTAACCGTCTGTCTGTCTGTCCGTCAGTCTGTCTGTCTGTTGAAATCAAGTTTCTGAAGCCCCTGGAGGATGGACCTACATAAATTATATATCAGGTTTTAGGAAATTCTCCCGCAATGAACGCTATTAAATTTCATTAAAATCGGTTTATAAGCACCAAAAATATCGAAAAAATACCAAAAATTAGAAGAAAATTTTAAAATTTTTGATTGAAACACACTTTTAAATAACAAGAGAAAAAAGATACTCCTGGTGTACATGTGATAATATATTATATATCAGGAAATGGTTAGGAAATGGTTCCCCAAAGCACTCTATAAAATTTTATCAAAATCGGTCCATAAACCACTGAGATATCACCAAAACACTAAATTTGATGTATTGCAAATTGCCCAAAGTACGCATTAGAGAATGTTTGTTGAAAAAATGAAATGCAGAAATAGGAAAAACCATCCACCTTTAGCACGGACATACATAAATTTTATATCAGATTTTAGGAAATTCTCCCGCCAAGCACGTTATTAAATTTTATCAAAAGCGGTCCATAAACAACTGAGATATCGCCAAAACACTACTTGTGATGTGCAGCAAATTCCCCAAAGTATGTGTCTAAGAAATTTTGTTGACAATTTGTAAGTATTGTTTCAGCGATATCTCAGGTGTTTATGGACCGATTGTGATGTAATTTGACAGCGTTCTTTGTGGGAGGATTTCCTAAAATCTGATGTATAAACTCTACAAATCTGATTATGAATACCATTCAAATTGTACCGATCGACTCAGAATCGGCAGGAGAATCGATTTCGCGACGTCCGTCCGTCCGTCTACCTGTCTGTCCGTCCGTCCGTCTACCTTCTGTTGTAGTCAAGTTTTTGGAGCCCCTGTTTTGTCGATATCTCAGATGTTTATTTTGATGAAATTTAATAACATACTTCGCATGGGATTACCTAAACTCTGATGCATTCTGTAATTTGTGGTAGATATAATTTAGTTTTTAAGCGATATTTCAGGTGTTTTGATCGACAATGTGTCAACGACTCTTGAGGCGGACTCCGTGGATGACTGACTGGCAACGCTTGGCATGGTGACATTTGCCTGGCTAAGCCGGTAGAGGGCGTGCGGTTCACCAAATCAGCCACCCACAAGTCGTTAATCAAAAAGAGATTGATACCAAATGTCAATCTCCAATTCCTATTCTACGAGCCTTAGGGAATGTGCTTGTCCCTGGACATTGCAACATTCTATTTTCCTGGTTGACAGCTGATATTCTGCTGCTTGGCCAGCCCACCCTCTTCCTTGGCAGTTCCTTGGCCTAATTTGTTAGGAACTGCCCCTAAAACTACCCTTACTTAATGTTTCTAGCTCACTTACCTGTTGTTTCTTCTACTCCGGCATGCTGGATCTAATCTCTTATTGAGCCGCTTCCCATTTCCTCTTCCAGGGATCGTTTATTTGTCCGTATCTGTCCAACGGTATTGTCTTTCTGTCTCAGGAGTTGTTTTAAAAAGGTTCGTCGCCTGATCCTAAGGTTGTTGTAGTTGCGCAACCCTCACCTTAAGTGTTAAGGCCAAATTACACCCAAACCCTTTTCAATTTCCCTCCTTTATAAAAATGTCCCTCTGTCCTGGTTCGGTCTCGTAAACTCCCCCCTTCTATGGAGTATACAGTGGTCAGAACTCAGTTGTGAGAAAAATAAATAATTGTTTAATTTTTCTTATTTATTTTTGTGGGTAAACCGTCTTTATTATTGTTGTATAAAGACAATATTTATTATAAATAATAATAATTTGTGTTAAACCATAACAATTATATTATTTTGTTTTTATGTGATGTTTTAGTGTATTCTTATCTGCTTGTTTTAATTGTTTCCGTTCACATTTATTTATTCTAGGTTATTGTGTAATATTGTTTTTTATTTTTATTTTTTTATTCAATTTTAAATTTTTTCTTATTTTCATGATATGTGTAAAAATAATTTTGTAATTTTTGTTGTTGTTGTTTTTTTTTATATCTCAAAAAAAAAAGTCAGAATAAACTGCACCACCACTTCTATCCTTTCATTGCCAAAACCGAATTGAATTCCCCTTCTTTTTTTTCCTCTTGACTCCCCCCTAAACTCTTCTTCTTCTTTCTTGAATTTTTCCCGCCTTTTCCGCCATCTTTTTTTTACAAATTTTACATTAATGCCCCACCAAACAGCTGTATTAATGGTTGCATTTGCAAGTAATTTGGATACATTAAATTACAACCAAAAATGTTCGGTGGGACATTACAAACCCCACCATTTAATTTTCCTCTGCGAAATTGAAATGGGAGGGGAACAATATTATTACTCCTCATTTCCTTAGTTTGTAACTCTCACTCTCATTTAAAAATTTTATTCTGGCAATACCTTATATGTTCCCGCAATTTATATTTTGCTGGTCTGGCATCATTACCAATTGCGATATCTTTTTCCTCATATTGGCAACACTGATATTAAATTTTCTTTTGATTGCTGCATGGACGGACGAAACACCAAGCCAATGTAATGGGTGTTTTTTTTCAGAGGTATAGAACTTCGAATTGAAATAAAACACAAGAAAATCGTTTTAATGTTCATCAATTTGGCTTTATTAGAAGGATAATTTTATGCCATTAATGTTTAAATATGATTTCGGGCATGTGGCCGCCGCGGCTGGCTCGAATAAAGCCAATTCTACAGGTCCAATTTTCAACAACTTTTTCGAGCATATGGGGCCTTATGTTGGCAATAACGCCACGAATGTTGGCTTCCAAGTCCCCTAACGTTTCTGGTTTGTTGGCGTAGACGAGCGACTTCACATATCCCCAAAGAAAATTATCTAGTGGTGTCAAATCGCACGATCTTGGTGGCCAATTGACCAATTTGCAATGAAATTCAGCATCGAGATCATTCTCATTTTCGGCCCATACACCAAAATCACGACGCATTGCATGGTCTCGCGGCTTTAATTCTTGCACAAGCTGGATCTTGTAAGGTCGCAAGCCAACATCTTTGCGCAAAATCTTCCATAAAGTTGATGGACAAAGCTCCAATTGCTGTGCACGGTGGCGAATCGATTCATTTGGGTCCTCTTCAACACTTTGCTCTACAGCGGCAATTGTTTCTTCGGTGCGCACTGTTCGACGTCGCTGCGGATGCGTATTATCACATAGAGTAAACGTAGTGCGAAAACGATCCATGGTTAACCGAATTAATTGCTCTGATGGACGATTATGTCGACCATAAAATGGACGGAGCTTGCGGTAAACTTTGCGAACTGAACCATTATTTTCGAAATAAATTTGCACGAGTTGCAAGAGTTGTTCTTTTGTCAACCTGTTCATGATGAAATGGCAAACTAAATATTAATCACTTGACAGCTGACAAAATGGCCGCCAGTTAAAAAAGTGATGCCAACTTAAAGTTCTATACCTCAATAAAAAACACCCGATAAGTATTTTATTTAAAAAAAAGAATTAAATAATATCACTAGATAATTAAAAAAAGTGAAGTGAAAATAAAAGAATAACAGTGGAATAAAAAAGATGGAAAATATATGTAAAAAAAAACTAAATTTATCCCTTAATACACATGTGCCAACATGCCGTGTCGGAAAAAAAACAGTGACGTTATAAAACGAGAGTTGTTTGAAGCTTGATGATTATATCAAGTTTTCAAGCTTTACCATAACATTGAATATCAAACATGATGTTTGCACCTGACATAAATTAAGACAAACGTATTTTAGTGTTATTTAACGTTTTCTTTTTTATAAACGTGAACTCTTTGATAACTTAATCTTATAATTTTTTTTCTTTTTGCAGATATCCGAAGTCTTCGAGAGGAATTACAACTAAGATCACCCTAGGAAATTGGCCATGGTAAGTACCGGTGGTGTTTTCCCATTTTATCGATTTACTGATATATTTTAGTTTATTTTTTTGCAGATAACTAAGTACTATTGATGAAGCCTAAATCTATCTATATATATATATATATATATATAGATGGATGTGTTTAAGTATGTAACGTTAAGACTCCAAAACGGATGGGGCGATTTTGATAAAATTTTCAGGGAATCTTCAGAATACCCTGCCGTGAAGTCTGATTTTTGGTCGGCGGACGGATAGGCGTGGCAAAATCCAATTTTCATATTGCACCACCCATGTATACTTAGGGCCATCAACGCGGACCGGGTCAGCTAGTATTAAATGAATGAAAAGTAAGTTATTTTTGCTACAGTCGAACTTCCATATATTGAATAACCATTATCCCAAAAAAACTTCCTCTAAAATTCCATTTATATAATAAACTTTTAAGCTTCGAATTACAATCTGGTCTAGAGGTTGTAATTTTCATATTTGAAAAAAAAGCAGTTCAATAGACTTTAACCTGAGCTTCAAAAGGCTCAATTAATTCCAATATTAATGCCAGTATTTTAAAATCTGAAAGCTTTGTTAATTTTTCATACAAAACTTTGGATTCAAAACAAAAAAAAACTTCTTTCTCTTCTTGTCCAAAAATATTTACTCTTAATGTCTGTTCACAAAACTGCCATACGTTAGAAAGCAATTGATTACTACCCAAACGATTAAGCTCTAAATTGAGTTAATTTTCTTTTTTCGTTTAGAAGTAAAAGCTTCGTAATGAAATATCAAATAATAGGATTGCCATGATATATTTTATTACTTTTCTATGTGTTTTCCCTGTAAAAATTGAAATGATGTTAACCCTACAATTAAATAAACTCAAAAATTATTAAATACAAAAAATTAATAAAATCTTAAATTTTTCAAAATTCAATGAAACATTTTTTCAAGTTTATAAAATTATGTTCTGTGATGTCTGTTTTCCAAAATGGTGTTAGAGATACTTTATTTATATGCGACCATCATGAATGGGCCGTAAAACGTATTTTTGTTTCGCAGACGATTAGAATTTTGTAATTGCCTAATCTGACATTTACTTTCGTCCATCCATTTCATATACGTAACAAAATTTTAAAAGCTTTTTATCGTTTCACTCAAAAAAAATTTCAAAAACCAAAAGGTACATTTTTTTTGTCAGTTGACATACAAATTTAAAAAATTGTAGTTTCAAAAACAGGCTATTAATATAAAAAAACAAATTTCTCACAAATCATTTTAAAAAAATTCAAATTTTGATAATACCAGCATAAACTGCTGTTAGTAGAATTTAATTACCATATGATGTAAGTTGTGGTTTTTAAGTTTATCCCTCAATAACAAAACCACTCATTCAAGGTTCATAGATAAGGTATATCAGATGCTCCTCTTTTTGTGAGAATGCATAAAAATCTACAGCCTTAAGAATTTGTATCTGTTGGAAGTGAAGTGTCGACCGATTTTTGAATATTTTTTTTTCTAAAATCCGTATTAGAGTTCGGTGAAAGCTCTTCCTAACAAAGCCCTATGCTCCACTGGGAGTCAAGGATAACAGAAGAACAAAGCCCTTTGCTTGGTTTTATGATTCATCAAGCACCCAAGTGCATAAAAAATATGATATGAATTTCTATACACTACCTACATACTTTACTTTCCACTTATGTTCCAGTTCTATTCTAGTTCTGATCTAGTTCAGTTCCAGTGCTTTATCTTCTAAAAGGTACTTTTTATTCTAAAATGTACTTTACTGAAAAAATGGATTTCTCGGGGAATGCCCAATTTCTAATAGTCACCGTTTTTATTATAATCTATTTAAAAAAATATATAATTCCTAAATAAATATTCATTATTTTCATAGCAAAAATTTTTAGTTAGAAAATAAAATTGCAGACGATTAATATTTCTGATCATCTTTTTGAAACTACAGGCGTGTGAAATTCTCTTACAAAAACGATAAATTTGTAAAAGGTTTTAGCTCTCACGTTTTTAACTCAATCAGAACTGACATTCTTATTACAAAAACGAAAGCCAAATTTTTCTACTCATTTGATGAACGACAAAAAAATAGCTAGTTACACAAACGGGCCATTAATGTCAAAATTTTGCCATTAAGTACGTTTTTATAAATTAAAATACTGGATAGCAAGAGTTGTGGATTTTAAATTTGATGAGATTATATCGAAATGTTGCAATTCATAAAACTTTTTAATTGAAAACGGATTCATTTTTAATTTCAGTTCTTATATTATATGATTTATACAACTGTTTTTTCTTTTCCAGGTATTTTGAGTTGCAGGCGGAATTGGGTTCAAGACAAAATCCGGTCACAAAAAAGGTGAGTAGATTTTATTTTAATACCAAATTATATGGTGATACTTATACATCTTTCTTTATTTTTCAGGAACTAAATTATTATATGTAGCCGATAATAAGCAGTTACAAACGGGTGAGTGAGTGCATTTCCTTTTTTTTATATTATTCATTTATTATTATTATTACTATTATTATGATTATTTATTTATATTCATTGTTAGGAAATATTATTAATTGATTTAATAATCGATTTTATTTCTCGGTTTCCTAATAACTTAGGCAAGGAGAATACTATATGAAGAATCCATTCATTAATTCTCTTCTTTCCTAGCCTTCCTTTTAATGTATAAAACTTAAGATTTCATTATTATTTTCTATCTAACTCAGTTATCTGGATAATACTCGCAGGTTTTCAATCTATCCAATTACATTGACTGTATATTTTACTTTTAGGTAAAATATCGGTATAAATATTTTGACACTCTTGTCTTTGACTTGCTGTAAATCCGTATTCATTTCTTGCTATTATTCTAGGTGACTAACATCCCCTAGTTTCTAATGGCATAGTTCCCCTGAAACGTTTAAAGGGGATGCACCAATAGTTTAATAGCAGTTACAAAATGTAACTTACTGGAAAACGTTAGCTATTGGTCAGACAAAAAGTCAAAATATACGTTGTAGTTGTTATAGGTTAAATCAACGAGTTGATCCAAATACTAAGGATAGATAGAAATTTTAATTTTGGCTTGAGTGAAAATTGTGCTTAAAAAAATCATATTATTTCGGATCTGTTTAAAACGAAAATGACTAAAAAAAATAATTTAAAGAAAAATAAAAAAAAATTCTAAACTAGGAATTGGAATTAATTAAACTTAAATCGGTTTACTATCCATTTCCAATCGACCGCTAATTCAAACAAAATTCAATCCATTTTTATACATTTTCATGCTGTTTTTTAGATTAATTATCCTATTATTTCTAGTATTCTACTAATTCATATCAATTTAACTATTTTACTAATTCTTATTAATCATATTATAGTATTTATTCAAATTTTGATTTTCTTTTAATAATAAAAAAATTAACTAAACAATAGAAAAAAATCAAAGGCCCTTAAATTCATTGAACTAAGATTATATTAATGAAACTGAAAAGAATTAAAAAGAAAAAAACTATATCTAAACTAATCTAAGAAAAACTGTCGTAGGAAGCGACAACAGGGAGTATGATGAAAGGATTAAGAATATCAGCAGTGTACGTAGAATGGGATATGAAATAATCTAGGAACATAATTTATTAGAAACCGACGGTAGAAAAACTCAGATAAGAATAGGAAAATATTGAAACTTATTGTTTTATGTCCTTCGCGTGGTACACTCCAATTGTTTTTCCCTGCAGGTCTTCTAGCTCGTAGTAACAGTTCCCGACCGGACGAACGATACGACATTTAAGAAACTTCTTTCCCATTTTTGCGTTATATAGCTTACTGGAGTCACTGAGGGCGAAATTGCGCCTATATACTTCTTGACCCGGTTTGAATTGAACTTTGCGTGCCCGTTTGTTATACTGCTTTGCTCTTATAGCATAGCTTTTAGATAAATTTTCCCGGATTTTATTTCGGATTAGGTCGTGTTTTATAGATTTCGGTAAGAAAATCGCCTCAGTATCTTCCAAAAGCTCGAGCTTTTTCGCCAATTTATAAACGCTCCCATGTGTAATCATATTTGACCCAAACAAAGCAAAGTAGGGAGTCATGCCAATCGATGTGTGCACTGATGACCTAAGAGCACACTCAATCTCTGAGAGATGGTTATCCCAATCTCTTTGGTCATCCTTCAGATAAGATCTGATTGCTGCCAGAATCGATTGGTTGACTCTCTCCGATGCATTTGCTTGGGGCGAATAGATTGCCGTTTTCATGTGTATTACTCCAAAACTCTCAATCATTTCTTTAAATTCTTTTGAAACAAATTGGCTGCCATTATCGGAGAGAATTATTTCTGGTACTCCGAATTTGTGGAAAACTTCGGTCACCAGAAATCGTACCACATTTTTGTTATTCGCCTTGGCCATAGCTTTTAGCAACACAAATTTAGAGAAATGGTCAAGAATAATAAATATAAAACTATTTCCCGATTTTGAGCGCACATATGGTCCAAGAAAGTCGATGTAGACTTTCTGGAAGGGCCTGACAATGTCGATGACATTTTCAGTCATTGGTGGTCGAAAGACTTGGTTAGAGCTTTTGCTCTCTTTACAAACCTCACATTTCTTCACATATTCTTGGACATGTTTGGTCATGTTTGGCCAGAAAAAGTACTCTCGTAATCGTTTTAGTGTCTTGTGAAAACCTCCATGACTGGAAATTGGTGGAACGTGGGCTTTTTCAATGAGCTCTTCTTTTAAAGCTGAAGGCTTTAAAAGCATAATGAACGGTACGTTTATATACGAAGTTATCTTTAATTTTTATATCTGGTACATGACTCTCATTTTCTTTTATTTCCTTTATCAATTCTAGGTACTCTTCAGAAGAAAAAGCCGGCGATTCTAGGTCAATGAGTCGCCTGACATCAACAACAATTTCGTCCATGTTATAGCGAGAGAGAGTGTCTGGTACTATGTTTTTGCTCCCTTGGCGGTGTTCAATATTGAAAGTATAGGATTGGAGTAGCAGGCTCCATCGTGCTAACCTTCCACTGAGCTCTTTGTTGGACATTAGCCACTTGAGACTCGAGTGGTCAGTTATTATAGTGAAAGGCATCAACTCTATATAGGCACGGAATTTTTTGATAGCCATAACTACTGCCAGACACTCCCGCTCTGTCACAGAATAATTGCGTTGAGCTGGCGTCAATTTTTGCAACATAAACGCAATTGGATGTTCGCCTTCGACCTCATCTTTCTGAAAGAGCACGGCCCCGATTCCGAAGTCCGACGCGTCGCACTGCACGAAGAAATGCTTTGAAAAATCTGGATGACGCAGTACCGGACTTGAGGTAAGTGCCTTTTTTAACTTTTCAAAAGCGATCTTGGCCTCATCGGTGGTATCGAAGATAGGTGTGGCTATTGTCGCGTAGTCTTTGATAAACCGTCGATACCAGTCGGTAGTCCCCATAAAACCGCGCACTTGTCTGGGTGTCTTGGGATAAGGAAACTCCAATATCGAGGATATCTTGTCAGGGTCAGGTTTTAGCATACCGCCACCAACAATATATCCTAGATATCGAAGTTCCTTAAAACAAAATTTGGATTTTTCTACGTTGATAGTTAATCTAGCCTTAGAAAGAAGCTCAGCTACCCGCTCAAGTATCTCCAGGTGGGTGTGGTAGTCGGGTGTAACTATGAGAAGATCGTCTAGATACACAAACACTCGATCTCGCAATTCGGACGGAATCACTTTATCCATTAACCGATATAACCTTTGGGCCGCATTACACAACCCAAAAGGCATGACTGTGAAGTGATAAAGTGGTCTCCCCGGCACTGTAAAAGCAGTTTTCTCACGGCTCTGTATATCCAGTGGGATTTGCCAGAAAGCATCTTTCAAATCCACACTAGATATATAGTGCGTGTCACCCAGCCTGCTAAGCAATCCTTCTATATGTGGAAGTGGATAGGCGTCCTTGACTGTGAGGGCATTGAGCTTTCGTGCGTCCAAACAAAGCCTGTTCTTGGTTCCTTTGCGCACTAGTGTCACTGGGTTATTCCAGGGGCTTTGACTAGTCTCAATAACTCCCATATCAAGCATCCTATCCAATTCCGCATACATAAGCTTTTGCACAGCAGGAGACACTGGGTAATGTCTCTGTTTTACGGGCGCTGCGTCTTGCGTATCTATTATGTGTGTCTCTAGGTCAGTCTTCCCAAGTCCTTTTTCCACAAACGAAGGAAACTTAGCGATAATAGCTTCCAACAACTTTCTATCTTGATCACAAAGTATATGCATTGAAGGATTCTTCGGATTTTCACCCGATTCCTCACTCCAAAGCATATCATTTGAGGTCAAGCTATCTAAATTAACTATCAAACGAAACGCTTTCATAAAGTCGACACCCAGAAAGAGCGATCTCTTCAAGGTCGGTACCAGGTAGAAGGTTATTTCCCTTTCTACTCTAATATATTTAATGTTAGCTTTGAACCGGCCTTGAATTTTATGGGACCTACCGTCTGCAGTTTTCACTGTCGAAGGAAAACTGTGAACCATAGCTCCCGCCTTCTTCACGACATCGTAACACCCTTCGCCGAGGACCGTTACTGTCGCACCACTATCCAAAAGACCCTCGATCTCTACCCCGTTGATAGAGATACGGGTATACAATCGGGTGTCGTCGCCTTCGTATAAGGATACATTAGCGACCTCACGCCTAAGTTCCTTTCTTTTTCTATATCTTTCCCTAGTCTTTTCAATCCGCGTTTTTCCAAAAATTCTTTCTTTTTCATATTCCTTAACTCTAACATGCAATGGCTTAATCTCCCTAACCTTTGGCTCTCCTGCCTTTTCACTAATCCTAACTTTACTATTAACTAAGATTTTAACGACCCGTTTATTCTTCTTTTCCTCTAGCTCATTAAAATCCTCCAGTTCGTTTACTGGGCTGTAGGTTTCGGACGGGGTTCCCCAGCAGACTGGTCCGACCTCCGGTTTCCCGAACAACGAGGACATTTTGGAGTTACTGTATTGTGCATTCCGCACTTAAAACAGAATAGCCTCCTCGACGGCGATGGACAATCCATGAATCCATGGTCCAGTTGCCGACAGTTCTAGCACATATATTTAGAGGGATTATTTATTGCTTCCACCTCAGCTGGCATCTGATCCTCATATTCTCCATACACTTCATGGACCCTAGGAGCAAAACGCTGGGAGTACCCCTGTCGCTGAGTTTGTAGGAGCGACTCGGCTTTTTTGCACTCGGAGCGGAAATGACTTAACCCGTACATCCGAATAGGGAAGACCAATTGAGCCATGGACGTTTTCAGATTGGATTTCATTATGTCAATTATTTCCGTTTCACCTATCGGATGGGTTTGTTGGCTCCTTAACCTTACCACGGCATTATAAAATTCCTCGAATGGTTCTTGTGAATGTTGCCGGCGGTCCATTATTTGGCGTTGGATCTCAACATCACTATTGAATCTTCGGAACCGAGTGATAATGGCCTCCCTTAACTCGTCCCAGGAATGAGCTGGCTGGTGACGACGCTGCATCCAGTACCACTCTAGGGCTTCACCAGAAAGCAACTGATGGAACTGACACATAACCTCTGACCAGCTGTTCCCATAATCTTTCCGCATTTCCTCAACTATAAATACAAACTCTTGGGCCCCCATTGCTTTCGATGATCCGTCGAAGTTAACCCCCCACTTATCAAGGCCAAGCTTCCGCTGTCTTTCATCGTGTTGAAAAGAGCTGCTGCCACTTGAATGAAACAATGAATTGCTGTGACTATGGTTCGCTCTATTTTGAGGATGAGGATGCTGCATGGAACTGTGATCTCCGGTGCGGTGTTAGCCTGACTCCTGAACTCCTGGCGTACGTTTCGTGCTGTCAAACTGCTGTAGCTGGGAGACGTAATATTTGATTCCACTAGTGGAATGTCAGCGGGCAGGTATACCGTATATGCCGGATTTGTCACCATTGGTGTTGTTGTGATTGTTGTTGTTGTGGTTGAAGTTGCAGATGTTGAAACTGCTGCGCTAGAAGGAACCCTTCCTAGGATCGGCCTAGAGGAAGAAGAAGCGGAATCGCCTTGCATCTTACTTGCTCTAGTCTCTACCATAATATCTATAACTATCCTATAATATTTATTATAATTTTATTGTAATTCACAATTTTATAATTTGCCAAAATTTTCAATCAAACTGAAATCAAAACTTTTATTATTTATTTGTATTTTTTTTATAGTATTAGTAGTTTATAAGTTTTAATTTATTATTAGTAGTGAGCTTTTAACACTATGTAAGGGTAGAACCCAGAAAAATAGAACCATTGACAACAGCCAGGGATCTATTTATAAAATTTGATTTATATTTTTGAAATAGGAACTGGAAATTGAAATGGGGGAAAGCTGGTAGACAAAGTTTTTCAAAGCTTAGGCTTTCAACGGATCGACTATGGAATAAGCTGTAATAGCTTTATTCCACGACTTATCCTTTAAAAATCTAAGTTTTGAAAACTTTGCCTTTGGGCTATTGATTTTGATTTTAAATTTTAAGTATATTCTGCTTGTTGCTCTTTTCTCTAGAACAATGTAGCTATCAATATCAGAATATTAATTCTCAGAAAATGAGACTTACAAGAGTTCTAGATAAAAGACCAATAGCAGGCCTCTCTATTTCTCATTCAATAAGATTAACAATTCCAGCGTCGCAAATACTGATTGACCTTGATTGATCTTGATCAGTATGACTTACGCTGGATTTGCTTACCTTATTCAATGACAAATAAAGAGTCATATATTTAACTATAGATATTGGGAAACCCGAAATTCGGGCCATTTTTGTCAACGACTCTTGAGGCGGACTCCGTGGATGACTGACTGGCAACGCTTGGCATGGTGACATTTGCCTGGCTAAGCCGGTAGAGGGCGTGCGGTCCACCAAATCAGCCACCCACAAGTCGTTAATCAAAAAGAGATTGATACCAAATGTCAATCTCCAATTCCTATTCTACGAGCCTTAGGGAATGTGCTTGTCCCTGGACATTGCAACATTCTATTTTCCTGGTTGACAGCTGATATTCTGCTGCTTGGCCAGCCCACCCTCTTCCTTGGCAGTTCCTTGGCCTAATTTGTTAGGAACTGCCCCTAAAACTACCCTTACTTAATGTTCCTAGCTCACTTACCTGTTGTTTCTTCTACTCCGGCATGCTGGATCTAATCTCTTATTGAGCCGCTTCCCATTTCCTCTTCCAGGGATCGTTTATTCGTCCGTATATGTCCAACGGTATTGTCTTTCTATCTCAGGAGTTGTTTTAAAAAGGTTCGTCGCCTGATCCTAAGGTTGTTGTAGTTGCGCAACCCTCACCTTAAGTGTTAAGGCCAAATTACACCCAAACCCTTTTCAATTTCCCTCCTTTATAAAAATGTCCCTCTGTCCTGGTTCGGTCTCGTAAACTCCCCCCTTCTATGGAGTATACAGTGGTCAGGACTCAGTTGTGAGAAAAATAAATAATTGTTTAATTTTTCTTATTTATTTTTGTGGGTAAACCGTCTTTATTATTGTTGTAGAAAGACAATATTTATTATAAATAATAATAATTTGTGTTAAACCATAACAATTATATTATTTTGTTTTTATGTGATGTTTTAGTGTATTCTTATCTGCTTGTTTTAATTGTTTCCGTTCACATTTATTTATTCTAGTTTATTGTGTAATATTGTTTTTTATTTTTATTTTTTTTTTTTTATTCAATTTTAATTTTTTTCTTATTTTCATGATATGTGTAAAAATAATTTAGTAATTTTTATTGTTGTTGTTTTTTTTTTATATCTCAAAAAAAAAGTCAGAATAAACTGCACCACCACTTCTATCCTTTCATTGCCAAAACCGAATTGAATTCCCCTTCTTTTTTTTTCCTCTTGACTCCCCCCTAAACTCTTCTTCTTCTTTCTTGAATTTTTCCCGCCTTTTCCGCCATCTTTTTTTTACAAATTTTACATTAATGCCCCACCAAACAGCTGTATTAATGGTTGCATTTGCAAGTAATTTGGATACATTAAATTACAACCAAAAATGTTCGGTGGGACATTACAAATGATGAAATTTAGGGTGAGACGATATTCTAAAAATTTGTGTAAAATGCATATGTTTACCTTCAAAGAGCTCCACAAATCTGATTTTAGCAGACAGACACACTGCATTTATCTTAATTTTGTGTCTGACTTTTGAACATTATGATAACATTTGAGAATGTAAATATTATATATCAAATTATAGGTAATCTTCCTAGGAAGTACAAAAATGGAGCTAAGTACATGATATCCGTTCAAAACCTACATATGTATGTATGTATGTATCTCACATATCAACGAAAATTAACATTTTTTAATTGCAATTGGGAGAAATCCGTTCAATTTTGACAATTGCTTCCGTATAACTTCGCCTGAGGCAATCTCTTAGTAGCTAATAAATTACAAATTATAATAGATACGATGATGACATTTAGTATAAAGACATTGTACAATATCGTTATTCAGGGAGATAGCGCCTAAAATAAACTTTCTAGAGGGACACGTTTGAGAAAAGTATTTCTGATCTCTTGAAAAGTTCGGTATTGAAAATGTCGAGCTCTGTTTACATTTAGTGAAATCTCCCATATAACCCCGACCGGGAATCACTTTAATGCTGATAACTTAAATCACATTATAATTGCACAAAGAACTAGAGCAAAACTTTCCACACATCCATCGGACAGACCGAAAAAACAATACATTATTATTGATGAAGTATTCATCTTAATTCCATTTTAAAGCTATATATTTCACGTATGTATCTAAAACTAAGAGTTGACAATCATTGTTAAAGCTTTGACCTAAATCAGTCCGCTAACTTCAGAGTTTTACATAACTAATCAAGAACTTTTACTAGTTGGATTATTTGTACGAATTAAAGTACACAACCCTCACTGGGCACTGTGTTTTTGGGTTGCATGCCAGAATACGAGTACTTAATCTTCATCAAATCGATGTTCTTTTGCAAATCTAAGGGCATCTACATTTTGAAGCATGTTCGTAAAATAGACACATATGTATATCGAAGCTACTGACTGGCTTAAATAAGCATTCTCTACCTGCCCAACCTAACCTTTGGGTCCATAACTATTCTAGATGATGACGCCACCGAAAAGCTTTTCGTTTTCCGACATAGCTAAATATTGCTAGGAATTACATTTAGTATGAACAAAAGAAAATTAATATACATATCAAGCATTTGTGTGGTGCTCAACTAAGTCAGTAATCAGAAACTAAATAATTATCAATATATTCTTACGATTTTGTACTTTACCATTGGTGAAGGGTATCCAAGATTCGGCAAAGCCGAATATACCACTCTTACTTGTTTTTTATAATTTATTTTTTTTTTAAATTGCAAAGTATGCACTTAATTTATAATATTAATAAAATAGTTTAATTATTTAAATTTAATAATGAATAATTAAGTTTTTTTTTATTCTACGAAAGGTTAATTCGCGTATAGTTAGGGAATCATTTTAGGGATATTATCTTATAAAATTACAATAAAATAGTATGGTTGGGAGGGTAGAAGATATGAAAGAAATAACATCATCTTTCCTTGACATTAGTTCGAACAATTTTTTCATTTTTTTTTAGTTAATACTTAAGTTTAAGCTACCTTTTTAAAATTTTGTTCGATTCTTAGTCTACTTTCAAAAGAGACAAGAACACCACCCCAAGCCCTGAGCACGGTCGGAAAAATAGGTAGCGCAGGTCTCTTAGGAAGTAGAGCAGGAAGCTTGAATCGTCACATAAATTTAATGGCGCCCAACGTGGGGCAGACACAGGTTTTAAAAGTTTTTTTTTTAAACCAACAAAATAATTATAATAATATCTTGCTGTTGCTTCAACTACTCAGCTAAATTTGTATCAAATACTTTAATAAAACAAATATTATCTTAACAACTAAGCTGATGTAATAAAAAAAAAATAAAACAATTTGCTTAATATTAACTATACTTTTTATTTTTCTCTTGTTATCAAGTTTTCTTTAATATTTTGGATTTCAGATTTTGGTTAATTGAAATTTTGAACTAAATGTTTAAGAAAATTTATTTTTATTGTATGTTATTTTCGTTCGAGATTTTTGATCTCGAGTTATATTGAGATCTTACTCACGAAATACATACATTGTCTTTCTTTTGGTGATATTCTCTTAAAAATTTTTGCTTAATTGTTATTGTGATTGGGATTTCTATTATTTGAAAATTTATTCGGATACGTACCCTCACATAATTATTGAGAATCAACTTCATATATATTTTTCTTTAAACTTTTAAGATGAGATTTTTTTTATTGACGTTTATATGTTATTAACACTTTTAAAAGTTTAATAAATTATTATTTCATTTAATTTTTATTTTGGTATGAACTTAAGTCAATATTAATTTTTTTATTTGATTCCTAACTATACCATGTTTTAACCAAGTAGTAGAATATTTATATAATTACTGATTTTTTTTTTTTTTTTTAATTTTGAAACTTTAAACATGCCGATAACGCGTAGCCAAGAAAACTTAGCTAATATAAACGAGCCTTCTAATGTTAGCTTTACGATAGATATGGAATCATCAAACGCTAACAATACTATTTCAACTCGTTCTGGTCGTAAGCGAACTGAACATAGGACTCAAAATAGTATTACAAATAATTCGCAAAATAATAGTGAAAACAATGATGTGCGCATTCGACAAATTGTAACTGAAACTTTAGAACCATTTAGAAATGAAATGTTAGGATTGATATCAAACGAACTGACATCATTAATACAAAATTTTAACATTCGTTCTAATGATAATCAACAAAATGTGACTCCCCGACAACAACAATTTATAAATTCATCCACTGGACATAACGCTAATTCAGACCAAGAGCCATTTCTGGCTGAAAAAGTTCTGAACATAATTCGAAATTGGCGAATAAAATTTACTGGACATGATGACCAAATGACAGTCGACGAGTTTATATATCGCGTGAACATACTGACGACGAACAATCTTCGAGGAGATTTTGATGTTTTGTGCAAACATGCACACAGCCTCTTTGAAGGTAAAGCCCTCGAATGGTATTGGAGATACCACCGACAGACTTATGACATGGACTGGCATTCACTTACGACTGCTTTACGCAATCAATATAAGGATGACCGTACAGACTTTGACATCCTTGACGACATACGTAGACGAAGACAAAAACATAATGAAAATTTTGACGAATTTTTAGACTCAATTTCGACAATGACAGATCGATTAAAGACACAAATTACTGACCGAGACTTATGCGAAATTTTACTACGAAATTTAAAGACAGAAATTCGACACGAACTGTTACATTTAGAGATTTCTAGTGTATCCCAACTTCGTAAAGAAGTTAGGAAACACGAAAAATTTATGGGGGATTTGTATTCAAATGAATCTCGAAGAACTAATAAAGGACGAATTTCAGAAATCGATAACGAAAAGGAACATGACATTACAGAAACCGAGACAGATGAAATTTGTGCTTTTCATACAAAATTAATATGTTGGAACTGCGACAAAGAAGGACATACATATTTTGACTGTATGGAATTAAGACGAATATTTTGTTATGGTTGTGGTTCGAAGGACATATTTAAACCAAATTGTAAAAAGTGTAATAAGAATTTTTCGGGAAACGCACAGAAGGATGTTCGACGGACGGATTAGGAACATCCTTGGACAATGTAAATGATATTAACAAAATACACCCACTGATGAAACCATATCATATTCGTTTGGCTGAATATAAGCAAGTAAGAGTGGTATATTCGGCTTTGCCGAATCTTGGATACCCTTCACCAATGGTGTTCCAAAAGTACTTAATGTAATTCGTAGCAATATTTGGTTATACTAGTATTATATGCAAAGAGTCTTTAAAATTAAGAGTCGGAAAACGAAAACCTTTTCGGTGCACCCAAAGGTTAGGTTGGGCAGGTGGCTGATGTCTAGGGAAGCTTCACTTGGGTTCTAAAGTGGTCCCTTTGTGAAAGATAATGATTACTAGACTACAAGTAGAGAATGCATATTTAAGCCAGCCAGTAGCTTCGAAATAAAATAGACACATATTTTACGAACATTTAATAAAGTTCGATAGACCAGATAAACCATGCAGAAAAGATGCTTCAAAATGTAGATGCCTTACATTTGCAATAGCACATCGATTTGATGAAGTTTAAGTATTCTGACATGCAACCCAAAAACGCGGTGCCCAGTGAGGGTTGTGCACTTTAATTCGTACGAATTATCCAACTAGTAAAAGTTCTTGATTAGTTATGTAAAACTCTGAAGTTAGCGGACTGATTTAGGTCAAAGCTTTAACAATGATTGTCAATGTATACAAGCCTTAAAATTAAAGGGTATACACTCTTAGTTTTAGATACATACGTGAAATATATAGCTTTTGAATGGATGGTTATCAGCTTTGTCGGAAAAGTTTATTTATTAATTTGAAGTTAGTTAATTAATTAAAATGAACACTTCATCAATAATATTTGGGATGTATAGTTCTTTCGATCTGTCCGATGGATGTTTGGAAAGTTTTGCTCTAGTTCTTTGTGCAATTTTAATGTGATTTAATTTATCAGCATTAAATCGATTCCCGGTCGGGTTTATATGGGAGATTTCACTAAATGTGAATAGAGCTCGCCCATTTTCAATATCGAACTTTTCAAGAGATCAGAAATACTTTTGTCAAATGTTGTCCCTCTAGAAAGTTTATTTTAGGCGCTATTGTCCTGAATATCAATATTGTACAACGTCTTTATACTAAATGTCATCATCGTATCTATCATAATTTGTCATTTATTAGCTACTAAGAGATTGCATTAGGCGAAGTTATACGGGATCAATTGTCAAACGTGAACGGATTTCTCCCAATTGCAATTAAAAAATTTAAATTTTTGTTGATATGTGAGATACTTACATACATATGTAGGTTTTGAACGGATATCATGTAATTAGCTGCATTTTTGTACTTCTTAGGAAGATTACCTATAATTTGATATATAATACATTCTCAAATGTTATCATAATGTTCAAAAGTCAGACACAAAATGAAGATAAATGCAGTGTGTCTGTCTGCTAAAACCAGATTTGTGGAGCTCCTGAATTGTCCCACCCTGAATTTCAACATTGTCGATCAAAACACCATCGCTTAAACGCTAAATTATATCTACCACAAATTACAGAATGCATCAGGATTTAGATAATCCCCTGCGAAGGACGCTATTAAACTTAATCAAAATAAACATCTGAGATATTGACAAAACAGGAGCTCCAAAAACTTAACTACAACAGAAAAAAAGGACAGACAGGTAGACGGACGGACAAACAAACAGACGGACGGACGGGCAAACAAACAGACGGACGGACAGACGGGCGGAGGTCGCGAAACCGATTCTTGTGCCGATTCTGAGTTGATCGGTACAATTTGAATGGAATTCATAATCAGATTTGTGGAGTATATGTATCAGATTTTAGAAAATCCTCCCATAAAGAACGATGTCAAATTTCATCACAATCGGTTCATAAACACCTGAGATATCGCTGAAACAATACCTACAAAATGTAAACAAAATTTCTTAGACACGTACTTTGGGCAATTTGCTGTACATCAAATGTAGTGTTATGGCGATATCTCAATTGTTTATAGACCGCTTTTGATAAAATTTAATAACGTGCTTGGTGGGGGAATTTCCTAAAATCTGATATAAAATTTATGTAGGTCCGTACTAAAGGAGGATAGTTTTTCCTATTTCTGCATTTAATTTTTTCAACAAACATTCTCTAATGTGTACTTTGGGCAATTTGCGATACATCAAATTCAGTGTTTTGGCGATATCTCAGTTGTTTATGGACCGATTTTGATAAAATTTTACAGAGTGCTTTGGGAAAATATTTCCTACAATCTGATATATAACATATTATCACATGTACACCAGGAGTATCTTTTTTCTCTTGTTATTTAAAAGTGTGTTTCAATCAAAAATTTTAAAATTTTCGTCTAATTTTTGGTATTTTTTCGATATTTTCGGTGTTTATAAACCGATTTTAATGAAATTTAATAGCGTTCATTGCAGGAGAATTTCCTAAAATCTGATATATAATTTATGTAAGTCCATCCTCCAGGGGCTTCAGAAACTTGATTTCAACAGACAGACAGACAGACGGACAGACAGACAGACAGACAGACGGACATCGCTTAATCGATTCGAATCGGTATAATTTTTATGGGGTCTACGATCACTAATAAAAAAATTGCAAACGGAATCACAAACTTATAATACCCTTTCACCTATTGGTGAAGGGTATAAAAAGTTCGTGCCAGAATTTTTGGCGAAACCAAACTTTGTAGATCTTCCAAACGGATTAGATATTTTTATAGAAAAATAAAGAAATACAAAATTTTTACAATTTCCCCAATAATTTCACAGGAATATTATTGTAAATGAGAACCGTTAGTGTTGATGGTTAAAGAACAAGTAATTCTATTTATTTCATTATCTCTATTCTACATTTACATTTCTATATACATTTCTATATGTTGAAATATAATGATAAATTAGTGTTACTAATTTAGCGTTTTATATAACATTTCTCCCCCCCTTAATATTGAATTCATTTAAATATACATTTCAAATTTCTGAAAATAAAATAACATATAGATCATTCTAAAAGCTTCTTGGGGATTTTGCGTTGCCTCTCAGATCGTCTCAATTGGGTCTCATCTTCTGCTTGAGCCTGGGTCTCTTGTGCTTGTGGGATGATTTCTGGTTGTGGAATAACTTCTTCTTGTGGGACGACTTCTGTTGTTTTCTTTTGTAAGACTGAGTGGGGTATGCCATGATTCACAACTGGTTCCTCTACATGTGATGTTGGTTCGGAATCTAATTGTTCATGATGTGCTAGCATTTACCTCAATTTTTCTCATTTGGTCAACATGTCTTTTCCATCTACGACCATCATCAAGTAACACTTTGTAATGTAGCTCACCGATATTCTTCTCTACCACACCAAATTGCCATTTGTTTTTGGACATATAATCTCTTACGGACACTCTGTCTCCCACGGAAAATTTTTTATTGGTGGTTAAGGGCAACTGTTTGCTGACATCATTACTTGGTAGTATAAGGTCAAGGCGCGATTGTATTTGTCGACCTAGCATTAACATTGCTGGTGATTTACCGGTAGTCGGGTGAATTGCACGCCTATATGCTAATAGGATTTTCGATAATTCTGCACTCATAGTGATGGGGGTACATTTTGCTGCTTTTAATTTCGATTTAATTGTCTGCACATATCTTTCAACCTGCTCATTAGTTGCGGGGTGATATGGGGCTCCCTGTTTGTGAGTAATGCCGTTTATTTTAAGGAATTTTTGAAATTCTGTTGAATTAAATTGGGTCCCGTGATCGCTCACGAATATACTGGGTATGCCAAATTGAGAAAATATTTCGCGACACTTTTGTATTGTTGTTTCTGTTGTCATATTGGGAATGATATGAACTTCCGGCCATTTACTGTATGCATCCACCAGTAAAAACAAATATTTTCCCATGAACGGTCCGGCAAAATCTGCATGTACGCGTTCGAATGGTTTTTTGGGTCTTGGCCAACCATGAGTAGGCGTTACCTTCTTCGGATTGGGTCGTGTCTCTTGACAAAGTGCGCATTTTGATACTAGCTTCTCTATGTCATTATCCAGTTGACTCCACCAAACGTAACCTCTGGCTAAACTTTTCATTCGAGAAATACCAAAATGTGCTGAGTGTAACTCTTCTAAAATTTTCTTACGTAACGGTTCTGGTATGTATACTCTTATACCTCGTAATAGACATCCATCATGGAGGCTGAATTCCGTCTGTGTGATACCAAACCGGTCCTTTGCTTCACAGTCACGACCATATTCTAAACATTTTATTAGTTTTTTCACCTCATCATCGTCTTTTGTGTATTGTTTGAGTTCTTCTAGGGTCACAGGCAAATTATCAATAATTTCCTCTTCAATTATACAAACTTCTTCAATGAACTCATATGCCTCTGTATTTGTGAGTCTTGACATCGCATCAGCATTCGCGTTTTCTTTCGATCTCTTGCATTCTATCACGTATTCGAATTGCTCTAGGAACAGCGCGTAATGTTGCATTTTTGTCGCTGAGTGTACTGGAAGACCCTTACTTGGAGAGAAAATCTGCGAAATCGCCTTGTTATCTGTAATCAGAGTAAACTTTTTACCAAATAAATAATTATAAAATTTACGAACACCATAAATGATCGCATAAGCCTCCCTATCGATTTGTGAATAACGCTGTTGAGTTTTACTCAGAGTTTGTGAAGCGAACTGTATGGGCTTTTCGCTCCCATCACCATACACGTGACTAAGAACAGCGCCTACGCCTATAGGGCTGGCATCTACCGCTAGTACCAAAGGTAATTTTGGATCATAGTGGGTCAATACAGTGTCTGATTGCATTTGCTTTTTAATCTCCTCAAAGGCCTTCACACATTTAATGTCAAATACGAAATCTACATCTTTTTGCAATAGTCGATTCAATGGGTGAAGAATGTCGCTCAAATTTTTTATAAATCTGCCGTAGTAATTTATGAGGCCCAAGAAAGCGCGTACCTCATCCTTATTTTTAGGTTGCTTCATATTTTGAATTGCGTTAACTTTGGTTTTCATTCTATGTATTCCCTCTTTATTTATCATGTAACCACAGTATTCAATTGAGTCTTTCATTAATTCGGACTTGTCTTCATTTATACGCATGTTTAATTTTTCTAAACGCGATAATACTTCCTCCAACCTATTCATGTGAGTTGTGTCATCAGGGGCTGTAATTTTAATGTCATCCAGGAATACCGAAACACCTGGTATATTTCCCAGAACTTGCTCCATTAGCCTTTGCCACTTCGCCGGAGCACTAGCAACTCCATACATTAGACGTGTTGGTTGGTATAAGCCTTTATGTGTATTTAGGGTCAATAAGTGTCTATCATCGGAGTGTACTTCTAACTGTAAATACGCTTTAGTCAGATCAATTTTTGAAAATTTTTTACCACCCGCCATTTTGCTAAATAATTCCTCAATAGTGGGTATTGGATACTCGTCCACAAGTAGAGCTGGGTTTAGCGTAACCTTATAATGTCCACAAATTCTTACCTCACCATTCTTTTTAGGTACTACTACAATAGGTGTAGCCCACTCGCTCTGGTCTACCTTCACCAGTAACCCTTCGTCAACTTGCTCTTGCAGCTGTTTTTCAACTGCCTCCATTAGGGAGTATGGTACCCGTCTGGCCTTCACGAATTTAGGGGACACGTTATCCTTTAGGTAGAGTCGAGCCTGTAGTTCAGTAATTTTACCCATAGACTTTGAAAACACTGCTGGAAACTTTTGCTTTAATATTTGTATTTGCTTAGAGGGATTCTTGGCTTCTATAATGTTCACTAAATCATTACCGTTAATGATTTCATTCCAATTTAATTTTATTTTGTATAGCCAATCTCTGCCTAACAAGGTCTTACGGTTCGACCGTACAATATACAATTTTACACTAGTGTCAATTTCATTTTTAATATTTACCCACACATATCCAATGCATTCTAAAGGTGTTCCACAGTAACTTATCAATACCAAGTCAGGAACCTTCACTTCCAATTTTGGGAACCACTCCTTAGCATCCTTCAGATTTATTATTGAAACTGGCGCACCCGTGTCCACTTCAAATTCTAAAAGTTTATTGTTAACCTCTAACTTGCACAGTATCTTCTTACGAGTCGTTATTGTTGGATCATTGATATGTAAAATATCTTCCACTGTAGTTGGTGCTGTTGTTGGGTTATCAATATTACCTTCGATAAAATGCAACCGCTTTTTTTCTTTGAAACAGGCTTTTCTTAAGTGTCCCTTCTTCTTACAAAAATGACAAACGGCATCTTTATACTTACACTTGTCAGCCTTGTGTTTCACATCACCACAACGAAAACATTTTTTAGAGCTGGGTCTTTTATCTTTTTCCGCCATTTTGTGAACGCTTATAGGGTCTTTATTGTTGCCTTGCAATTCATTACCTCCTTTTTCTGCTAACTCACTTGCTGTCGCCATTGCTATTGCGTCATCCAAATTCAGCGTCCTTTTCTCCAACAACCGGCTTTGCAATTTACCGTCCAAGAGTCCAAATACAAATTGATTCCTCAACGCCTTCTCCAAGTGCGTCCCGAAATCACAATTTGCTGCCAACTTACGCAGTTCTACCAAGAAATCTGCCGCTTTTTCGCCTTCTCTTTGCTTTCTCATGTTGAAACGATAATTTTCCAATAACTCGTTTGGTTTTGGGTCGAAATGATCCTGTAATACCACCACGATCTCCTTGTACTGCTTTTCTTCTGGTGCTTGTGGGGCTAATTTATCACACAATAAGTTATATGTGTCTGCTCCTATAAAATGCAGTAAAAGCTTTTGGTGTTTTGACCTGTCGCACTCATACAACTCCATTGCAGTTTCAAATCTTTTCACCCACCGTGTCCATCTAGTTTTTTTAGGGTCAAACGGTTCAAAATTGAACAATGAAACATTTTTATTTTCACCCACAGTTTCTGGCATTTTTATTTTCAAAATTTAAAATTCTTTTATTTTATTTTTCACTCTGCAATTGTACTGTAGAAAATGCAGTCTTTTTTTTAATTGTTTTACCTCGTCGCCAAAATTATTGTAAATGAGAACCGTTAGTGTTGATGGTTAAAGAACAAGTAATTCTATTTATTTCATTATCTCTATTCTACATTTACATTTCTATATACATTTCTATATGTTGAAATATAATGATAAATTAATGTTACTAATTTAGCGTTTTATATAACAAATATGATAGTAGACCATATGTAAATTTAAAAGTTAATAATAAATTTTATTTGGCTCTTTTAGATAGCGGCGCGAATAAAAGTGTAATAGGCGGAAATTTAGCAATTGAAATTCAAAGTGAACCTCAATTTAAGAAATGTTTAGGCAATGTACGAACTGCAGATGGACAGAGACAAAACGTACTTGGAACAGCAACTTTAGACGTAACTTTTCAGGGACAGACAAAACATTTTGAATTTTTAGTGGTACCGACAATAAAACAAGACCTAATTTGTGGTTTTGACTTTTGGACAGACTTCGGACTCAAAATTTCATTGCCTGTGCTTGGTGAAGTCGATTGTGTCGAGACTGACCCGGACAAACTTAAACTTACTGTTGACCAAAGACAGAGACTTGATAAAATAATTGCAACGTTTCCTAATTCTGATGTAGATGGTTTAGGTTGCACTACTTTAATTGAACATTCTATTGATACGGGAAATGCAAAGCCCATAAAACAACGCTACTATCCAATATCACCAGCTGTAGAAAAGCAGTTGTGTGGGGAATTAGATCGAATGATTTCTCTTGGAGTTATTGAGGAAGCTCCGAACTCTTCTTGGTCTTCACCAACTGTCGTTGTTGCCAAACCTGGAAAAATTAGAATGTGTGTCGACAGCCGTAAATTGAACTCCGTGACAGTAAAGGACGCTTACCCAATACCGAATATAGACGGAATTTTATCGAGACTTCCTCCAGTTTATATTATTTCAAAAATTGATTTGAAAGATGCTTTCTGGCAAATCAAACTGGAGGAAAGCTCAAAACCAAAGACAGCTTTCACAGTTCCTAATCGGCCATTGTATCAATTTACAAGAATGCCGTTTGGACTGTGTAATGTACCGCAGACGTTGTGCCGATTAATGGACATGGTCATTCCGTACAATTTGAAAACACATGTATTTGTGTACCTTGATGACTTACTTGTTTCACAGACTTTCGACGAACATTTGACACACTTGATGGAGGTAGCAATAAATCTTCGAAAAGCTGGTTTGACAATAAATGTAAATAAAAGTAGTTTTGCACTAAGCCGTGTTAAGTATTTGGGTTATGTAGTTGGGAACGGTACGTTGCAAGTAGACAATGACAAAGTTAGGGCAATACAAGACTTCCCTGTACCAAAATCTATAAGACATTTAAGACGATTTTTAGGCATGACTGGTTGGTATAGGAGATTTATACAAGACTATTCGACTTTAACTTTTCCTTTGACAGAACTGTTGACTAAAAAGAAGACTTTTGTTTGGACGGACCAAGCTCAAGAAGCTTTTGATAAACTGAAAACGAGACTGACTTCTGCTCCTTTACTCATTCATCCCAATTATAATAAGCCTTTCATTTTGCAATGCGATGCTAGTACTTTTGGAGTGGGTGCAGTTTTGGCGCAGAAAGACGATGACGGGACAGAGAGACCAATTGCTTATATGTCTCATAAGCTCAATAAAGCTCAAAGAAACTACACTATTACGGAACTAGAATGTCTAGCTGTAGTATTGGCAATAAAGAAGTATCGGTCCTACATTGAAGGTATGGAATTCAAAGTAGTAACCGATCATGCTAGTTTAAAGTGGCCTATGGGTCAGCGGGATCTTTCTGGTCGGTTAGCTCGATGGGCGTTAAAACTTCAGGGTTTTAATTTTACTATAGAGCACCGAAGCGGCAGAGAAAATGTTGTCCCAGATGCACTTTCAAGGGCTCATGAAGGTGAAGAGTTCTTGAGCTCTACTGAGTTGGAGACGTTGCCAGCGATTGATCTTGACTCGGACGCTTTTAACAGTGACGAATATTCTAAATTACGAAACGATTTGCAAAATTCAGGATTACCAGACTTTAAAATTATTGACAATTACATTTACAAAAGAACTGACTTTTCTTCTGGCGAGTCGGACGAATCAAATTTGTGGAAATTATATGTACCGACAGAATTGAGACGGGACATAATTTATTCGGCACATGACACTCCTTCATCAGCACATGGTGGTATTGGCAAGACTATTGAACGGATACGACGATATTTCTATTGGCCAAGACTGGTTACTGACGTTAAGGATTATATTCAAAATTGTATACTTTGTAAAACTTCTAAGACACCGACAAACATTTTACGACCACCATTAGGTGATATGGTAGAGACTGAACGACCTTTTCAAAGACTCTACATAGACTTGATAGGACCATTTCCAAGGACGAAAAAAGGACACATCGGACTTTTAATAGTATTAAACCATTTTTCAAAATTCACTTTTCTAAAACCTCTTAAAAAATTTATTGTAAAGGACATTATAAATTATCTAAGTAGTGAAATTTTTTGTTGTTATGGGGTACCGGAAATTTTAGTTTCAGATAATGGTTCACAATTCAAAAGCAAAGATTTTGAATTTTTTTTGAAAAAGTATGGAGTACAACATATGTTTACTGCGTTTTACAGTCCACAAGCGAATGCAAGTGAAAGAGTTAATCGTTGCATTAATGAAGCACTTCGTTCTTATATAAGAAAAGATCAGCGGGAATGGGATTTGTATACAGACAGCATAAATTGTTCACTCAGAAATAGTATTCATCAATCAATTGGTAGGACCCCATATCAAGTTGTTTTTGGCCAAACTATGGTGACTCACGGAAAAGATTACAAACTTTTGAGAAGACTTAACCTTTTGGCAGACAGTGACTCCATAATAGAAAGGCAGGACGAATTTTCTTTAGTACGGGACAAAATTAAAAATTTTATGAAAAAAGCTTATGACAAAAATGTTCGGATATACAATTTACGCTCTCGGACAAAAGATTTTTCGATTGGGCAATTAGTAATAAGACGCAATTTTATACAAAGCTCCAAAATTGTCCATTTTAATTCTAAATTAGCTCCTGTTGGTATTCAAGCTAAAGTTTTGCGAAAAATAGGACAAATAAATTATGAGTTACAAGACGTGGACAGCGGCAATATTGGAGTGTATCATGGCAAAGACATTTGGACTTGACTTTATTTGTTTTTGAATTCCTTTAATTGACCTTTTACAGATCCAGTCCTTTGTAATGTTTGCACATTCCAGATAGCTGTATCTGTTTTGTGAGGTTCATTTAAATAATAAATTGTTAATTGGGTTTTATTTAAATTTAAAATATTTCAAATCAATATAGGTTTTGAAAAAAAATTTCAAAATTTTTTATTTCCTTCAAAAATTTTCATTTCCGTAAAATTTTTTAAAACTAAAAGTTTAAAAGGCTAATAAAATTTATTACAATTGTTATAAAGAATTTCTAATATTTACGATAATTTTCTTAATATTAGTGGAAATCTATAAATAAGAAAAGGTAAAAATATAAGTATTTTGTAAAAATTGTATTATTAATTTCATCGTGTAATTTAGGAATCTCTATTTTGCATGGGATCAAGTGAATCTTTAGTTCACTTAAAATTTGCAAATTATCATTCCGGATATAACCAAAAACAATATCTTCCACAAGATAAAAAAAAGAATTTTAAAAATATCAAAAGACCTCACAAGAATTCTAAAAGAAATTCAATCAGAACTTCGCTGATAGCATCATATATAGGACTTTATTTTATAAACCTGAAATATCTCCTAAATTAAACTAACACTAAAGGACAAATTGATTGAAGAATCTTAAAACTATTACTTATAAATAAGCGAAAAACAAATCTTAAAACGGATCTTCTTAATAGCTGTAATCTATCATCAAACACTCGTCTTAAAACCAATTCACAATTCAATATCTAACACTAACTTAAATAATACATAACTAATTTGAGCTTAAATTAATCTTTAAATTTCAATTTTAACTATTTTTATTTAAAACTATTCCTAACTTAATTTTATCTTGAATCTATTTTTTTTTTAATTTAACTAAAATCCTAACTTAATTTCATTTTTTTTTTAAATTCAATTTCTTAAATCTAATTTATCTTAAGTCTATTTTTTTTTTTACCTTAAATTAACTTGAATTTTATCTAATATTATGTAAATACACTTAACACTAATTTTCTTACACTAACTATACTTTCACACATACACTGACATATTTACCACATATACTTTACACTCAAATATAAACAGGATATTATAATTATATATCAATTGATCTTTTAAATAACAATTTAAGAATTTTAAAATCATCAATATTCGTCCTTGAACATCAGGCCTGCTGTCTTCAATGGATATTACGGGTAAGTCCGATAAATAAAATATAATTATAAAATATCCGCATATTTATTTACATATATAAAATGTCACTAAACAAAATAATTATATTAGAATTTTGTTAATTTTTAATTTTTTTTATAATATAATTTTTTTTTTAAATTGCAAAGTATGCACTTAATTTATAATATTAATAAAATAGTTTAATTATTTAAATTTAATAATGAATAATTAAATTTTTTTTTATTCTACGAAAGGTTAATTCGCGTATAGTTAGGGAATCATTTTAGGGCTATTTTCTTATAAAATTACAATAAAATAGTATGGTTGGGAGGGTAGAAGATATGAAAGAAATAACATCATCTTTCCTTGACATTGGTTCGAACAATTTTTTCATTTTTTTTTAGTTAATACTTAAGTTTAAGCCACCTTTTTAAAATTTTGTTCGATTCTTAGTCTACTTTCAAAAGAGACAAGAACACCACCCCAAGCCCTGAGCACGGTCGGAAAAATAGGTAGCGCAGGTCTCTTAGGAAGTAGAGCAGGAAGCTTGAATCGTCACACCGGGAAACACATAAATGCTGATAAATTGAATACAATTGTAATTAAAATAGGGAAGTTTTATGCAATTTTTGATCAGTTTATCAAATGTTATAGGAATCAGTCCATCAGTACCCGGTTATGAGTCCAATCAGTACCCGGTTATGAGACAGAATTTTGTTTAAAGTAAATACTTGGGAAACCACTAAAATATTTTTAAATGTTGAACTATAAAGCTACGGCAACCGAATTTAGTCCAAAGGTTTTACCAACAATACCAATTAGCTTAGCGATTTTTCAGTTTTGGTCCAGATTTGAATTAGCTACACCCTTGTAGATATATGAGATATGTTTCTAAATTTAACACATTTTGATGGTGGGTATATAAGATTCGGCACAGCCGAATATAACACTCTTAATTGTTAAATTTTCAGTTTATACCAAGTTCTCGTTGAATACAGTTGTGTTTTACAGATCAGGCTTCGTGTATATACATATATATTCTTTTTTCTGCTCTTTTTATTATTTTAAGTAAATCAATTTTGTTTTTTACGGTTTTTTATACTAATCTTGTTTCTGATCGCATTTGAATTATGGCGTCCTCCTCAGGAGGAAACTATTTCCAAATTCTGGACCCTGATCCGTCACCGAAACGTAAAAAATCGAACAATAATTATAACACTAACAACACTCACGATTTTCCAAAATTAGGAGAAAAATTAAATACTGCTATTACAAAAAAACAACAATGCCCAAAATATATTGTTATTAAAAGCAAAGTAGCTGATAAACCACTCCAAAATTACAACATTTTTTTGCTCTCTAAAGCATTAGAAGGAACATCGAGTGAGCCAACCGAAAAAAACAACTTTCACAAGAGATGGAAATTTAATAATTCTTACTAAAAATGGATTACAGGCGACCAAGTTTTTAAAGGCTACTATATTGACTGGGATTTGCCCCGTTGAATGTTTCCTTCATCCTACTTTGAACGTAGTTAAAGGTGTTGTTTTTGCACCATCATTAAAAGAACTCTCAGCAGAAGAGGTAAAAGACGGTCTTAAAAACCAAGGCGTAGTTGAATGTAAGAAAGTTACAAAATTTCAGGACGGAAAGGTTACAGACACTCCATTGCATATTCTACATTTTAACCAGTATAACCTACCGAAGGAAATAAAAATAGAATTTCTCAATTGTAAGGTTGAACCTTTTATTCCCAGTCCCATACAGTGCAAAAATTGTTTTAAATTAGGACATACAAAAAAATATTGTGGCGGTAATGAGACCTGTGAAGTCTGCACATCAACTGTCCACAATCCAACACCATGTACTAAGTTACAATGTGTTAACTGCCAACATCCACATAGATCCAACAACAAGAAATGTCCCGACTAACGACTAACAAATGTGCTTATAAAGAAGCATCAATAAATGTTTCTCCACTGGAAACTTTTGAAATTCCAACAGAAGACCTTCAAACAGCAATTGAAAGAAAGAAAAGAATAAATATTCAGAAAAATAACGAAAATTCCACCAACAAAACCAATATAACAAACTTTACATCAACTACCACTTCAACTTCTTCCCCCCGTATTTTAACATCAATAATAAACTCAACAGAAAAAATAAAATCTACAACAAATATTAAATCTTTAGAAGAAATACTAAATAAAAACAAAACACAAACAACAACAAACAACCAACACAAACATTAAAAAAAACACCAATTAACTCAAAATCTGACACAAGAGAATCATCTCGTGACAGATCAGAAAAAAAATAAACAAAACACCGAAACTCTCCCCGCTTTAATTAAAATTAGGCGACAAACAATCGACGGAGTTGATCAAATGGAGACATAATGCCACCAAACAACTTTTATATTTCTTAAACTTATGAAAAAAACATTTAATATTTTACAATGGAACATAAAAGGGTTTTTCAATAATTATATAGACTTCCAGTTTATCTTAAAAGAACGAGATCCTCAACTCACTTCTTTGCAAGAAACACATTGCCCATTCAACGTGAATCCGATTCCACCAAAGGGTTATCGGGGTTATTTCGAAAACCTCCCTGCATATAATACTGGAAAAATCGGTATTGGCATGTTTGTTCGTTATTATATTCCACATCAAAAGATCTCTAACACTTCCAAATTACTAAACATCTCAATTGAAATAGTACTAAACATAAAAATTACAGTAATATCGGTTTATATACCACCTACAGAAACGTTTTCATTAAACGACTTCAATGAACTTTTTACAAACATTCAAACACCCATCATCTAAGTTGGGGATGTCAATAGCTGGAACGTAATATGGGGATCTCAGGTTAACAACACGCGAGGTTCAGTTATAGAACATTCATTAAATGTAAATAATATATGCGTAATTAATGATGGTAAACCAACACATTTCTCGACACATAACACCTTTACCAATATAGATATAACAGGTTGTTCACCTTGACTTTCAACACTTATATCTTGTCAAACTCTTGATGATTTACACAACAGTGATCACTTCCCAACATTGGTCTGGGACACCAGTAATTATTCAACCAACAAGATAGTTTTGTCTTAAAAAAGCAAACTGGGACCAGGTTGGAACAAGCGTCGAAAGTGAACTAACTCAAAAAACACCGTCAGGAAACGTAAACAAAGATAATTCTATAATAACAAAGGCAATACGAACCGCTGCAAATGTTCATATACCTCAAACGTCACCCATTAAAAAACGTTGTGTTCCCTGGTGGAATTCTCTACTCTGCCAACTTCGTGTAGCCAAAATAAAAAAATAGCAAACTTTTAAAAAACATTCCCATCTCTTGAATCTAATTTTGTATAAAAAAGCAAACGCCAAGTTCAGAGTAGAAAGCAAAAAGGAAAAAGCTGTAAGTTTTAAAAAGTTTACAGAAACCATTTCTAGAAATTCTCCATTAACCCTTTTATGGAAAAAAGTGAATATGATCTCTAGTCGGACCACAACAAAACCCATAACAGCCATTCAAACTACCAACGGAATTATTACTGAATCCAAAAATATCGCTAATTACTTTGCTAACAACTGGTCAGTTAATTCTGTAAGGAACCTCCGGTTAGTCCGGGTTTGAAGCTGGGGTAGAACTCAGTCGTGTCCAGGCTCCTTTACATAAAATTTAAAAGAAATACTTAACTTTTTCTTTTGTGGACACTTTTCTTTCACTTTATTGTTTTACTTTTTGAATTCACTCTTACAGACTAGGTTTTTATTGAGAGTGTTGGCAAGGCGAGAGAACCTAAACTAGTTTCGTTCCGAGTGTTTTCTTCCAGGACACAAACTAGTTACTCCTAGCTTTTACCTAGCCTACAATTTCCCTCTGTACTTCCGAGTATTACTTCCAGGAAGTTTTCTCCTAATACTTGCTTGTACTGATTGGGAAACCAGCACCCTATTCTGGAATTTGATGTTATCAAATTCACCTTCTTCTAAACTTGGTCCTACGCTCGAATTCGATGTAATCGAATCCAATATCTCACCTCTTTACTGATTGTAAACCAGTAATTAACTGTCTGAATTGATGTTATCGATTCAGTATACCCCCTTCTACTACACTACTCTGAATTGAAATGATGTTCTCACTTCAACTTACCAATGGGTCTGTCTTGCCACCACGCCTTCCACGTTCCGCTGTAAAAATACAAGAGAGCTCATCGTTAATTTTCCCTGGCTTATATACTAATACATTTTGGCTACAGTTTGTAGTTTTGTAGTTATTACTTCCCGCTAGGTGTGAACCGATAGCGGTTGTAATAACTTTACAACATTTATTTTATCAAACTTATTAATAATGAAGCAACACGTTTGATCCACATGTTGTTGCAGCTCGTTATATTTTAAGTTGGCTTCTACACCTGACCCTCTACTATCGTCTTGGCTTCATCTCGACATCACACGTCTTCCTTCTTTTGGCATCACTTGGCTTTCTCTTGTCCTTGACATCATTTTGTAATTACTGAAAAGAAAAGACACTTTGGCAGATGTAATCTGCCCACTTGAAATGGATGTAATCCATTTACCCACCAGAAAAACTACATATGTCAGAATTCATATTCTGCCTTCGTTTGGTACCACTGTGTGGCCACAATTTTACCCAAAATTTGGGTCCTCACACCCCCTCCTTTCTTCCGGAAGGTTTCGAACTACCACTTTTCCACTTGCCTAATCCGGTAGCTTCTTTCGTTTATTTTTAATTTCCAGATTTCTCATTTATAATTTTCTTTATTATATATTATTATTATATTGAGATACACACAATTATCTCCCAGCTGAAAGAATGGAAAGTAGGGACTAAAATAATAAAATATATTTTTTCTTTTTTGTCAAATAGAAAAATAATAACTAAGGTTAATAATTCTCGTTCTTGCTCCAAACCTTTATATAACGGAATCCCGCAAGGATTTCCTTTATCTGTAGTATTGTTTCAAATAGCAACAAATAAACTAAACAAAATAATATCAAGTCACAAGTTCTTCAAACATGTTATGTACGCTGATGACCTATATATCATATATAACAATAAACAAAACGTTGATGAACAAGAAAAATTGATAACCTTATCTCATCCCTTATATCCTGGTGTAATTATACGGGGTCTAAAATATCTTTTCCCAAAACAAAATCCCTTCACATGTGCAAAAAAACTTCATGCAATCAAGCTGCCTTAACTATTCAAGACCACCAGATTCAATCAGTCAATAGTTTAAAAATATTAGGAGTAGTATTCAACAATAACTTTAAATGGTCTACACACATAGATGCTTTAAAGAAATCTCTAGCCTCACGACTTAACTTAATTAAATGTCTTGCTGCTAAAAAAAGTAACTCTCATCCAAATGCCATCATTAACGTCGTTCGCAGTACCAACTTATCGAAAATAGATTATGGCCTAATAATATACGGCAAAGCTTCAGCATCTCATTTAAAAAAAATTACTCCAATTTATAATTCTTCTATCAGAGTCGCACTTAAGGCACTTAGAACAACAAACATCAAAAACTTGATGGCCGAATCGGGACTACCCACAATCGAAAACAGATTTAACGAACTAATTGCAAAATTTATCATCAAAGTACTTTTTCCCTCGGAACAACAACTTCTAGGACGTATCCAAAATATCTCCTGTCAATTACCACTACGTTTTTCATCCTCAGTACGTATCGCTCTTAGTAAAGCAACTTATATGGAAATTATTTTGATACCTCAAAAAGCCTACACCCCAACTACACCTCACTGGAAATTAAAAAATTCATGTTTCATTACTTATCTCATGTCACTACCAAAAGAATCTACCCATCATGTCAATTATTTGACTCTTTTCAAAAGTATTACAACTTCCTACAATAGCTCAAACTGGAAAATACTATATACGGATGGATCGAAAACAGCAAATGCAACCTCTTTTGCGGTTATAAATGACAACTTAAATATAGATTTCTTGGGAATACTAGATGAAAGGTGTTCTATTTTTATAGCTGAATCAACAGCCATTCTATATACACTCACTAAATATAAAAGTATCCCTGGTAAATTCATCATCTGTTCAGATTCTAAATCCGCAATAACAGCCATTAAAAATACAAGTAATAAGACCCAAATTGTCTCAAAAATAAGAGACATATTAATCAACTTCAATTCTAAATTCAAATTAATGTGGGTGCCTAGTCATGTCGGTATAGAAGGAAATTCAATAGCAGATAAGGCTGCCAAATTCGCTGCTAATGCTCCTATATTTACATATCAATCCTTAAATGAAGATGATATTAAGAGAATAATAAAATCAAGTAAACGAATAAAAAATGCTACAGACTGATCATCCTATCAACACCATTACAAAACTTTTAATCCACTTGGAACATACGAATCCATACGAATCATCGCGACTCGATATACAGAAATATACAAGATTGAGACTAGGTCACACACTCTTAACTCATAAATATATCTTTACAAATACAGCACAAAATACTTGCCACCTTTGTCAATCTAATTCGCTTTTAAATATAAATCATTTAGTTTTCAATTGTCAATTTATTAAAACAGCTCAATTGTTCCTTTTCAATGTAATTTGTCTACCAGAACTTTTGAAATGTATAAATCTTAGTAATATTAAAAAAGTTTGCAACCAAAATATTGTAAATTATATAATTTAATATAAATAATATAATAATTCTTAAAATTCAGGTCGAAAACCTCTGTAGTTAGTACCTTTATCACTTTAATTTGTATTCATAATTTATCATGTATATAAATTTTGTAAATAAATAAATAAATAAATATTCCATATATTTTTTTTTTTATAATTTATTATATATGTATTTTTTTTATTATTTACAAATTTTTTCCTTTTGTTATTATTTTTTTTTTATATTTTATTATAATTCATGTAATTATATTTTTTTTCCTTTTATATTGATTTTTAATTTACTTATATTTCCTGTTATTGTATTTTTTATCTAACGCGGGTTTAAATAACCTCACAAGAGGACACAACACTTTTGTTTTTCTATTCCTTACTTACAGTTTTTTTTTTCTCCTTGTTGTTTACCAAAATAAATCAATTTAAATAATAATACTTTATTTCTCCGCTTAAGCTGCGCGCACATTCACTGTTGCTAACCAAATGAACGAGATGTGCGTGGGCAGAATGTGTGTAAGTGTGTGTTGCTTATTTATTTTCTTTGATCATACCGCTTGTTCGATCGAACCTTCGAACAGTGTTGCCCATATTGGCGTTTATTTAAACATATTTTTTTTTTAACATATTTTTTTTTTCTTAGTGCTTTTGTTTTAATATTATTTTATAATGATTTTATTATACCCTTCACCAATAGGTGAAAGGGTATTATAAGTTTGTCATTCAGTTTGTAATTTTTTTATTATTCGTCTTAGACCCCATAAAAATTATACCGATCGACTCAGAATCGCCAGGAGAGTCGATTTAGCCATGTCCGTCTGTCTGTCTGTCTGCTGAAATCAAGTTTATGCAGCTCCTGGAGTACTCTATCCTACGCAGTACTCTATTAAATTTCATCAAAATCGGTCCATAAACACCGGAGATATCGGCAAAATACTAAAATTCGATGGGTACAAATTGACGAATTTTAAAAAATTTTTTTAAAATTTACATATTTTTTAAAAAAATTTTTTAAAATTCTCATCGAATTTTGAATTTTGTCGATATCTCTGGTGTTTATGGACCGATTTTGATGAAATTTGATAGCGTGCTGCGTTGAAGTATTTTCTAAAATCTGACATATAATTCGAACATTTTTTTTTAAAAATGCTGTTTTTAAAAAAAAAAAATTTTAAATTGCCAATTTGCGTACATCGATATATTTTGCTTTAGCGATATCTGAGTTGTTGATATACCGATTACGATGAAATTCAACAGTGCTCTGCGTTGAATGATTTCCTAAAATTTGATATACAATTCAGAAAACTTTCTTCAAAAAAAATGATTTTTTTTACAAAAAAAATGTATTGAACAAATTGAAGAATTTTATACAAATTAAACAAATATGATTTAAAAGGAAATATAAAATTTTAATTCGGCATCGAATTTCGAGTTTGGCTATATCTCAGGTGTTAATAGAAATGTATATTGAAATTTGATAATAAACTTTATAGAACACTATTAACATCCAATATTTAACTTATGTCGGTATGCCATCCAGGAGCTACACAAACCTGATTTCAGTAGACGGAAATACGATGTACATATGTCTAAAAATAGTGGTATGACTTTTGAACATAGTGATTGCTCATTATTTGCGACATATAATAAGTATATTTATATTAAATTGTAGGTAATCTTTTTATGAATTATGCAAAATACAACTCATTACAATGGTATACGTTCAAAACCATACATATACATATGTATAAAAATCTAACTGAACCTATAGGTTAATATATTAATTATATATAATTGTATATATTGGTACTAATTCTGCCTACTAAATTCACAGACATTCAAGATTAACCATGTGCTTTTCCTATAAGAAAAAGATATACACGTATTTTAAAATGTTGTGATATTTGTTAGTTACCAGATATAAAGTCAAGACACCGAAATCAGGATACAAAATTTTGAACAATATAGAACTTTTGCGTTTAACTTTTAAATGTATTTTAGGTCCAATTTATGTAAGTTTAACATATCAAAATATAGGTAATATTTCCGTGATTAACACAAAAAACAACTTAATAAAATTGAAAAAAATAATTTTGAAAATATCCCTTCAAAATCTATATACAATATCAATCAATTAAAGAGTCTAAGTATACCCTAAGAACAAAAGGCTTGCCAAATTGAAAAAAAACAATACTTTCCAAATATTATTTCTGAAGTATTTATCTAACTTTATAACAATCTAAAGCATATAACATAAACTACTTCTTGTTTTTTTGTTTTATTATTTAATATGTTTTACATTTGCACCGAAAGAGCAATACCCCAGAAACATCTCGTTAAAGCAACCATTTTAATCGGTCTCCTTACTTTTAAGACATATGAATTTAAATTTCTGAAATTGTTTGTATTTCAATCTACCTTCAGAATTCTTTAGACCCAATATAAATCAAGGTAAAACACAAAGTAATAAAGTATTATTATTTCATTGGCCCAAAACTTACAGTATGTGTTAATAACCGAGATTTGAAATCAATATATATTATTATTTCTGTAGGACTTTCCTTAATCAGTCTTCAGAAACATACATACTTGTAATTGATAGGTTACAAATGAAAAAAAAAACATTGCCGCTATTTATTTGCACACTGTTTTAAATTCTTGCTGAAAAATCGATGAACAAAACATTACTTTTGCATAGATGCTCCCTTTTTTGACAACTAATAAATTAGGGCGAATTATTTGCACTTTATAAGTAGTGCAGTATCTACAAACACATATTTATATTTAATTATTATTATTATTTATTTAAATATTTATGTTTCATTATTGTGACAAAAAAAATAAAAATCTTTTTTTTTGATCGATATTAAAAAGGTATGCATCATATTATATACATATTTTTTTTCAATTATTTTGTTTTCTACAAATTTGTTATTTAATGTTTGAAAAATAAAATCTTTTAATAGCAATTCATAAATAATTATGCTACATACAAAATGCATTACATTATTATTATTTTTATTATACATATATAAAAAAAATGTTCGTAATAAAATAAAAGGTTTTTAAAATAACGGTTTACTGTAGAAAGCATTAGAAACATTAATATTGCGTTTAAGAATTCAGAATTTCAGCGGACGGTATGGCGTAGGTGTCAGGCACGAAGGTTTTCGGTGCTGAGATTCTGGGTTCAAAACTGGGTTGGGGCAAAATTTTTTTTATTTTTATTTTCAATTATAAATAACATTTAAATAATAGTTTATTAATTTTTTAAAGTTAAACGAAAAAAAAAACAAAAAAAAATTGACCTCACACATGGCTCGATCCTGGAACCCTCGGGTTGTAGTAAAACATGTTACCAGCAAGACTTCATCCATACCCTGAGTAAACCCGTTTATAATTTCTTTTATTTAAGAAATAATAGCAAAATAGTATTTGATTGCTTCTATTTTTTTATTTACTTAAATTTCAGAATTGAAAAATTTATAAAAGCAAAATAAATTTTGAATGCTTTATTTTTGAAACGTTTTAAACAACATCTTCGTAACAACCTTGATATTATTTTTTTTAAATCTATCATTTTTTCTCGTGAAAGTTATTAATATTTGTAATATTTTATTATGCACAAAATATTTTTTTTTCCAATATTAACATACTTTTAAATTTGTTTTCTCTAAATGATGTATTTACCTTCAACTAAAAACTCGATTTTTTTTTTGTTCTTTAACACGTTTCAAAAATAAAGCATTCAATTTAGAGCAGCAAACACCATCATCGACACACTGCATTTATCTTAATTTTGTGTCTGACTTTTGAACATTATGATAACATTTGAGAATGTATTATATATCAAATTAAAGGTAATCTTCCTAGGAAGTACAAAAATGCAACTAAGTACATGATATGCGTTCAAAACCTACATATGTATGTATGTATCTCACATATCAACGAAAATTTAAATTGTTTAATTGCAATTGGGAGAAATCCGTTCACGTTTGACAATTGCTTCCGTATAACTTCGCCTGAGGCAATCTCTTAGTAGCTAATAAATGACAAATTATAATAGATACGATGATGATATTTAGTATAAAGACATTGTACAATATCATTATTCAGGGCGATAGCGCCTAAAATAAACTTTTTAGAGGGACAACATTTGACAAAAGTATTTCTGATCTCTTGAAAAGTTCGGTATTGAAAATGGTCGAGCTTGGTTCACATTTAGTGAAATCTCCCATATAACTCCGACCGAGAATCACTTTAATGCTGATAAATTAAATTACATAATTGCACAAAGAACTAGAGCAAAACTTTCCACACATCCATCGGACAGATCGAAAGAACAATACATTTTTATTGATGAAGTATTCATCTTCATTCCATTTAAAAGCTATATATTTCACGTATGTATCTAAAACTAAGAGTTTATACCCTATAATTCTAAGGCTTGTTTACATTGACAATCATTGTTAAAGCTTAGACCTAAATCAGTCCACTAACTTCAAAGTTTTACATAACTAATCAAGAACTTTTACTAGTTGGATAATTCGTACGTATTAAAGTACACAACCTTCACTGGGCACTGTGTTTTTGGGTTGCATGCCAGAATACTTAATCTTCATCAAATTGATGTGCTTTTGCAAATCTAAGGGCATTTACATTTTAAAGCATCTTTTATAGAGTGTTCGTAAAATAGACACATATATCGAAGCTACTGGCTGGCTTAAATAAGCATTCTTTACCTGCCCAACCTCACCTTTGGGTCCATAATTACTCTAGATGATGACGCCACCGAAAAGCTTTTCGTTTTCCGACTCTTAATTTTAAAGACTCTTTGCATATAATACTAGTATAACCAAATTTTGCTTGGAATTACATTAAGTACTTTTGCAGCACCATTGGTGAAGGGTATCCAAGATTCGGCAAAGCCGAATATACCACTTTTACTTGTTTTAAATTCATGTTGTTTTCTTGGTTTTAGTGTTATTTTTATTTTATATTTTTATTTTATATTTTTTTGGCAAGCTATTTGCAGTTGTGGCAAAAGAAGTAAAGTATTTGTGGCATCTGGCACAATAAACACAGAAATTTATATAAAGGAGTGCCTACAAAAACGGTTGTTACCCTTTTTAAGAGAGCACAGAGTGACTACATTTTTTTGGCCCGATTTGGCATCATGCCATTATGAAAAAAAGGCACTTGAGTGGTACTCAAAGAATAATGTCATTTTTGTACCACGAGAGGCAAATCCACCTAACTCTCCAGAACTTCGGCCTGTGGAATGGTATTGGGCTCTGGTAAAAAAGGAATTGAAGAACACAGGAAAGATTTCCAAGAACATGTCCGATTTTAAGCGCAGGTGGAACACATGCTCCAAAAAGGTATCAGAAGCAACTGTAAAATCTTTAATGGGAGGGTTTCCGAAAAAAGTCGATAATTTTGCAAAACCCGAGTACTAAGTAAACATTTTAATGCTAAATGATTTTGTATAATATGTCATTATATTTGCGTATTTTGTAGAGTTTTTATATTAAAAGGTTTGATTTTTATTTAAGAAAATTCAACTACAAATTTTATTTAGAGCACTCTTTATGTAGCAAAATTCATTTAAATTGATTTCTTATTAGTTTTTTTTTAGGTTTTATTTGTATATTTTGTTTATTATTTTATTTAATTTAATCAATCTGCGTTGAATAATTTTAATTCACTTATATGCGCTCTACGGGTACTTTTGCTACTTTCCTTTCGCAATTCGGCGATCACTGGGGATATTAATCGGTGAATAACATATGGGCCAACATATTTTGGGGCAAGTTTGGCAGCGAAATTATCCGCAGCGCTGGATAAATGGTGTTCTTTCACCCACTCTGATTCTCCTACCTTCGGGTTCCATTTCCTATGACGCAAATTATAGTATCGGGCTTGGTCCTTCGCGGCTTTGACGAGATTTTTCTTAACTAAACTAAAAATCTCTCTTAACATTTCTGCTTTTGCGTTCGGGTTAAGAGCAGACGTTCCAGTTCCTGGGGTTACTTCGTCATAAAGTGCCGACGGAAGTCTTGGTTCTCTTCCTTGAACTAGGAATGCGGCGCTGTACTGAGTTGTGTCCGATTTAGCAGTGTTCATCGCCAATTGTATCTCCGGTAGTACTTCGTCAAAGGTCTTTTGGTTTTGCCCCGTGAACTGAGCGGTCATGGTCTTCACCGTTCTATTTACCCGTTCTGTGGGATTCTCGTGGGGTGTGTACGGTGCCGTAAACTGATGATGTACTCCAATTTCCTTGAGATATTCTCTAAATAATCGGCTTGTGAACTGGGATCCATTATCGGTTATAAGAATTTTCGGTACGCCAAAGTTTGCCAGTATATGTTCTCGAAAAGCTTTGCGTAGCGTTTCTCCGGTTGCTCTGCGCAATGGTATAAATTCGGACCACTTGGAAAACTTGTCTGTGAAGACTAACAATATTGAGTTGCCATGCTTAGACCTCGGGAGTGGTCCAACGAAATCCGCGCAGACTATCGCCCAGGGTTCTTCGGCGATACGCGACAACATCTGACCTGCAGGGAGCTGTTGATTGGGCTTGTGTCGCTGACATGTCTGGCAATTTCTTATATAGTTCTTTGTATCCCTGAACATTCCAGGCCAGTAATACTTGTTAGTTATCCGAGCTATTGTCTTTCTAATGCCGATGTGACCGGCAGTTGGTGCGTTATGATTCTCCTCCAGAACCCTTGGCCTTTGGAATGAAGGTACACATAACTTCCAAGGAATATTTTCTTCGTCTTCATCGGCATTCGGGAGATGTCGATATAATTGATCATTGAGTATTGAAAAGTCTGGGAACTTCTCGGGCTCTTTCTTCACTTCGTCACACTTATTTCGCCACCAGTTGCAATGTGGCGTTTTCTCTTGTATAGCTTGGCACACATTTATGGGGTCACGAGAAAGTGCATCTGCTACCACATTGAGTTTCCCTCTCCGGTACTGTACATCAAAGTTATATTGTTGAAGCTCGAGTGCCCATCTAGCTATTCGACCGGAAGGACTCTCAATTGAGTTGAGCTATTTCAGAGGTGATCTGTGACTACTGTGAAATGGTAGCCTTCCAAGTAAGGTCTGAGTTTCCTTATAGCCCACACTATCGCCAAGCACTCTTTCTCTGTTGCCGAGTAATTCATTTCCGCCGCGTTGAGACGACGGCTAGCGTACGAAATAACTTTTTCCTGGCCATTAAAGTCTTGTGTCAGGACTGCTCCTACTCACAAGCATCGGTTTGTAAGGTAAACTTCTTTCCGAAATCTGGACACGCTAGCACCGGTGCTTCGGTTAATCGTGTCTTTAGAGTTTCAAACGCAGTCTGCTGTTCTTCGTTCCATCTAAAGTGTTTTCCTTTCTTCAACAATGACGTCAAAGGGTGAACGATTTGAGCAAATTCCGGGACAAATCGCCTGTACCACGAAGCTATTCCGAGGCATCTTCTTAACTCTCTCACATTTCTTGGGGGTTGAAGTTCACGGATCGGTATTAATCAAGCTTTCGTTGACCACGTGGCCTAAATATTTGACTTCTTTTTGGAAAAACTTACATTTCTCGTGGTTTATGGTAAGGCGGGCTTCCCTTAACCTTCTAAAAACTTCCTTCAGGTTTGCCATGTGTTTTTCGAACGAACTTCCCAGTACCACGATGTCATCAAGGTACGCAAATGCGTGCGGTTCCATTTCCGCCCCAATCACAAGGTCTAGCGTCCTCTGAAACGTAGCTGGTGCTGACGTAAGCCCAAACGGCATCACTCCCCATTGGAACAATCCTTTTCCTGCTACTGTAAATGCTGTGTACTCCTTGCTATCTTCTGCCTTGGAAATTTGCCAGTAACCATTCTTTAAATCAATGCTGCTTATAAATTTTGCATTGCGGAGACGATCAAGGATGGCATTTATCCGAGGTAAGGGATACGCATCGGCCACCGTCTTCGCGTTGAGCTGCCTGTAATCGACACACAACCTCAGCTTACCATTCTTCTTGGGTACCATTACAATAGGTGCGCTGTACGGGCTCTTTGACGGCTCTATACACCCGTTCTTCAACAGCTCGTCTATCTCTTCATTGATAAGTCGTTGCATTTCAGGATTGCGTTGCGTGTACCTTTGCCGGACCGGTCTGTCATCCTTGAGTATAATTCGGTGTTCCGCAAAATTAGTTGTCCGCTTAAGGGTTTTAAACTTCTCCAACTCTTGGTCTAAAAATATCTTGATGAGCTCATCCTCTGTTGATTTGCTTTCTATCGTTTGACTCGTTGTTTGGGGCTGATTTTCATCTATAGCTGTCATTACCTGGTGAGAAGCAGGTTTAAATCTAACCTTCTGATCTCCACACCACATCTCACATTCCATAGCTCTCAAAAAGTCTAGACCTAGTAGCACTTCATCTAACATCGTTGGCATCACTCCAACCTCCAACTGGCACTTATTACCGCCCAATTGTACTTCTATCCTGAGTAGCTGTCTCACCTCTACTCTAGTCCCGTTTGCTAGCCTGATTGTGTTATCTACTGTAATAGCCTTACTACAGTCTCTTAGCTGCTCCGCCACCTGCTCACTCACATAACTTCTAGAAGCACCCGTATCGATAGTCGCTTCCTTGCGTTGATTGCCAAGCTGTACTTGGGCTAACAACCTAGTTTCGGTTTGGCGAAATGCGCTTATTGGTGCAAAGGTCTCTGATTGTGGGCCGCTGCCTCCCCTTGCTGAAGGTGCGGTCCCCTGGCGTTTTCCGAACTTCAACGGCAGCAATCTCGTGTTCTCACTCCTCGCCTACCACATTGCCAACAGAACAACACGCTTTCGCTTTGGCAAAACCTATAGCCATGCCCATCTTGTCCACATCTTCTGCAAGCTGTACTTGGATTTATAGTGCCTCCACTATTCGTCGGTACTACCTTGCGCGGGCGGTCTTCTCTTCGCGGCATCGGTCTATTTTCGTGGCGATCATGACTCACCCCTGGATGACTTGCTCGTATTACCTCAAAGTCTTCTGCCATTTGGATAAGTTCTTCCAGGGAATTGAAATCTCGCCTTTTTATGTACAGCTGATAGTCCACTAAACAGTTTCTGAAGATTCTATATAGTTGCTGTTCTGGTGAGTATCCTGCATGCCTCATTATGTTCTGCAATACAATTACGAAATCCTTGAACGATTCCCGAGGTTTCTGTTGTCTTCTACGGATTTCATCGTCCAAACCCTCAAAATATCTTGCTGGCAGGAAAAATCTTAGAAAGTCATTACAGAAACCTTGCCATGTTTGCCACTGTCGGTTATTGTTTCTAAACCACAATAATGCTGCATCCTTTAACAGCTCAGGCATTGTTCTTGGCAACATATTCCAGTCCAAACCGTAAACTTCTGCCAGTTCTTCAACTCTCTCGATAAAGGCAATGGGATTTTTCCCCCCTCATATCGAAAAGACCACTTTCTCACTATATCAATGACCACTGAGTAGGGTACATTCGATCGGGTTGGTAATGGACCTTGTTCATTTTGTAACGTTGGGCCGAATTGATTACCTGTGGTAACCGATTCTCCCATCCTCGACGTCATACCTGAGACTGTCGATACTTCTATCCGTGTTTGCTTTCTAATTCCTCCAGTCTGCTGAGAACATTTTCCTTGTGTTCCCCGGAAACGAATGCCGCCAACTTTTTTCTCATCTCATCTACAGTGCCACTTGCTTCCAAAGCGAACTCTTCCAAATATTGCACCAGCTCTTCTTTTCGCAGGGTGTAAATCCATGACGTGCGAACCATCTTGTTGTTGTGTAATAAAGTCCCTGCTCGGGCGCCAATGTAAGGAACCTCCGGTTAGTCCGGGTTTGAAGCTGGGGTAGAACTCAGTCGTGTCCAGGCTCCTTTACATAAAATTTAAAAGAAATACTTAACTCTTTCTTTTGTGGACACTTTTCTTTCACTTTATTGTTTTACTTTTTGAATTCACTCTTACAGGCTAGGTTTTTATTGAGAAACTGGATTGCTGTCTCTTGTAGGGAACCAGAGTGTTGGTAAGGCGAGAGAACCTAAACTAGTTTCGTTCCGAGTGTTTTCTTCCAGGACACAAACTAGTTACTCCTAGCTTTTACCTAGCCTACAATTTCCCTCTGTACTTCCGAATATTACTTCCAGGAAGTTTTCTCCTAATACTTGCTTGTACTGATTGGGAAACCAGCACCCTATTCTGGAATTTGATGTTATCAAATTCACCTTCACTTGGTCCTACGCCTCTTTACTGATTGTAAACCAGTAACTAACTGTCTGAATTGATGTTATCGATTCAGTTTACCCCCTTCTACTACACTACTCTGAATTGAAATGATGTTCTCACTTCAACTTACCAATGGGTCTGTCTTGCCACCACGCCTTCCACGTTCCGCTGTAAAAATACAAGAGAGCTTATCGTTAATTATCCCTGGCTTATATACTAATACATTTTGGCTACAGTTTATAGTTTTGTAGTTATTACTTCCCGCTAGGTGTGAACCGATAGCAGTTGTAATAACTTTACAACATTTATTTTATCAAACTTATTAATAATGAAGCAACACGTTTGATCCACATGTTGTTGCAGCTCGTTATATTTTAAGTTGGCTTCTACACCTGACCCTCTACTATCGTCTTGACTTCATCGACATCACATGTCTTCCTTCTTTTGGCATCACTTGGCTTTCTCTTGTCCTTGACATCATTTTGTAATTACTGAAAAGAAAAGACACTTTGGCAGATGTAATCTGCCCCCTTGAAATGGATGTAATCCATTTACCCACCAGAAAAACTACATATGTCAGAATTCATATTCTGCCTTCGTTTGGTACCACTGTGTGGCCACAATTTTACCCAAAATTTGGGTCCTCACAATTCTCTCGATAACCACATTTCATCAGATTTTGTCGCAGCCAAAACATGTTCGTTAATTACCACAAACATCACTGCAAACAATCCACATGCAATAAAAATTGAAAGTGAATTGACAATGTGTGAACTGCTTATAGCTATCAAGAAAGTTAAAGGTATTACACCGGGCCAAGACCGCATTTGCTATGATATGATTAAACACCTGACGTACCAAAGTAAAAAAAAAAACGCTGCTCCAATTATATAATAATATATTTGACACCGGTATTATACCACCTTCTTGGAAAACTGCAATAATTGTTGCCATACCTAAACCCAATAAAAACTTAACACAATTTTCCGGATATCGGCCTATATCATTATTATCATGTTCATCTAAATTAATGGAGAGAATAATAGCAAATCGTATAGCATGGTATATAGCGTCAAGAAAATTAATTTCAATCAACCAAGTCGCCTTCAAAACAAATCGTGGTTGTACAGGTGCATTACTTCATATCGACTACTATGTTACCAAAACACTTTCATCTAGAAATCACACATCAATTCTAGGAATTGATTTCGAAAAAGCATTCGATCGTATAGGCATTTATGCGATATTAGATACTCTAAAAACCTGAGGAACTGGACCCAAAGTTTTTAATTATGTTAAATCCTTCTTAACAGAAAGAACTATTAAAGACGAATTGTCTGAAAATTTTCCATTAATTAATGGTATTCCTCAAGGGTCCCCATTATGTTTTGTTCTATTCCAAATAGCTTTTAAACAAATTAGCAAAGTCATTAACACGCACAAGAATGTATATCACTGTCTGTATGCTGACGACCTTTATGTACTATACAAAACCAACGATAAACGATATTCAAAACTGGTGCAACTTATCACGAGCAAAAATTTCCTTAGATAAATCATCTATTCTTTATATATGTAGAAAGTATAATTGTAATCCATCACATCTAAGCATAAACAATACAATTATTCCCAAAGTAACAGAACAACAAATACTGGGATTAGTAGTAGGTTAAAATTATCGCTGGAAGAATCACATCCTAAGTCTTAAGAAATCTCTTATTCCTAAAGTAAATTTTATTACATACTTATCAACCAGAAGCTACGCACATAATGATACAATCAAGTACCTAATAAAAACACTTATTTTAAGCAAAATTGACTATGGCCTTTATACGTACGGCAACTACTCAAAATCTAATTTACCACAGATTAAAACATTATATCGTCAAGCAGTTAGAGCAAGCGTATACGCCTATCGCACAACTCCAATAAAAATATTAATAAGAGAATCTGGAATCCCTTCACTCGAACATAGAATTCTCGAAACACAAAACAAGATATTACCAAAACTTTTAGCATTCAATAACTCAATTATAGACGCTGATGTAATGAAAGTATCATTAGCTAGGAGAACTCCTAAAACTCCATCTACCATATACAAATCTTTAAACAACAACATTATATCCTACAAACAAAAACTTTCCAAGTTCACAATTAAACATCCGGTGTGGTCTTTTGACCCCAGTATGTGCAATGTAAGTCTTTCCAGATACAAAAAACAAACTACTCCAAATGAAGTTTATGTAACACCCTTCACAGCAAAAAACTGGAAAGTTCTTTACACAGACGCATCAAAGGATAACAACAATGTTGCATACGCAGTGGTAGACCAAGATGGTAATACATTGTCCGCAAAAAAGCTATCCAGTTTCGCATCAATTTTTACCGCAGAAGCCGCTGGTATCTTACAAGCAATTTATATTGCAAGTAAGTTTAAAGGAAAAACACTAATTCTTTCCGATAGTTTGTCAGTAATTAGTACAATTTGTAATTTGACAAGCAACAACTAATTAATTACAAAAATAATAACAAACTTGTTTGGATTCCCGGCCATGTTGGAATAAAAGAGAACAACTATGCTATGTAAAATAAAATAACAAGAAAGTGGACTATTAAAATGTCGAACATGCGTAAGAAAAACACTTTGTCTTTACAAGACAAAGTAAAAATATTGGAAAAGATTGACAAGGGTGTTACAGGAAAGCGCTTAGCGCTTGATTTTAACGTAGCCACTTCTGCCATCAGTTATATTAAGTTAAATATTAAATCAATATTGGATGCTGTTGCCAACACCTATCAACACGTACCCAATAAAACTTTACATAGTGCCGAATATCCGAAAATGGAAAGTCGTCTCTATGACTGGCTCCTTAATCAGCGTGAAAAAAGGCCACCTTAAATGGAGCTATATTAAAGGAGAAAGCTAAGGCAATTTTCATGCAGGAATATCCGCATAAAGGTGAAAATGATTTTCGCGCAAGCAATGGGTGGTTTACTAAATTTAAAAAGCGTCATGGAATTCGCTTTCTAAAAATTAGTGGCGAGATTCTGTACAGCGACGTCAATTCAGTCACTCCCTTTATTCATAAACTACGTGCTAAAATCTCGCAAACGGGTCTAGTGGAGTTCCAAATAAACAATGTGGACGAAACTGGGCTATATTACCGCTGCTTACCAGATAGAACCTATGTTTCAGCTTCCGAAAGGAACGAATTTCTATCTTACTTGGAGCAAATTCTGATGGTTCCTGTAAGCTGCTACCAATGGTAATTGGTAAAGCTAAAAACCAAGGTGTTTCCAAAAATTACGATTTTTCGAAAAATGCTTGGAAGCATATTTCTTTTCTTCTGATTTGCATCGCCGTGTTATTTATAAGTTCCACAATTTTAAAATATATTATATATTCGTTTTTCCGAAGAAAATAATTTGCCTCCAAAATCCCTTTTACTAATTGATAACTGCTCCGCCCACTCACCTATTGAGGCATTGCGAAGCGAGGATGGAAATATAGTAGCGTATTTCTTTCTTTCTTTGTAGCCACCGTGGTATATCAGGTTAGTCATCCGCCTAGCATACCAGAGGATCAAGTTCGATCCCTGGTCAGATTCACTTGAAAAAATAAATTTTCAAAAAAGCGGCGGTTCACCTCATAACTCTGCTAGCCACTGGCTATTGAGTATTAGGCTATGTTAAACTTCTCTAACTAATGCATTTGCCGTTCGGAGCCACCAAATACTTCTTTCCACCAAACGTTACTTAAGCGCTACAACCAATGGACCAAAACCCAATAAAGCTAAAGAAACTTATTTATAGAACTAATTGTTAGCACATTTAATTGCTGAGAATGGTGATCTAAATAAAAGTTTAAAATCTCATTCAATAAAGGATGCTATAATTTATTAAAAAAAAGTTGGGACGAAGTCCCACAAACAGCTTTAAAAAATGCTTGGTCAAAGTTGTTTAATTGGGACTCTGACGAATATGATAGTTCTGATGATGTACCTCTATCACGGTTGGTGAAAAATCAGGACTATAATGAAGTTGTCAGAATTTTTTTTTCAGCTTATTTGTATTTATTGTATCTTCATTTAATATAATGAACTAACAATAAGTTTTCAAATCTTAAATCTAAATTATTAAGTTATAAAAGTCCATCCATTGGTGAGCTTTTCTTTTCTATAATTGGATTTTATGCTAAAATCCTTTTCCTTTAGCGGTTGTGCAAGTCGCAAGTATCCCTCCTTCTGAGGCGGATATGGCCACGACTAATTAAAATGTTACGGGCTAGTGGATTCGGGTGGCATGCTAACTTATTAATGCTGTTTGTTCGATTGTATTTTGTTTTTTCCTAAAGTAGTGTTTTGACGTCCGTCCTGTCTACACGCGTTTTTACATGTTGCTTGTCCGTCCATGTGTATTTTGTCCGCGTCCAGTGTTTAAAACAAAATTAATATATATTTAATAAATTAAACGCGTGCAATAAAATAAATAAATAAAAAAAAAAAAAAAAACATATTAACATTAAAACCAAAATAACAAAAAATTGAAATAATTAAAAATCAAACAATAAACTCAAACAGTGGAAATAACACAAAATTAATAACATCCAACAATAAACAAACTCTCCAAACCAGTTTTTCTCTTATTTTATTTTTAAAACAACAAACACAATAACTCTATTACAACAACAAACAAATCTACAGAACATCACTCATCATTACAAACATTAATATCATTACATCAACAACCTAACTTCAACAAAAATATATCAGTGTTGGCACCTAGCCATAACAATGACCAGATCAGGGCTTTTATGGCCCTTTTAGCAATTGTCATTGTGTTTTCTTTCCTTTTCCTTTTTATAGTAAAAGTATCACTGATTTAATTGTTGTCAAACTATTTAATGGTGAAGGCATAACACTGACCATTAATTAGTATCGCAGACAACAATTAACATCTTTGAGACTTTTACTATAAATAGACAATTGATTAGTTTTTTTTCAATATATTGCAATGGCAGATCGTTTTAGCATAAACTTCTGCAACATACGTGGGCTAAGAGCGAATTTCTTCTCTGTTTATGCACACATTTGTCTCCATCGGCCGGATGTTTTCGCCTTATCTGAAACCCAGGTATCTGAAAATGCTGATCCACAGGATTTTCACATACCTGGGTATCAATTCCTATCCCTTTTTAACCTTCATAGGGGCATTGCAATGTACATTCGCGATGAAGTTGCGTACCAGTGCCAGCAATCATTAGGCACGCATGATAACGAATTTAGCTGTCTCTGGGTTAAATTCAGAATCAGGGCGCATCTTTTGTACTTCGGGTTTCTTTATAGAAGTCCAAACGCGGAAAGGGGCACAACTTTATCTGGCTTCGATGCCCTTTCCGATTCAATTTCGAAGATCCTCGAGAGTTGTCCGAGCAGTGAAATCGTTATTGCTGGTGATTTCAATGTTCACAACTCGTCCTGGCTTCGCCATTCGAGCCACACAACTCCTGAAGGCCAATATGTTGAGTTATTTGCAGCGCACAATCACCTTGCGCAACTGGTGAATGAGCCAACACATATTCCATGTGTTGATGGGCACCAACAAAACATCCTTGACCTTTTCCTTACTTCACACCCTGATAAGTATGAAGTAAAGGTTCTTGCACCTCTCGGAAATTCCGATCATTGTACCATTTCCGCCTCTTTTTCGCTCTCCTCACTTCGCAGCATTTCGCAAACAGCTACGAAACGTTCAATTTTTCTATACGAAAAAGGTCGTTGGGCAGAGCTCAACGAATTCTATAGGCATTTTAACTGGAAACTGTGTTTCCTCGACAGTAATGTCAATGCCTCGGCGGAAATGGTTTCTAATGTTATTAAGCTGGGAATGAAAATGTTTATCCCAGTGAAAAACATTTCGATTAAACCAAAGGTAAAAACTTGGTTTAATCAGACGTGCAAACAAGCAGTCAGATCCCGAGAGGAAGCTTTCAGAAACTGGCGCAATAACCAAAATCCAGTTACTGATTTGCAACGCAAACGTGCAAGGCGTACATGTGCCAAAGTATTAAGACGTGAAAAAGCTCTGTACGAGCAGCGTCTTCGTACTAAAATTCTTGCTGCTCCTCGGGGCAGCAAGAGTTTCTGGTCATTCGTTAAAAGAGTTAAGAATAATGCTAGTTCTTCAATTTCTTCTCTTTTAAAGAATGGTCAAACATTCACTGACCCGGTTGACAAAGCTAACCTTTTAGCTGAATTATTTGCAAGCAATTCCCGCTTGCCGGAAAGCACTCAACCTCCGCCCGAGCTCGAAAGAGTATCTGTAACTATGCCAAAGATATTCTTTCGCGCCCGTGCTGTAAAAAGGGTTTTAGCAGATCTCAACATAAACAAGTCTTCAGGGCCGGATGGCATTCCAGCACTGGTCTTGAAGCAGTGCTGTTCGACGCTTTCGCGTCCATTAGCCAACCTTTTCAGCACCTTGTACCAAGCTGGTACATTTCCTCGGTGTTGGAAGGTTGCTAATGTAACGCCAATCCCTAAAAAGGGTGAGGCTACCAACCCTGAAAATTACCGCCCAATAGCAATTTGTTCTGCACTCTCCAAAGTTTTGGAGAGTATGGTAAACCACCATCTTGTGAAATATCTGGAATCTAACAACCTACTAAGCGACCGCCAGTATGGATTTCGTAGGGGACGCTCTACGGGAGACCTGCTAGCCTTCCTTTCGGAAAAATGGTGTCATTCAATACACCGTTTTGGCGAAAGTAAAGTTGTGGCTCTGGATATTTCCAAGGCGTTTGATAGAGTGTGGCACGGAGCACTTCTATCAAAACTTATTGCTTTTGGTGTCGGTAATATCTTCTCTCGATTTATATCGAGCTTCCTCAGAGATCGCACTATAAGAGTTGTTGTAGATGGGATCTCATCAAACGAGTTCAAGCTAAATTCAGGGGTACCGCAAGGCTCCGTTCTTTCTCCTACTCTATTTCTTATCTTTATAAACGACCTTCTACGTCAAACTTCCAATCCTATCTACTCTTTTGCAGATGATAGTAACATTTGCCATTCGTATTCATTCAATCATAGACCAAACCCTTTAGAGATTGGTACTATGAGGCAAAACATGAATGAATCATTAAACCGCGATTTAGAAGCAATCTCAGAATGGGGTCGTGCGAATAGAGTCGATTTTAATGCGCGGAAAACTCAATGTTGTATGCTCACGCATAAACGCACGGCGGATCATGTTACTTCATCTGTATTAATGGGTGGTGAAAATATCGAGGAATCAGATACTCTTGATGTTCTGGGCATGAGAATTCAATGTGATGTCCGGTGGACTGAACACATTTTTCAAGTGTCGAAAGAAGCATTCAAGTGTCTCGGTTTTCTAAAACGGTGCAAGACATACTTCACTTCATCTGATCTCCTTACTATTTATACCACCTATATCCGACCGAAAATGGAATACAACTCTCATGTATGGGCCGGTGCTTCAAAGTCTATTTTGGAGCTTCTTGACCGAGTACAGGAGAGGGCGAAGGTGCTTATTGGTGACAGTAGGGTATCCAACTCTATTGATTCACTGGAGCACCGTCGCAATGTGGGTTGTGTCACACTGTTCTATCGTTACTACTTTGGAATGTGCTCTAATGAAATCAGGGAACTCGTTCCCGAAACTAGAATTTTTTTACGCAATACACGTCTATCTGTTAGAGCTCATCCCTTCGTAGTCGATTGGCCAGTAGACAGAACAACACACTACAGAGAAAATTCATTCTTTAGCCGTACAGTTCGTATGTGGAATTTACTTCCCGCAGAAATTTTTCCTGCCAGTTGCAATATAGGAAAGTTCAAATCAAATGTCCATAAACACTACTCCATCTATCCACCCTCCCATAACCTATTTTCCTAGTTCCAACACAATGCATTGCATAAGTAGGGGTCATCCCCTGAGTGCTGGTCCTAAAAAAAAAAAAAAAAAAAAAAAAAAAAAGCCGAACTGATGATTTGAAATGCACCCGCTTTCATCCAGAATATGCGTTAATTTGATCACCAGAAGTTTTTCAAAGAGCTTAGACATATTAGATCGCAAACTAATAGGTCTATATGACTGCACTTGTGATTGGTCTTTTCCTGGCTTGGGGATCATGGTGATTAGTGATACCTTCCATTCTGTGGAAAAATATTTTAAGCGTAAAATAGCATTAAAAATAAATAAAATTATTCTTATTGCTATATGGGGTAGCTCTTTTAGCAATTTGTTATTGATTTTGTCAAAACCAGGTGCTTACAAACAGTTCACCTTTTTCAGAATCGCTTCTTGCCCAGCTCCCATTTGCATTTCTCAAAGGGGGTTTACGCATAATTGGCCTTTTATGATTTTTAGCTGCTCGCCATAGCGAATAATCAGATTGCGAGGTTGCATCTAGTCCTTCTGGATATGTTTTCAAGGATTCATTTCTATGAGATTCTAGTAATTCTTAATAGTTTTGTGCAATTCTGTAGTCTATTTTTAGATTGGGGGGATCTATGAAGTTGCCATTCTCTTCTAGCTCTTCTTTTTTCGGCCAAGAGCCGTTCGACGTCGGCAGAGTAAATTCTGTTGTACCTGACTTGTCGCGAGGGAAATGTAGTATATTACCGAGGGGGTAATGAGGCATGTTGACTGGGGGCTAATGTGGTATGTTGTCGAGGAGGGGTTTGTGTGACATGTTGTCTGGGGGTAGTGTGGCATATTGCATTGGGTGCAATATGCACCCATTGTGTTGCTGGAAAGATAATGTGGCATGGCGGCTGGGGGATAATGGAGGTTATTGCTGGGAAGCCAGTGTTACATGCTGGCTGGGGTATAATATAGTATGTTGTGTTGGGATAATGTAACATGTTGCCGGTAGGAGTATGTAGCATGGCGCCAGGGGGATAACGGACCTTGATGGGGGGGGCTTATTGTAGTATGTTGTCTGGGGGTTGATGAGGCATGTTGACTGGGGGCTAATGAAGTATGTTGTCGAGGGAATGATGTATCATTGGGGGATAGTATGGGATGTTGTCGGGGGAATAATGTGACATGTTGCCGGGAGGAATATGTAGCATGTCGCCACGGGGATAACGGAGCTTGTTGGGGGGGGGGGTTTATTGTAGTATGTTGTCTGGGGGTTGATGAGCCACGTTGACTGGGGGCTAATGAAGTATGTTGTTTGGAGAATGATGTATTATTGGGGGATAGTATGATATGTTGTGTGTGGGGGGGGGGTAATGTGACATATTGCCGGTAGGAATATGTATCGTGTCGCCATGTGGATAACGGAGTTTGTTGTGGGGGGTTTATTGTAGCTTGTTGTCTGGGGGTTAATGAGGCATATTGATTGGGGGCTAATGTAGTATGTTGTAGAGGGAATGATGTATCATTGGTTGATAGTATGGTATGTTGTCGTGAGGATAATATAGGATGTAGTTGTGGGGATAATGTATCATGTTGCCGGAAGGAATAAGTAGCATGGCACCAGGTGGATAACGGAGCTTGTTGTTGAGGGTTTGCTGTAGCATGTTGTCTGGTGGGCAATGATGGAGATTGCTGACGGGGGGTTGATAAAGCATGCTGTCTGAGGGGTAATGTGTCATACTGTGTTGAGTGTATTATATTATGTTGTCTGGGGTATATAACAGAGTGTTGTCGGGGGGTTAATGTGGCACGTTGCTGGGGAGGCAATGGAGCAAGTTGTATGGGGGCTAATGTGACATGTTTCCGAGCATAAGACATAGTACATTGGCGGGGGATAAATTAGCATGTTGAACAGCCAGTTTTATATTATTTTTCAAATCTTTAATAGTGAGATCGATATCTTCCGATGTACGTGGGGCTATGTTTTCGGTGCAGTGAGTGCTGAGGTATTTCTTGAATTTGAGCCAATTTATTTTTGTACTTGTCAATTAAATGTCTGCAGACGGAGATACAAAACCTTCCGAGTTGAAAAGTGTTATTGTGGTAGGTGAATGGTTTGACGATAATTCCAAAGATGGTTCGGCTTGAATCAATTGCCTTTGGATGCTTTTCGTTACTCCGAAATCAATAACATCGGGGATTTTATTGGGGTCACTGGGCCAATAAGTGGGTTGTCCATTCGATATCACATCCAAGTTGACTTTCAAAATTGTGTCGAACAAAACACAACCTTTTGGAGTTATCAATCTCGACCCCCAGAATGTGTGTTTTGCATTATAATCGCCAGCTGCAAGAAAACGGGGGTCCCAGTGAGTTTAAAAATCTAGTATATTGGTCCTCACTTATTGACAACCTTGGGGGAGAACATACTGATGAAATCACCAGGTTACGGCAAAAGTCTTTAAGACAAATTGTGGTTGCTTGAAGATAATCTTCACAAAAATCACAATATAAGTCGTGATAATACGATCTTTAATAAGTATTGCAGATTCACCACATACTCTACCTCTAGGATCCTTAGTATCATAAAGTATGTATCCCTTGATCCTGAAAAAACTCTTTGCCATTAAGTGAGTTTCGGAAATCAACATAATATCAATTTGTTTATCGTGAAGAAAGTATTCAATTTCGTTGGTATGTTGGCGAATGCCGTTTGCATTCCAAAAATATATTTTAAGAATAGCTTGCAGTAGCATGGATTGCATTCAAAGCATTTCCTGCATCATACTACTCATTGTTTTCGTGAAATTGTTAACTGTCTGAACTAGTGAATCAACAATAGACTCTAGCCTGCCAATGTTCATATTTTCGTTTTCAGTTCTTGAGTTACTGTTATTTTTTGTTTTTAGCGCTGGGTTTTCTATAAGAGTACCATTATTATTTTCTTTTAAAACACTTGCATATGAGCCCTTGTTCACATTGAATTGTGTAATCTGTGGATACTGTGTATTAGCATCAGGCTGTGTGCCGATAATGTTTGGTTTTCGAACTATAGATTTTTTGAAAAAAGAGTAGACAGGACAACCTCTGTAGTTTGCAGTGTGATTTCCGCCACAGTCGCTACATTTTTTCACGTTTAGGTAATTTTTTGGTTTATTTAGGTATTTAAGGTTATAAATGGGAGGCAATTCATTTTTCTTTAGGCTGATGTCGCAGGGTTCCAATTCTACTCGAAACATCGGTTGGGGGATATTTTCCCTATTTCTGATGTTTATAACATGTTTAACTTTGAATCCATTATTTTGCAGACCTTCTTTTATATCCTCTATATCAACGCACGAGTCGATGCCTTTAAGGACAACTTGAAGACCTTTACTGCTTTTAAGCTGATAAGTATAAAAGCTTTTTCTCCTCGATTCAAACTCGTTTACAACCTTACGGTAATCATTCTCATGGTTAACTTGAATTTTTGTTTCACATATATTGCCGCGTTTAAAGGGAACAACATAGAAAGATTTTTCGCCGACTAACGAAACCAAGCGTTTTATTAGATCATTAGAGTTTTGTTCCCTCAAGTAAATAGGTCTGGGTTTTGAAGATTTCACTTCTTGAGTAGGCTCCTCAGAATTGTCTTGTAAAATAGAGAAACGATTTTGGGAGTTTATCCCCTTAGATGTGTTTTCTTTTGTTATTTTTGGCATTGAAGCTACTTTTGACGACATAGAACTGCGACCTCCTTTTAATACTGTTATGTATCTATCAATTCCCATTTGGATTTGCGGTTTTATTACATCGGGGGAAAGCGAAACAATTTTGGGTTTCCCGTCTTAGGGTTTATTGAGTAAGTACTTACTGCGGCTGATTTATGAAATAATGGGGAAATGTTTGGCATACTTTCAGGCGCAAGCGGAAGTGGACTACTATTATTTACTACACTGATGCTGTTATCTGTCAATGTATTCTGTTTTGTTATGTTATCCCCTCTTGCCAGCAGAGTGGGGGAGAATGAAGAAGCGCGATTTAATGGCTTGTTATTATGTTATTTTTCTCACTTTCATCAACACTCACTGTGAGATAAGCATTTCTGCCGTTTACGCTAAGTCTTCGCTCACATAAATTGTTATTTGAGAAACTCATTAAGAGAATTCTCTTTCAACTTAACACTTATTCTCTTATTTTTCTGGTTTAATTTCAAACAACGAAAACAAAAGAAAAATAAAAACTGCACTAAGATTTTATTTATCAATTTGTTTTGATTTTATATGTTATTATAATTAATATTTTTTTATTTAAAAAAAGCGTCTTTTCGCATATATTATTTAAATCACAATTATAATTTTTTTAATCAAGTAAAAACCGTTAGATTCGGAGTAAAATTGAAAACACGTCCATTTGATGCGAAGAACAAATAATATCATTGTCAGAATAAATCAAAATCTTTTGACTCAAATCGATTCTAATAGTCCTATATCTGTCAGAGAAATCGAAAGGTGGAATTCAGATGAATTCGAAAACGAACATGTTCATATATTTGATAGCGAAAGTTTGTCTTCAGACATGGATGAAGATAGTGACATGGAAGTTCCACCTAATGTTTCTTATTCCGAAGCTACTATATGCGTAAATAATTTAATACAGTGGTGCAAAAGCAGTGAAGTACTTTCCACTAAGTAGGGTAGGAGGGGGACCATTTGTCATAGGGGCGCATTTGCCACCAATAGTTTTCTTGAAAACTAACTTATCTTTTTTGATGCTGTAATCGATTTTATATTCGTTTATCATTGATATTCTATATCTCAAATTTTGACTGCTGTAGCTTTCATATTTAAAACATCAAGCGTGATTTATTGTTTCAGCAGATCCTGAAAAAAATATTTTGCTACAAGTATTTTTGTAATATTTTCCTTAGTTTTTTGTTATCGTAAGAAATTATTTATTAGTTTAATAAACAATATAGTATTGAGAACAAATATTTTTAGTTTTTATCAATAAATCTATTTCTTATGTGAAAAATAGTTCCTTACATCTAAGGACTCTACCTGGGGCACATTTGCCACACTTATATAACAAAGCAACTCGTCGACATTTTCTTGAGTCCGACATTTGTAATATCCCTAAAAAGGATATCGTATTTTGGTTGCAAGGCCTAATCCATCATCCATCACAACATTTTTTTTTTTTATTTTGATATGTGACAGTACAATGTTAACAGAGGCCCAATAGTTTAAATTTTGATCTCTGAAATTTTTACTGTTTTGTTTAATTTATCCACGTGAAATGAACTTGAATTAATTTTTTGGTTTGTTTGTTTTGTATATTAAAGCTTTATAGATGTAAAAATTTACTTTACTACAACAATTTTTTTACTTCTTTTTTGTACCCAACTTATTGACAAATGTGCCCCATGGATGGGGCAGTTAATCTGCTATTTTTCAAATTTGATACATAAAGAAAAGCCGTAGGCAATCTGAACCAACACAGTTAAAAGCTAACATATATAGGTACCTATGAAGAAGAAAAAAGTTGTGATAACTCTCACTGTAAGAAACCTGGAGCACTTTAAAAAAAAAGTGGCAAATGCTCCCCCTTCTACCCTACTTGTCAAATCTTTTAGATCTCCGTAATGATATTGTTCTATCGGTAATGCAAAAACCAAAAAAACAGACTAATATTACTGATTATATGATTAACAAAGACTGAATTGGAGTTCAAAATAATATTTTAAGTTTTCTAACAAAATGTTATTATTAGATTGAAATTAACAAAGACTGAGTGAGAACACACTATATTATTTTAATTTTCTTTAACGAATTTTTATTTTTAAATTTAACTATATGTATACTATGTATATTACACTAAAGTCATATGTATTCTAAGGTGTTAATGAACCGAATTGTTGTTTTTTTTATGTTTCGTTATGTTTTGTTTTTATGTTAAATAAACTAAAAGGAAAACAAACACACAGTTTTTGTTATAGCTTTACAGTTAAATTTACCTAAATTTTAGTTCAAAAAACCGTCCAGAAATTATTAATTGCTCTAAAAACAAAGTGGTTCTAATTTCCGGCGTCCACTGTATTTAAGAAAAATCGTGAAACTTTATTATATCGTAAGTAGACAGAATGAGGTTATGTATGGAACAATCGTAAGGTCGTCAATTCAAAGCCGGGTTGGATCAAATAATATGTAATGGGCAGAAAACAAATGATAAGATTTGGTGTCTGGTGTTCCACAAAGAAGTCGTCTTGAACCATTGCTATTTTCACTATTTTTTAACGACCTTCGAAGTGTTATCATCTTGAGTAATATATTGATGTATGCCGATGACATGAAAATATTTTATTCTTTTCATAACTCTGATAATTACGTTTATCTTCAAATTGTGCGAGCACAATATGGAATTGAATTTTAAAAAATAAAAAATTAAAGTGTATTCGCTTTTTTAGAGTATCTGTGTTCCTGTAAACTAGTTTACAAAACACAAACATTTTTCAGTTTTCATCTTCCTTCACTTCCCACATTCTGTCTAAAGCTGCCATGGGCAGAGAATTTATTTGCCTATAACTAGTTATAGGCAAATAAATTCTGCCTACATACACACACCACACACAACAATTTTGAAGAGCATAAAAATACTTTACGCTCTATCTTTTTTACAAACTCCCACAACAAACACACTCATTCGCTATGAAACATTTGATGAAGCAAGACCTCGCTACAGAATTTATTTTATATACGTTACAAAATACACTAAGCAAAATGTTTAAAGAGGAATATGAAAATGATTTTTTTTTTTTGTATTGAAAATATGAATAGCAACATTCAATGCTTAATATGTTTTAAGGTAATGGGTAAAATAAATACAAAATATGTATTAAGAAGACATTTTTTGAATTGTCATAGGGAATTTGAAAATTTAAAAGGAAAAGATCGTTTTTTAAAATTATTAGAATTAAAAGCAAAATTTTTTTTATTATTTATGGATGATTACTTTATAAATGATACCGAAATTACCAATAATAATATAAACGTAGAAAATGCAGACATTTTGCAACTGGATAGGGATGATCACATTATTATTGATAATGAAATTAACAATAATAATGTAAATGTAAAAAAAGAGGAAATTTTTGCCTTGAAGAAGGCATCATATACAGTCGCTTGGGCTTTGGCAAGGCAATGTAGACCATTTGAAGATGGTGTCTTTTTTCAAACGTTAAATTCGGACGTTTTAAAATGTTTTGGTGAAAAATGTAAGGAAACCTTAGATATTTGCCAAAACATTCCGCTTTCCCGAAGAACTGTGACACGACGTACTGAGTACTTGAGTAACTATATTTACGAAATTGCAAAAAATAGGTTAACAAAATGCAAAAGTTTTTCAGTTTCTTTAGACGAAAGTACGGACATAAACAATATTTGTCAGTTAGTTATTTGTATTAAAACTGTAGATGAAAATTTAAATACTTTTGAAGAAGTTTTCAATGTCATACCTTTTCACGGACATGTTACAGGACAAATTCTAGATGACGCATTAGAAACCCACATTTTTAAATTTGCTGATAGAGAAAAACTTAGTTCTATTTGCACAGATGGAGCTAAAGTTATGAGAGGGGAATTAAAAGGACTTTTAGGTATAATGAAAAAAATCTCTTTCCTTTTTTCTGAATTAAAAACAACCAGAGCCGATAAAATTAAAAACTATCTTGAAATTATACAGACTTTGAGCACAAATTTTAATGATAGATTTAAAGATTTAAAACAAATAGATAAAATAATTATATTGCATGATAACCCCCTAACATGCAATATTGATGAACAAAATTCGAATTTGCAACAAGAAATTAAAAACTTAAGGGAAGACCTAGAAATTCCCCTTACAACTGAAGCAGATTTCTGGAAAAATATAGATGACTCCAAATATAGCAAGATTAAAATAGAAATATACAAACTATACGCTATGTTTGGTACGACGTACAACTGCGAAGTTGCTTTTTCAAGTCTAAAAATTATATTAAGTAAAGTAAGAAATAGGTTGTCCGATAGACACATAGCCGATCTTTTGAGAATCAAAGAGTACAGAGGCGAAATTGATATAGATGAAGTAACATCAATATATCAGTAATACTGAATAATTCAAAATGTAACTAACAAAGTTACTAACTAACTAACTAACTAACTAACTAACTAACTAACTAACTAACTAACTAACTAACTTAAAATAATTAATTAGCTAACTAACTAACAAATACAACAAAATTTACAGAAATTACGTTTTTTTAAATTTTTTTCGGTGTATATTGTTTTTTTATAGTTATATTTTATTCTCTGCTGTTACTAGTACAAACGCATTTTACATATGTGTTGGTGCCCATCGCTGATCTAAAACTATGAGTGTATACCTTATAATTCTAAGGCTTGTATACATTGACAATCGTTGTTAAAGCTTTGACCTAAATCAGTTCAGAGTTTTACATAACTAATCATGAACTTTTAATAGTTGGACAATTCGTATGAATTAAAGTACACAACCCTCACTGGGCACTGTGTTATTGGGTTGCATGCCAGAATACTTAATCTTCATCAAATCGATGTGCTCTTGAAAATCTAAGGGCATCTACATTTTGAAGCATCTTTTCTGCATGGTTTATCTGGTCTATCGAACTTTATCAAATGTTCGTAAAATAGACACATATCACTTTAGAATCGAAGTGACGCTGCCTTCGACATCAGCCACCTGCCCAACCTAACATTTGGGTCCATAACTATTTTATATGATGACGCCACCAAAAAGCTTCTCATTTTCCGACTCTTAATTTTAAAGATTCTTTGCATATAATACTAGTATAACCATATAGAAAAGAAAATGAATATACATATGAAGCATTTGTGTGGGGCTCAACTAAGTCAGTAATCAGAAACTATATAATTATCAATATATTTTTACGATTTTGTACTTTACTTTTGGAACACCATTGGTGAAGGGTATCCAAGATTCGGCAAAGCCGAATATACCACTCTTACTTGTTTTTTTTAGCATTTCGAAAAAATCTGGGGATCGGCCGGAAACGTATTTCTTAAAAAAAAAATCCCATATGCGCTATAAGCACTCTATTGGTGCATTATTACCTACATATTTTACAAACACAATCATTACGAATTATGTTTGTAAATCATAGGTAAAAACTCAGATTATCGACGGCTTTAGACCAGGGATGACCAAAGAGAGGAATGTGATTGTATTTGTGAGCGAAAGAGAGGATACACAGGCAGAAGCAAGAATTGACATAAATTTGGTTGTTTATTTCTATTTTATTTTAGTTACCGCTGAACCAGCGTGAAATGAACATGCGGAGGAGTATTGATCTTTTTTTTTGTTTAATGTAAACAAAAATTATTTTCTTTTGTTTCTATGCAGAAAACATTACTTTTTAGAAATGTATATTCAGCATAGTATATTTTTTTATAAATACAATCTAAAAAACTTACTTTTTCTATAGAAAAACTTACTTTTTCTATAGAAAAACTTAATTTTTCTATAGAAAAACTTACTTTTTCTATAGAAAAACTTACTTTTTCTATAGAAAAACTTACTTTTTCTATAGAAAAACTTACTTTTTCTATAGAAAAACTTACTTTTTCTATAGAAAAACTTACTTTTTCTATAGAAAAACTTACTTTTTCTATAGAAAACTTACTTTTTCTATAGAAAAACTTACTTTTTCTATAGAAAAACTTACTTTTTCTATAGAAAAACTTACTTTTTCTATAGAAAAACTTACTTTTTCTATAGAAAAACTTACTTTTTCTATAGAAAAACTTACTTTTTCTATAGAAAAACTTACTTTTTCTATAGAAAAACTTACTTTTTCTATAGAAAAACTTACTTTTTCTATAGAAAAACTTACTTTTTCTATAGAAAAACTTACTTTTTCTATAGAAAAACTTACTTTTTCTATAGAAAAACTTACTTTTTCTATAGAAAAACTTACTTTTTCTATAGAAAAACTTACTTTTTCTATAGAAAAACTTACTTTTTCTATAGAAAAACTTACTTTTTCTATAGAAAAACTTACTTTTTCTATAGAAAAACTTACTTTTTCTATAGAAAAACTTACTTTTTCTATAGAAAAACTTACTTTTTCTATAGAAAAACTTACTTTTTCTATAGAAAAACTTACTTTTTCTATAGAAAAACTTACTTTTTCTATAGAAAAACTTACTTTTTCTATAGAAAAACTTACTTTTTCTATAGAAAAACTTACTTTTTCTATAGAAAAACTTACTTTTTCTATAGAAAAACTTACTTTTTCTATAGAAAAACTTACTTTTTCTAAAGAAAAACTTACTTTTTCTATAGAAAAACTTACTTTTTCTATAGAAAAACTTACTTTTTCTATAGAAAAACTTACTTTTTCTATAGAAAAACTTACTTTTTCTATAGAAAAACTTACTTTTTCTATGGAAAAACTTACTTTTTCTATAGAAAAACTTACTTTTTCTATAGAAAAACTTACTTTTTCTATAGAAAAACTTACTTTTTCTATAGAAAAACTTACTTTTTCTATAGAAAAACTTACTTTTTCTATAGAAAAACTTACTTTTTCTATAGAAAAACTTACTTTTTCTATAGAAAAACTTACTTTTTCTATAGAAAAACTTACTTTTTCTATAGAAAAACTTACTTTTTCTATAGAAAAACTTACTTTTTCTATAGAAAAACTTACTTTTTCTATAGAAAAACTTACTTTTTCTATAGAAAAACTTACTTTTTCTATAGAAAAACTTACTTTTTCTATAGAAAAACTTACTTTTTCTATAGAAAAACTTACTTTTTCTATAGAAAAACTTACTTTTTCTATAGAAAAACTTACTTTTTCTATAGAAAAACTTACTTTTTCTATAGAAAAACTTACTTTTTCTATAGAAAAACTTACTTTTTCTATAGAAAAACTTATTTTTTCTATAAAAAACATGTCTTTAAGAAGGTTTATCATGTTTTTATTACTAAAGAAAAAGTTTGTTTTCTTTAGAATATGTATTTTTTATTTAGAAAACGTTTTTTTTTTTTCTTTTAAAAACATACTTTTACATAGAAAAAAATTTAAGTTTATTTTTCTATAAAGAAAATATAAACGTATTTTTTACTAAAAAAAATTAAATATTTTCTATAAAAACTATTGAATGTTTAGCGTAAAAATAATTATTCTAACATTCAATCTCACAGTGTATCTGAAAAAAACAATAACAAAAAATACAAAAAAATTAACAAAACTTATAACAGCCTCCACTCGTGTGCATCCGTCAAAGGTTGAATGACGACTAAATAAATGAGAATAAGAAAACTTCTGGCAAGCACTTGCTTCGCGGTGGTCGCGCCTGCTTTAGACCAGCGATGGGCACCAACACATATGTAAAATGCGTTTGTACTAGTAACAGCAGAGAATAAAATATAACTATAAAAAAACATTATACACCGAAAAAAATTTAAAAAAACGTAATTTCTGTAAATTTTGTTGTATTTGTTAGTTAGTTAGCTAATCAATTATTTTAAGTTAGTTAGTTAGTAACTTTGTTAGTTACATTTTGAATTATTCAGTATTACTGATATATTGATGTTACTTCATCTATATCAATTTCGCCTCTGTACTCTTTGATTCTCAAAAGATCGGCTATGTGTCTATCGGACAACCTATTTCTTACTTTACTTAATATAATTTTTAGACTTGAAAAAGCTACTTCGCAGTTGTACGTCGTACCAAACATAGCGTATAGTTTGTATATTTCTATTTTAATCTTGCTATATTTGGAGTCATCTATATTTTTCCAGAAATCTGCTTCAGTTGTAAGGGGAATTTCTAGGTCTTCCCTTAAGTTTTTAATTTCTTGTTGCAAATTCGAATTTTGTTCATCAATATTGCATGTTAGGGGGTTATCATGCAATATAATTATTTTTTCTATTTGTTTTAAATCTTTAAATCTATCATTAAAATTTGTGCTCAAAGTCTGTATAATTTCAAGATAGTTTTTAATTTTATCGGCTCTGGTTATTTTTAATTCAGAAAAAAGGAAAGAGATTTTTTTCATTATGCCTAAAAGTCCTTTTAATTCCCCTCTCATAACTTTAGCTCCATCTGTGCAAATAGAACTAAGTTTTTCTCTATCAGCAAATTTAAAAATGTGGGTTTCTAATGCGTCATATAGAATTTGTCCTGTCACATGTCCGTGAAAAGGTATGACATTGAAAACTTCTTCAAAAGTATTTAAATTTTCATCTACAGTTTTAATACAAATAACTAACTGACAAATATTGTTTATGTCCGTACTTTCGTCTAAAGAAACTGAAAAACTTTTGCATTTTTTTAACCTATTTTTTGCAATTTCGTAAATATAGTTACTCAAGTACTCAGTACGTCGTGTCACAGTTCTTCGGGAAAGCGGAATGTTTTGGCAAATATCTAAGGTTTCCTTACATTTTTCACCAAAACATTTTAAAACGTCCGAATTTAACGTTTGAAAAAAGACACCATCTTCAAATGGTCTACATTGCCTTGCCAAAGCCCAAGCGACTGTATATGATGCCTTCTTCAAGGCAAAAATTTCCTCTTTTTTTACATTTACATTATTATTGTTAATTTCATTATCAATAATAATGTGATCATCCCTATCCAGTTGCAAAATGTCTGCATTTTCTACGTTTATATTATTATTGATAATTCCGGTATCATTTATAAAGTAATCATCCATAAATAATAAAAAAAATTTTACTTTTAATTCTAATAATTTTAAAAAACGATCTTTTCCTTTTAAATTTTCAAATTCCCTATGACAATTCAAACAAGAAAGAGTGTTATATTCGGCTGTGCCGAATCTTATATACCCACCATCAAGTTGTGTTAAATTTAGAAACATATCTCATATATCTACGAGGCTGCAGCAAATTCAAAACGTGGACCAAATTGGAAAAAAGTTGTTACGCTAGTTGGTATTGTTGGTAAAATATTTGGAATAACTTCGGTTGCAGTAGCTTTAAAGTTCAACATTCAAAAGTGTGTAAGTGGTTTCCCTAGTATTTATTTAATTTGAAAAAAATTCGTTATCGTAACCGGGTATGGTTTTACATTAATAAGTTGTTAAATACTTTTCGTTTAGCTTAATATTAAGTTAAGATAAAGAAGTTGATAGTAATACGACAGGTCCATATATTTTGTTAGGAGTTCCTAATGCATCTACCATATACATAATCTTAATATTCTGCTTGTACTTCCGAATCATTTTGATTGTAGATATAAAAAAGGGGATGTAATATAAATATATAAGAATTATAGCCAAATGTTGACCGATTGTAACAAAATTTCACACACTGGCTGGTATTTATACAGGGCTTATTCTTGCAAAATTTAGTGGCAATAGCTGTCACAGCTTCTAATTTAATAGCTTTTAACTGGTCCTTGCTAAACATTTTTTGGTTTCCGGGAGTGTTTTTTATATGAAAGCTATAGTCAAATATGGACCAATTCCTATAAAATTTGATATACTGACCAATAGTTGCATAAAACTTTGCTATACTAAATTTAGTCGTCATAGCTATCACAATTGTACTCAATTTATCAGCATTTATGTGTTTCCCGGGGCGGGGTTATATGGGAGCTCTAACTAAATGTGAACCGATTTCGCCCATTTTCAGTACACAACTTTTGTTACATATCGGAAATACTTTTGTAAAATTTTGTCTCTCTAGCTTTTGTAGTTAAGGAGCTGTCGCGCTTTTATCTGACGGACAGACGGACATAAATCTCCTTTTCTTTTTGTATTTTTGGGTTTCTGTAAGTTTTTTATATGGGAGCTATGGTCAAATGGTGACCGATTGTAACAAAATTTTGCACACTGACTGGCATTCACATAAGACTTCCTTTTGCAAAATTTTGTTGCTGTAGCCCTTTCAGTTAAGGCGCTATCGCGCTTTTATCTAACGGACAGACGGACATAAACCCCCTTTTCTTTTTGTATTTTTGTGTTTCCGTAAGTTCTTTATATGGGAGCTATGGTCAAATGGTGACCGATTGTGACAAAATTTTGCACACTGGCTGGTATTCACATAAGACTTATTTGTGCTAAATTTGGTGGCGAAAGCTATTACATTTTAGCATTTATTGGCATTTAAGTGAATTTCAGGTGGAATTTTGGCTGTTTCCGTATGTTTTTTATATGGGAGCTATGGTTAAATGTGAACCGATTTCGATGAAATTTTATATGCTGCCTAGTGCTTATGGAAAACTTCTAGATACCAAATTTTGTCATCATAGCTATTATAATTTGTCAGTTATTAGCAAATAAGCGACTAGTCTTGACGAGGTTATACGGGAGCTATGGTCAAATGTTAACCGATTTTGCCCAATTTCAATAGCAAAATTTTCTCATAAATGAAGAATGTTTTTGCTAAGTTTCAGTGAGCTAGCTCCTTTCGTTTAGGCGTTATCGTGATTTCAACAGACAGACAGACAGACAGACGGACAGACAGACGGACAGACAGACGGACATCGCTCAATCGTCTTAGAATTTCATAAGGATTCAGAATATATATCGTTTTTGATTTTTGAGCCAATATTAAGGAAATTACAAACGGAATGACAATCTCAATATACCCCCCATTCTTTTTGATGGTGGGTATAAAAATGTCTTCTTAATACATATTTTGTATTTATTTTACCCATTACCTTAAAACATATTAAGCATTGAATGTTGCTATTCATATTTTCAATACAAAAAAAATCATTTTCATATTCCTCTTTAAACATTTTGCTTAGTGTATTTTGTAACGTATATAAAATAAATTCTGTAGCGAGGTCTTGCTTCATCAAATGTTTCATAGCGAATGAGTGTGTTTGTTGTGGGAGTTTGTAAAAAAGATAGAGCGTAAAGTATTTTTATGCTCTTCAAAATTGTTGTGTGTGGTGTGTGTATGTAGGCAGAATTTATTTGCCTATAACTAGTTATAGGCAAATAAATTCTCTGCCCATGGCAGTTTTAGATACATACGTGAAATATATAGCTTTTAAATGAATGGATATCAGCTTTGGCGGAAAATTTATTGAAGATTTACTTATTAATCTGAAGTTATTTAACTTATTAAGATGAATACTTCAACAATAATATTTGGGATTTATTGTTCTTTCGATCTGTCCGATGGATGTGTGGAAAGTTTTGCTCTAGTTCTTTGTGCAATTATAATATGATTTTATTTATCAGCATTAAAGTAATTCCCGGTCGGGGTTATATGAAAGATAACAGTAAATGTGAACCGAGCTCGCCCATTTTCAATGCCGAACTTTTCAAGAGATCAGAAATACTTTTGTCAAATGTTGTCCCTCCAGAAAGTTTATTTTAGGCGCTATCCTGAATAACGATATTGTACAACGTCTTTATACTAAATGTCATCATCGTATCTATTATAATTTGTCATTTATTAGCTACTAAGAGATAGCCTTAGGCGAAGTTATACGGGAGCAATAGTCAAACGTGAACGGATTTCTCCCAATTGCAATTAAACAATTTAAATTTTCGTTGATATGTGAGATACATACATACATATGTAGGTTTTGAACGGATATCATGTACTTAGCTGCATTTTTGTACTTCCTAGGAAGATTACCTACAATTTGATATATAAAACATACTCAAATGTTATCATAAAGTTCAAAAGTCAGACATAAAATTAAGATAAATGCAGTGTGTCTGTCTGCTAAAATCAGATTTGTGGAGCTGCATTTTACACAAAATTTTAGGATATCGTCCCACCCTGAGCTCCAAAAACTTGACTACAACAGAAAAAAGGACAGACAGGTAGACGGACGGACGTCGCGAAATCGATTCTCCTGCCGATTCTGAGTCGATCGGTACAATTTGAATGGTATTCATAATCAGATTTGTGGAGTTTATATCAGATTTTAGGACACAAAGAACGCTGTCAAATTTCATCACAATCGGTCCATAAACACCTGAGATATCGCTGAAACAATACTTACAAAATGTCAACAAAATTTCATAGACACGTACTTTGGGCAATTTGCTGTAAATCACAAGTAGTGTTTTGGCGATATCTCAGTTGCTTATGGACCGCTTTTGATAAAATTTTATAATGTGCTTGGCGGGGGAATTTCCTAAAATCTGATATAAAATTTATGTATGTCCGTGCTCCAGGAGGATGGTTTTTCCTATTTCTGCATTTCCTTTTTTCAACAAACATTCTCTAACGCGTACTTTGGGCAATTTGCGATACATCAAATTTAGTGTTTTGGCTGTATCTCAGTTGTTTATAGTCCGGTTTTGCTAAAATGTGTGCTTTGGGGAACCATTTCCTACAATCTGATATATAATATATTATCACATGTACACCAGGAGTATCTTGTTTCTCTTATTATTTAAAAGTGTGTTTCAATCAAAAATTTTAAAATTTTCGTCTAATTTTTGGTATTTTTTCGATATTTTCGGTGTTTATAAACTGATTTTAATGAAATTTAATAGCGTTCATTGCGGGAGAATCTAAAATCTGGTATATAATTTATGTAGGTCCATCCTCCAGGGGCTTCAGAAACTTGATTTCAACAGACAGACAGACGGACGGACAGACAGACAGACTGACATCGCTTAATCGATTCTCCTCCTGATTCTGAGTCGATCGGTATAATTTTCATCTTTCACTTTCAGATATTGGTGAAGGGTATAAAAATAATCCCTTAAGAATTTGTGGTCAATCGGATGGGGGGAAAGTGTGTCCATGCCCCGCCCAAAATTTTGCAAAATATCTGATTTTTTACTTTGAATGTAAATAACTTAATTAATACTTTAAAATAAAAAAAAATCCAAAGCAAGATTTCAAATCGTAGGTAAGGCGAAACGAACAAATTGGGGGGTTAGCAGCATACGAATTCCAACTTTGAAAAATAACTGGCACCGTACTAACCAACCATCGAAACGCGTCGAGGAATTGGTTGTCCCCACAAACATTTTTTTGCTTTTATCAACAAATTTATTTACATCCCGACAATTTTTTTATTTTTTGAGAAAATATTTAAGTGTAGGAAAGTGGATAAATTTGCAATAAATATCTAGTCTGGCAAGCTATTTGCATTTGTGGCTAAATCTTAAAACCACTAGTTATTTAAGGCACATAAGAGAATGCCTTCAGAAATGTTGCTACCAATGTATAAACTGCACGTAACTATGCCTTTATTCTGGTCCAAATTGGCTTTCTTCGATTACTCAAGTAAAACTATATATTGGTTTAAAAATAATAACATAAATATTGTGTCAAAGCAATGTAATCCTCCAAACTGCTCTGAGTTACTCCTCACTGAAAAATTTTGGAAAATTGTGAAGCAAATTTGGAGAAAAATGGCTAAGGATGTGTAAAAATTAAATGTACAGTTTGCCAAGTAATTGTTTGCATTAAACAAAAATATTAAAAATGCAATTTAAATTTCAAAAATTGGACATCAAATCGTTTAAATTTGTTTCTTTTGTTTAATACATACCGTTAATGTAACTGTTTACTACAAAAAGTCGTAAAAAAATTAAAATAAATACATGCATTGCAACAACAACAATAAAAAAAGAAATATACTCAATTTAACAGGCGTCAAATAAATGTTTGCACAATGAGTAAAAATAACACCAAATGTTCTAATTTACCGTTATATTTTTGTTTTATAATGTTTTATGAGTGTAATCCAATGAAAATGAAATAATAAAAGTACAGTTATTAAAAGAAAAGAAAATTTGTGTGCATTAGGTGTCCTATTTTTGTAAAACAAATGACTGGAAAACTGATTTCAAAAGGCGTTATAAAATAAGTGTATTTCCATCACGGTAAGGCAACCTTGCCAAGGAAAACGCTGAAATGTTCTCCCGTATGGTTAAGACGTAATATCCTGTACCGAAAACGAAGGAATATTGGAACTAAAAGGTTAACCATGGAGCCCAAAATATAAAACAATGCATATTTAAAGTAAAATTATTAAAACCTTCTTGGAAAATCGGCACTCCAGTACTAGGGGCTTAAGTCCGAAGTGAAAAATGATTGGGATACTCTTATCCCAAGAAGCAATCCAAAATATACTAGTAAGACAAAAGTATTCATCTACAGTGGCTATGAAACATCTACTCCTTTCAACATAAAATATTAAAAATCGCTTTATGCTTCCTATTTCGCACTTAGAATTAGTATTGGGGTGCATTATTTTCTCTAGCGATACTAAAATGAAGTTGTTGAAGTTGATGGATCCCCAAAAGTTTGGAAGCCGAGTTAAGTGGCCTGTAGCCAACTTGAAGAGATTTTTTATATTCTACGTTGTAAGCAGTATACTTCTCCTAGCCACTGTAGATGAATATTTCTGTTTTACCAGCATATTTCGGATTGCTCCATGTGATCATTTCTTACTTAGGAGTTAAGCCCCTAGTGCTGGGGTGCTCCTTTTCCCAGACGGTTTCAATAATTTTACTTTTTATTCATATTGTATTTTATTTTCGGCTGCATGGTTATGATGTCCTAACCATACGGGAGAACATTTTGGCGATGTCTCTGGCGGAGTTACCCTTAAAGTGATGGAAATACGCTAATTCTATATCGCCTTTCGGAATTAATTTAACAGGCATTTTTTTTTTTTAATATAGGACAACTAATACACATAATTTTTCTCTTTTTTAACAACTCAATTTTTTATTACTGTATTTTCATTGAATAACACCCATAAAACATTATCAAATCAAAGATATAACGGTAAATACGAACATTTGGTGTTATTTTTACTCAATGTGCAAACATTTATTTGACACCCTTTAAATTGAGTATATTTACTTTTTAATTGTCGTTGTTGTAATGCGTGTAATTACTTCATTTTTTTATGACTTTTTGAAACAAATTTCAACGATTTAATGTTTAATTTTCGAAATTGAAATTGCATTTTCAATATTTTTGATTAATGCAAACAATTACTTGACAAACTGTATTTTTTTTTTTTTTTATTTCCATCCTTTATCGTCCATATATTATTTTGTACGGAAACTACAATGCTATTGTTTAGCTCACTGTTTCGCTTCCTTATTCTATCTGGAATTTCTATCCGGCACCCTTTTGTACTTAATACGACTTCACTAACTTCGCTTACTTTTCTGGCAAAAAAATCCGAATAATTTGCTTATATACCGCTTTTCTATTTGGACAAGTAAGGATTTTTATCTAGAAGACACACAAATTTGTTTCATTTATTAGGGCCAGCAATACCCTATCCGCAAACAGCCCGCAGTTTTCTTTTATTAGTACCGAATTCATTATACTTCCTAACTACCCAAAACACCATACTTCAAACCCAGTAAGAGCAGTGTCAAACGTTTGAAATATGATTACTTTTGATATCAAGCTTTCTTCAAACCAGAGCAGATGTTTGAGATTCACATTTATTTTTAAATGAAGGTTCATTTGAGAATAAACGTTTGAAAAATTATGATTTCTCAAGTTGATAATAAAGGTTATTTTAAAATCTTTATCATCATTATTAGTACGAAGCACGCTATTAAATTTCATCAAAATCGGTTGAAAAACACCTGAGATATCACCAAAATACCAAAATTTATGTGTGACATATAAAATTTTTCATTGAAAACTACATTTCAGAATAAAAAAAAAACATACTAATGACGAACAAGCCTTCATATATTATATATCATATTATAGGAAATCCTTCCGCCAAAACACTACATTTAATGTTCCTCAAATTGCCAAAAGTGCTCATTTGTTTAAAAAATATAATCGAAAAATAAGAAAAAGAATTTTCCGTGATGATTGGCCCACATAAATTATACATCAGTCTTTAGGAAATTCTTTCGCAAAGCACGCTATTGAATTTCATGAATATTGGTCAATAACACCTAAGATATGGTTGAAATAGTAAAATCGAAATATTCTCAAATTCAAAATTTCTGAGAAAACTTTATTTGATTTTTTTGCAATTGCTCAGGTGTTTATGGACCGATTTTAATGAAATTTAATAGTGTGTATTGTGGGTGTACGTCCTAAAATATAATGATATATAATTCATGTCGGTGTATTTTCTAGGAGTTATACAAAGCTGATTTCAGCAGACGGAGATATTTTATACTCGTATTTTTTAAAAAAAAATGGTCTGACTTTTGAGAAAAAAAAATTATAAGAATGAATCTTTGAGCTGAATTTGGTAAGAAACCAATCATTGTGGTTGTAATTTTATCATTTCCAGGAGATTTCCCTGGCTTAAGGGATTTAATTGCAGTTTTCACTGCATAAAGACGAAGTCTTAGTGGATTGGAAACCATTTCATCAATATTGGGTATAGCAATGACGGAACTTGTAATATTTGGAGTAAAGACATCTTCTAAGTGATTAGCAAATGCCTCAACTTTTTCAGTTGTATTTTTAGCCCATTAGCCATTTTGCAGGCTAATTGGCGATTCATATGCAATTGGACATTGCATGCCTTTTACAGCCTTCCATAAACTGTAGTTATTTTCCTTATTAGGGCCTAAGGAATGTAAATAATTCCTGAGGTTTGACTCTTTTTGTTTTTTTCAATGCGAAACGCATTTTTTTGACACTGATTAAGTTGCATTTTGAGGCTAGGCGAACGAGATTCCTGCCACTGATGTCTATATTCTTTTTCCTCTAAGGAGAGATTTGACATCACTAGAACATTTTTTATTATCTTTCTTATTAACACTATTTAAGTAATCTTTTGACGTGGATACTATAATTCCATCATTTAATATATCTGTAAAAATATTGATGGCAGATTTAACTTCATTTCCACTTTTAAGGGAAATATTCTGTGGCAAATGAGAACTCACATACATTTTATATTTCAACCAATTCGTTTTCTTGTTTGGAAAACAAGAACCCTGCCTTTCAGTAATAACTGGAGTGTTCCACAAGTTTAAGATTGTTGGAGAATGATCTGACGAAAGTTTGAGTGAAGGAATCACAGTTATAGAATTACGTTTTAGTCGGCAAAATCAATAAGGTCAAGAATTTTGTTTATATCTGATGGCCAATATGTTGGCTGACCGCTAGATATTGAATCTAGTTTATATGAGATGATTGTTTGGAATAATTGTCTTCCCCTTGGTGTTGTAAGTCTAGACCTCCAAAAGGTGTGTTTGGCGTTATAGTCACCTGCAGCTATGAATTTTGGACCTAAAGTTGCAAAGTAGTTTAGAAATTGTTTGCTATTTATATTATGACTGGGGGGCAGTATGATATTGCCAATTTATGTTCAATTATATTTACAGTTGTAGCCTGGATGTAATCCGTTTTATATTCTTTCATTATAAAATGCCTGATATCTTTGTGTATTAATATTGCAGTACCGCCACACGCACGCTCACTTGGATGCTTTGTATCATAGCTGTAGTAGTCATTAATTCTAAAACAATTTTTCTGTGTAAAATGTGTTTCTGATATTAACAAGACGTCTATTTCTGTGAATAAAGAAATTGTTGAACTTCGTTTTTATGTTGGCTAAGGCCGTTTGCATTCCAGAAACATATTTTTAAACTGTTAATTTCTTGCTTAAAAAAATCTGCATGAGCATGCTTTGATTTTGCATTAGTTGTTGAAACATATTTTGCATGTTTGTCATAAAACTGTTCATAGTTTCGATTAATTTCTTAATAGAACTTTGAGTATTTACATTGGAAATTGCGGAAACCTGTTTTAATGCATTGGCATATGAAAATAATGGAGTATTACTCTGAATAGATGTATAGGGAATTGCGAAACCCTCTTTTAATGCATGTGTATACGAAGATAATAGAGCTTAATCTTCTACATTCGATTTTTGGGCGGAGTCCCCTTAAGTGGAAATAACGGAACCCTCTTTAAATATGTGTTTGGGAATAACTGAACCCTTATTATTTCGAGAAACCGTTGTATACGGCAATTGAGTAACGATTTTATTTGCATTACTTCCATATTGAGCACTAGAAATATTGGTATTGGGTAGTAGGAATCCTTGTATGGATGATATACAGGTCTTCTTACCCTTGACTTTTCTATAAGTTGCCTATAGACTGGGCAGCCGCGGTAATTAGCGGTGTGATTTTGGCCACAATTGCTACATTTTCTGTAGGAACCCTCTGTTATTGAATGAGGACACTCTATACTCTTGTGAATATCGCCACATCTAACACACACCGTTGGCAACTTGCAAAAATATTTTTCCTGGCAATTTAAACACTGTGGAGGACCTTTTCTTTTCAATGGTTCCTCGACAGTTATCCTACGATTAAAAAGAAATCTTAATTCGTATATGGGGTGAGTATCACCTTTCTTCTTTAGTTGAGAGGAATTGTAGGTAATTTCCACCTTGAACATTGGTTGAGGAATTTTTACCTTATTAATTATGTTGTGAACTGACTTCACCTCGTACCCTAGTGAATTTAGGGCATCTTTTATTTCATCCACTGTCACTGAACTGTCAATACCAGGGACGGTTATGAATTTTATAATAAAAATCAGAAAATAACGGTTACTTTCTGATTTATATTTTTTTGATATGAAATAAAAGTTATTTTGTGCCTTTTATTATTTCAGGCAAAAATAACAGTTATTTTTGCTTTATATTTTATCGCTCAAATTATACCGGGTATTTTTGATTTAAATTTTTTTGCTCAATTTATACCGAATATTTTTTATTTATATTATATCGCTTAAAGTATACCGGGTATTTTTGGTTTATATTTTTTTGCTCAATTTATACCGAGTATGTTTGATTTATATTATATCGCTCAAAGTATACCGGATATTTTTGATATATATTATATCGCTCAATTATAACGAGTATTTCTGATTAATATTATATCGCTTAAATTATACCGGGTATTTTTGATTTATATTATATCGCTCAAATTAAACCGGGTATTTTTGATTTATATTATATCGCTCAAATTATACCGGGTATTTTTTATTTATATTTTATGGCTCAATTCATACCGCTCAAAGTATACCGGGTGTTTTTGATTTATATTATATCGTTCAATTATAACAAGTATTTCTGATTTGTATTATATCGCTCAAATTATACCGGGTATTTTTGATTTATATTATATCGCTCAAATTAAACCGGGTATTTTTGATTTATATTATATCACTCAAATTATACCGGGTATTTTTTATTTATATTTTATTTTTTATTTATTCATACCGGGTAAGTTTGATTTGTATTATATCGGTCAATATGTGACGGTTATTTTGATATAATATTATATCAAGCAATGACTGCTTTTTATTATGTGATTTAAATTTTTTTAAGCAATTTCTGAGCGATATCTTTTAAAATTGATTTTTTAGAGCAGAAATTTGATTTTTATATATAAAAATCGGGATTTTTGAAAATTTCCCATAAAAATGGTAAATTTTGAAAATTTTCCATAAAATGGTAAATTTTGTAAATTTCCCATAAAAATGGGAAATTTGAAAAATTTCCCATAAAAATGGAAATTTGAAAAATTTCCCGAAAAATGGTAAATTTTGAAAATTTTCTATAAAAATGGAAAATTTTGAGTATTTCCCATAAAAATGGGAAATATTGAAAATTTCCCATAAAAATGCGAAATTTTGAAAATTTTCCACAAAAATGGTAAATTTTGAAAATTTCCCACAAAAATGGTAAATTTTTAAAATTTCCCATAAAAATGGGAAATTTTTAAAATTTCCCACAAAAATGGAAAATTTTTAAAATTCCCCGCAAAAATGGAAAATTTTGAAAATTTCACATAAAAATGAAAATTTTTGAAAATTTCCCATAAAAATGGGAAATTGTGAAAATTTCCCACAAAAATGGGAAATTTTGAAAATTCCCCACAAAAATGGTAAATTTTGAAAATTTTTCATAAAAATGGTAAATTTTGAAAATTTCCCATAAAAATGGGAAATTTTCAATTATATGGGATATTTTGAAAATTTCCCATAAAAATGGGAAATTTTGAAAATTTCCCTTAAAAATGGTAAATTTTGAAAATTTCCCATAAAAAGGGAATTTTTTAAAATTTCCCATAAAAAAGGGAAATTTTGAAAATATCTCATAAAAACGGGAAATTTTGAAAATTTCCCATAAAAACGGGAAATTTTGAAAATTTCCCATAAAAACGGGAAATTTTGAAAATTTCCCATAAAAACGGGAAATTTTGAAAATTTCCCATAAAAACGGGAAATTTTGAAAATTTCCCATAAAAACGGGAAATTTTGAAAATTTCCCATAAAAACGGGTAATTTTGAAAATTTCCCATAAAAACGGGAAATTTTGAAAATTTCCCATAAAAACGGGAAATTTTGAAAATTTCCCATAAAAACGGGAAATTTTGAAAATTTCCCATAAAAACGGGAAATTTTGAAAATTTCCCATAAAAACGGGAAATTTTGAAAATTTCCCATAAAAACGGGAAATTTTGAAAATTTCCCATAAAAACGGGAAATTTTGAAAATTTCCCATAAAAACGGGTAATTTTGAAAATTTCCCATAAAAACGGGAAATTTTGAAAATTTCCCATAAAAACGGGAAATTTTGAAAATTTCCCATAAAAACGGGAAATTTTGAAAATTTCCCATAAAAACGGGAAATTTTAAAAATTTCCCATAAAAATGGGAAATTTTGAAAATTTCCCGTAAAAATGGGAAATTTTAAACATTTTTTATAAATATGGAAAATTTTTAAAATTTCCCAATCTTAAGGGAAGTAAATTTTCAAAATTTCTTATTTTTGTGGACAATTTTTAAATTTTCTCATTTTTACGGGAAATTTTCAAAATTTCCCATTTATATGGATAATTTTCAAATTTTCCCATTTTTATGGGAAATTTTCAAAATTTCACAATTTTATGGGAAATTTTTAAAATTTCCCTTTTAATGGGAAATTTTCAAAACTTACAATTTTTTCGGGAAATTTTCAAAATTTCCCATTTTTTCGGGAAATTTTCTAAATTTCCCATTTTTTCGGGAAATTTTCAAAATTTACCATTGTTATGGGGAATTTTAAAAATTTACCATTGATATAGGAAATTTTAAAAATTTACCATTTTTATGGGAAATTTTCAAAATTTACCATTTTTATGAGAAAATTTTCAAAATTTTCCATTGTTATGGGAAATTTTTAAAATTTCCGATTTTTATGGGAAATTTTCAAAATTTTCCATTTTATGGGTAATTTTAAAAATTTACCATTTTTATGGGAAATTTTCCAAATTTCCCTTTTTGATGGGAAATTTTTAAGTTTTCCTATTTTTTTTTTAAATTTCCGATTTTTATATAGAAAAATCAAATTTCTGCTCTAAAACATCAATTTTAAAAGATATCGCTCAGAAATTGCTTAAAAAATTTATATCACAAAATAAAAACCAGTCATTGCTTTTTTTGCATATTGAGCGATATAATAAAAATCAAACATTCCCGGTATGAATTGAGCGATAAAATATAAATAAAAAATACCCGGTATAATTTGAGCGATATAATACAAATCAAAAATATCCGGTATAATTTGAGCGATACAATATAAATCAAAAATAATGGACTTTTTTTTACTATTGGTACCAACAGGGTTAATATCATTTAAACTACTGCTTGTTACAGAATTACTTTTTTTATCACCCATAATTTCTTTTTTGTTATTTTCTTTTGCGCTTTGTTCGTTATTAGTTGGCGCACCTATAATTTCACTAGACAGAGAAGACCTCTCAATTGTTGTTGGTCTTGGTGATAAATAATTTTTATGTTTTTGTGGACCATATGTATTTATTGTTTGAGAGCTCAGAGAAATGTAAACATTTTTTCCATTTGTACTGAGCCTCCTTCATTTATTTGCGAGTACGAGTTACTCATAAATAAAATACATACACACTGTGATGTTTTTTATATTTTTGTTTTTATTATTGCACCAATTTGGATTATTATTTTTTTTTTTTAATATTTGCATTAACTTTTTTTAAAAAATAGTGATGCCTATTATTAATATTATTTTAAACTAAATAACGCCCATTCGCTTGTACTTAGCTTAATTGATTCGCTGTAAATATGCAATTGTTATACCCTTCACCAATAGGTGAAAGGGTATTATAAGTTTGTGATTCCGTTTGTAATTTTTTTATTATTGATTGTAGACCCCATAAAAATTATACCGATCCACTCAGAATCGGAAGGAGAATCGATTAATTAATTAATTAATCGAATCTGTCTGTCCGTCCGTCTGTCTGTCTGTTGAGGTCCTGGAGTATGGACCTAATAAATTATATATGTATCAGATTTAAGGAAATTCTCCCGCAATGAACGCTATTAAATTTAATCAAAATCGCTTTATAAACAACTGAGATATCGCCAAAACACTAAATTTGATGTATCTCAAATTACCCAAAGTGCGCATTAGAGAATGTTTGTTGAAAAAATGAAATGCAGAAATAGGAAAAACCATCCTTCTTTAGCACGGACATATATACATTTTATATCAGATTTTAGGAAATTCCCCCGCCAAGCACGTTATTAAATTTTATCGAAAGCGGTCCATAAACAACTGAGATATCTCCAAAACACTACTTTTGATTTACAGCAAATTGCCCAAAGTACGTGTCTAAGAAATTTTGTTTACATTTTGTAAGTATTGTTTCAGCGATATCTCAGGTGTTTATGGACCCATTGTGATGAAATTCGACAGCGTTCTTAGTGGGAGGATTTCCTAAAATCTGATATATAAACTCCACAAATCTGATTATGAATACCATTCATATTGTACCGATCGACTCAGAATCGGCAGGAGAATCGATTTCGCGATGTCCGTCCGTCTGTTTGTCTGTCCGTCCGTCTTTTTCCTGTTGTCAAGTTTTTGGAGCTCCTGTTTTGTAGATATCTCAGGTGTTAGGTTAGGTTAGGTAATAAAGGAGGTGTCAAAGACACCTACACTCGGAGACCCCAGGGGTCCATTGTGATCCTTTAACAGAGAGGGAGAAAAGAAAGAGTGAAGAAAGAAAGAATGAAGATAGGGAAAGAGAAAGGTAGTAGAGAGTAGAATAGAAGACTACCCTATCTAGGCCAGTTGAGACCCGTGATGAACCCTACAATATCAATTAACCTACACTGTTGTAGATCCTGTAGGTCAGCAAGGAATATGCTGCCTAGAAGTTTAAGTCTTAGGTTTTGCAGCCTTGGACAGTGACAGAGAATGTGTTCCACCGACTCGGACGAATCCTCATCTAGACATAGTCTGCAGAGGTCTGAAATGCTGCTATCCCACCTATGTAGCCTCGAATTTAAGGCCCAATGTCCCGTAAGGAACCCTATACATCTTCCTAAGCTTGACCTATTTAGACTTAATAGAAGCTTTGTACCATTACTGTCCAGTTTAGGCCATATAGCTCTAGATGTCCTACACGTGACCATGTTACCCCACAGCCTTGTGGTTTCCTGGCTAGTCCAGGACTTAATCCCTAGATAAAAGTGACAGATAGGCGGAGCCAAATCCAACACTCTTTGGCTTAAGTCTAGACTTGAGCCGTGTCTGGCAACTTCGTCCGCAACTTCGTTGCCAACGATGTCACAATGACCCGGAACCCAGCACAATCTAATCCTATAGCAAAGTGATAGCTCATGAAGAGCTATCCTACATTTTTTGACTAATTTGGAGGTAACCCCATAACCCCGCAACGCCTTGAGCGCGGCCTGGCTATCGACATAAATTGTCACCTCACTGTTAACAGCTATAAGACCCTGAATGAGCTCTGTAGCCTTCCAAATGGCAAAAATCTCTGCCTGGAAGACACTGCACTCATCCGCGAGTCTAAAGGATTTCCTTATATTTTGATCCCACAGGAAAACTCCAGAACCAGTCCCGCAATCCATTTTTGATCCATCCGTGAAGATCGAAAAGCCTTGAAAAAGTGCTGTTTGCCCATTCCAGTCGGATCTTTCGGGGATTACGATCTCTGGAGCTGAGCTGAACAGTAGTTCCTTGACTAAATAGTCAGATCGTGGTAGACCTGACTCCAAGCCCCGGGAGCCTGTTAAGCTCAGAATACTGGAGTGTCCCACATGCCTAAACCTAAGCATACCCGCCTCGTACAGCCTTACTAGACTTCTCATAGCCATCCCCTTAATGAAGATATCAAGGGGGTATAACGACAGCATGATGTCTAGGGCTGCTTGAGGTGTGCTTTTAAGGGCACCGGTTATAGCAATACTGGCACAACGTTGTACCTTGTTGAGAGAAGTAAGAAAAGAACCCTTGCTAACTGCTTCCCACCATACTGCGCAACCATATGTTAAAACAGGCCTTACAATTGTTGTGTAAATCCAATACACAACTATCGGTCTTAAACCCCATTTTTTACCCACGGAATTCCTGCAGAAATAGTATGCGTTTAGCCCTTTTTTCATTCTTTCCTGAGTGTTTCTCTTCCAAAATAGCTTACTGTCCAAGATAATCCCTAGAAATTTGGCTTCCTGCGACAATCTCAGCTCTACACCATTCAGCACAGGAAGTTTAAACCTTTCAACCTTGTACCTTCTGGTGTAGAGGACCAACTCCGTCTTGTCGGGGTTAATCCCCAGTCCTTTATTACTGGCCCAGGAGGAAAGTTTTCCTAGAACCGATTGCATAATATTACTTATTGTATCTGGGAACTTGCCAGATACGAGCAATACTAAGTCATCGGCGTAGGCTACGACCTTTCTCCCTAGTTGGTCAAGTCTTCTTAGAATGACATTGACGGCCAGTAACCACAGCAGTGGTGATAAAACCCCTCCTTGTGGAGTACCCCTAGTTACTTTCCTACGTAAACTACAGTCACCTAGATTTGAGCTGATGATCCTACTGTTAAGCATATTCACAATCCACTCTACTAGGAAGCCCTGTATATTTAAGTCCTCCAGTGAACCCCTGATTGCTTCAATGGTAATGTTATTGAAGGCACCCTCGATATCGAGGAAAGCGGCCAAAGTTTATTCTCTGAATTTCAGGCCCTTTTCAATAAAACTGACCACATCGTGCAACGCACTCTCAACAGATTTACCCTTGAGATAAGCATGTTGAGCGTTGCTAATAATGCGCGTACCTAAAGAGTTCCTAAGAAATAGATCAATCAGTCGCTCGAGTGTCTTCAAGAAAAAAGACGACAGGCTGATTGGTCTAAAATCTTTAGGTTTAGAGTGACTAGTCTTCCCTGCTTTAGGAATGAAAATCACTCTTACCTCCCTCCACCCACTAGGAGTGAAGCCCCCATGGAGGCAGCTAGCAAAAATACTATGAAGAATCGATAAACAATAGTCGGAAGAATTCTGTAGCATAGCGGGAATAATGCCATCCGGGCCTGCTGACTTGTACGGTAAGAACGTACTTACGGCCCACTTAATTCTTTCTGAAGTGACTATCTCGTCTATCAGATTATTCGGTATTGAGCCCAATCGCTCCATAGAAGGCTCATGAATAACCGGATCTGGATTCCGATTGCCGGGGAAGTGAGTATCAAAAAGTAGTCCGAGTGTCTCAGGGCTAGATTCAGTCCAAGAACCATCAGGTTTTAGGATAGATCCGGGGACCATTGGGTCCTTGGATAGTAATTTCCTAAATCTCGACAGCTCATTTACAGAATCGATGGTCTCACAGTAGGTTAACCATGTTGACCTTTTAGCTTTTTTGAGATCGCTCTTATACTTGTTGAATCTCAATCTATAATAAGTCCAATCCTCATCACTGCGAGTAAGTTTGGCCTTATTAAACAGTCTTCTAACACAGGTTCTTTAGTTTCTTCGTCCACCAGTTAGGCTGTTTGCGTTTGCCCGGGAAGGTTAATGGGCAGCTATGTTCATAGCTAGTTATATAACTTTCCGTGAGCTTTGTCACCACAGTGTTCGTTTCCGCCTCAGAATAGATTCTAAGTGGAATCTTACGCACCATGGTGTCCAAAGAACTCCTAAAGTACTCCCAATTTGTTTTTCGGGGATTCCTGATCAGAGAAGGAACATTCACTTGATACCTTCCAGTTTTCGATAAGATTGTCCTTCGCGTTTGTCAGTGTGATGTCTAATACCTCCTCCCTATCTTTTGTCCTGAAAGTGGGCGCGTTGCCCCTATTGCAGATCCTAAGATGGTTATTAGTAATGAAATCAAAGACTGACTCACCGCGCTCGTTTATATTGCTACTACCCCATTGGTAGTGATGGGCGTTGGCGTCACAGCCCATGATGAAGGTGTTGTTTTTCATGGACTTTACCAACCGCCTCACCTCGCTACTCGGAGGGTCCTCTGCCTCATACGGGAAGTAGGCTGAAGCCACAGTGAGGACATTCTTGCATGCGGCTTCACTCGCGACAACGGTTAGATCCCCACCACTGTAAGAATTGAGTAGACGTAAGTTTAATGAATTCCTAGCTAAAATACAGGTTCTCACCATGTCGCCCGTGTTTGAGACAAATAAGGTGTAGCCTGCGACCTTGAGTCCTTGAACTCTGTTCTCGCGAATCCAGGGTTCCTGGATCAAGGCCACATCTACACCGGAGTCGACAAGTAGCCTTGTCATTTCGGCCGAGGCCGCTTCACAGCGGTGTAGGTTTAACTGCACCACTAGCAGCTTCTTCGGATCCCCCATGTTTAGAAAACCTAAACTTGACGGTTCCAATACCGAAGTTGACAACGCCCCTTGTCGACTTTAATTTGTCAAGGGATATCTTGTCCACGGTGAACTTGATATCCCTTCCGCTGTTTCCCTCACAGCTGGCAGAAGATAAAAATCTCCAACCAGATGTGAGGAAATTATTCTGGTTCTGGAGGACTGCCAGTATGGTTTCCACCTTCCTTACCGGACGTGGGAACCACGCTGTCACGACCTGCCGAACCGGGAGCTCCGTAGCCAAAATCACGTCAAGTTTGGCGGACGGACAGAGATCGGCGCAGCCGTTAACCACGGTTTTTAGAAAGTCAAAAGACCTCGCATTATCGCAGTTAACGATCTTCACCCCTCTCTGCCATTCCGCATCCTTGAATGATATGGCGTCCTTCGGCCCCTTAAAAAGACCAATACTGTCGATCAGTCGGGCTTCAATCAGCTCCCAAAGATCATCTTTGATCCTACAATGAGGATCATTGTGATCTAAGACAGGTGTTTATTTTGATGAAATTTAATAGCGTACTTCTCAGGGGATTACCCAAATTCTGATGCATTCGGTAATTTGTGGAAAATATAATTTAGTGTTTAAGCGATATTTCAGGTGTTTTGATCGACAATGATGAAATTCAGGGTGGGACGATATCCTAAAATTTTGTGTAAAATGCATATGGGTATACCTTCCAGAAGCTTCACAAATCTGATTTTAGAGATTAATTTTGTGTCTGACTTTTGAACATTATGATAACACTTGAGAATGTATTATATATCAAGTTATAGGTAATCTTCTAGGAAGTACAAAAATGCAGCTAAATACGTGATATCCGTTCAAAACCTACATATGTATGTATGTATCTCACATATCAACGAAAATTTAAGTTTTTTAATTGCAATTGGGAGAAATCCGTTCACGTTTCACAATTGCTACCGTATAACTTCGCCTAAGGCAATCTCTTAGTAGCTAATAAATGACAAATTATAATAGATGCGATGATGGCATTTAGTATAAAGACGTTGTACAATATCGTTATTCAGGGCGATAGCGCCTAAAATAAACTTTCTAAAGGGACACATTATAATTGCACAAAGAACTAGGGCAAAACTTTCCACACATGCATCGGACAGATCGAAAGAACAATACATCCCAAATATTATTGATAAAGTATTCATCTTAATTAGTTAACTGACTTCAGATTAATAAGTAAATCTTCAATAACTTTTCCGACAAAGCTGATATCCATCCATTCAAAAGCTATATATTTCACATATGTATCTAAAACTAAGAGTGTATACCCTATAATTCTAAGGTTTGTAAACACTGACAATCATTGTTAAAGCCATAGAAAATCATATCGGCGTGAGCGCACGAGAAGATATAAAACGCAGATATAAAACGGTTTTCATATTACTCATTCTTACGCTCTTGTTTCTCTTGAGTTATTTTTTATTTGAGTGAAGAAAACTTTAGCTACACTCACTCACTCTTTCTGATTTTAGTACATTTTATTAATGTTGCCATATTGGGCATAATAAAATCGTGATTTAACAATTTATTGCTTTTTGTACTAAAAATTTAGCGAGTGGTGGCAAGTTGTGTTGTTTTTAGCTTAGTTTTTTTAAAGATAAGGCAACACATTTTTATTTTTCATGAAACGACAGAATACCTGAAAATTTATAAGCTGTGTGAAAATCAACATAAAACTTAAACAAATTAAAAAAGTTAAATTGATGCGCGCAGATGTTATGACGGTTAAAACAAAAATTTACAAACAAGAGTATTATATTCGGCTGTGCCGAATCTTATATACCCACCATCAAGTTGTGTTTAATTTTGAAACATATCTCATATATCTACAAGGGTGCAGCTAATTCAAAATCTGGAGCAAAACTGAAAAAATCGCTAAGATAATTGGTATTGTTGGTAAAACCTTTGGACTAAATTCGGTTGCCGTAGCTTTATAGTTCAACATTTAAAAATATTTTAGTGGTTTCCCCAGTATTTACTTTGATCAAAATTCGGTCTCATAACCGGGTATAGTTTTACATTAATAAGTTGTTAAATACTTTTGGTTAATATATAGTTAGGCTAAACACGTTAATAGTAATACGGCAGGTTCATATATTTCGTTAAGAGATCCTAATGCGTTCATTATATATAAAGTCTGGGCTGAACATTGATTGATGCATATCTAATTCCATAGGTGCAATCTTAATATAATGAATGTACCTCCAAATCTTTTTGATTGCAGATATATATATAAGAATTATAGCCAAATGTTGACCGATTGTTACAAAATTGGCTGGTATATATGTATATAGAGCTTATTCTTGCAAAATTTGTGTTTTTTATATGAAAGCTAAAGTCAAATATGGACTGATTCCTATAAAATTTGATAAACTGATCAAAAATTGCATAAATTTAATCGTCATAGCTATTAAAATTGTATTCAATTTATCAGCATAAATGTGTGTCCTGGGGCGGGGTTATATGGGAGGTAATTTGGAACAGATTTTGTCCATTTTCAACACACATCTTTTTCAAGACATCCAAAATACCTTTGTGAAATTTTGTCCCTCTAGCTCTTTTCGTTAAGGCGCTATCGTGCTTTTATCTGACGGACAGACGGACATAAACAACCTTTTCTTTATGTATTTTTGTATTTCCATAAGTTTTTTATATGGTCAAATGGTGACCGATTGCAACAAAATTTTGCACACTGGCTGGCATTCACATAAAATTTTCTTTTGTAAAATGTTGTTGCTGTAGTTTTTTTCGTTAAGGTGCTATCGCGCTTTTATCTGACGGAAAGACGGACATAAACCCCATTTTCTTTTTGTATTTTTGTGTTTCCGTAAGTTTTTTATATGGGAGCTATGATCAAATGGTGACCGATTGTGACAAAATTTTGCACACTGGTTGGTATTGATATAAGACTTCCTCGTTATATCTGTTATAGTTTTAGATTTATTTGCATTTAAGTGTATTTTAGGTGAAATTTTGGCTGTTTTCGTAAGTTTTTTGTATGGGAGCTCTGACTAAATGTGAACCGATTTTGATGAAATTTTATATGCTGCTTATGCAAAACTTCTATATACCAAATTTTATAGTTTGTTATTTATTAGCAAACAAGCGATTAGCTTAGGCGAGGTTATACGGGAGCTATGGTCAAATGTTAACCGGATTTGCCCAATTTCAATACCAAAATTTTCTCAGAGATGAAGAATGTTTTTGCTAATTTCAGACGGACATCGCTCAACCGTCTTAGAATTTTATAAGGATTCAGAATATATATGTTTTTGATTTTTGAGCCAATATTAAGGAAATTACAAACGGAATGACAATCTCAATATACCCCCCATTCTTTTTGATGGTGGGTATAAAAATTAAATTGTTTTTATTTTTTTTTTTTTAGAAATTTTGGTTTAACCGTCATAACTTCTGCGCGCATCGCGTTTTATAATTAACGCCTAATAAAAATTAGAGTGCGATCAAACAATTTTTGAATTTTTTTAATTCCGAAAATTAAACTATTTGAAAAGTTTTTTGTATAAAAATTTTTATAGAAAAATTTTCTGTAAAAAAATTTTTATAGAAAATTTTCTTAAAAAAAAATTATATAGAAAAATTTTGGTAAAAAATTTTTATAGAAAAATTTTCGGTATACAAATTTTTATAGAAAAATTTTCGGTATAAAAATTTTTATAGAAAAATGTTCGGTATAAAAATGTTTATAGAAAAATTTTCGGTATAAAAATTTTTATAGAAAATTTTCTTAAAAAAAATTATATAGAAAAATTTTGGTATAAAACTTTTATAGAAAAATTTTCGGTATAAAAATTTTTATAGAAAAATTTTCGGTATAAAAATTTTTATAGAAAAATTTTCGGTATAAAAATTTTTATAGAAAATTTTTCGGTATTAAAATTTTTATAGAAAAATTTTCGGTATAAAAATGTTTATAGAAAAATTTTCGGTATAAAAATGTTTATAGAAAAATTTTCGGTATAAAAATATTTTCGCTACAAAAGTTTTCGGAATAAAAATTTTTGGTAAAACAATTTTCATAAAAAATTTTTCGGTAAAAAAATTTTTATTGAAAAATTTTCAATATAAAAATTTTTATCGAAAAATTTTTATATTGAAAATTTTTCAAATCAAAAATGTTCGGTATAAAAATGTTTATAGAAAAATTTTCGGTATAAAAATTTTTATAGAAAATTTTCTTAAAAAAAATTATATAGAAAAATTTTGGTATAAAACTTTTATAGAAAAATTTTCGGTATAAAAATTTTTATAGAAAAATTTTCGGTATAAAAATTTTTATAGAAAAATTTTCGGTATAAAAATTTTTATAGAAAATTTTTCGGTATTAAAATTTTTATAGAAAAATTTTCGGTATAAAAATGTTTATAGAAAAATTTTCGGTATAAAAATGTTTATAGAAAAATTTTCGGTATAAAAATATTTTCGCTACAAAAGTTTTCGGAATAAAAATTTTTGGTAAAACAATTTTCATAGAAAATTTTTCGGTAAAAAAATTTTTATTGAAAAATTTTCAATATAAAAATTTTTATCGAAAAATTTTCGGTATAAGGATGTTATAGAAACATTTTTGTTATGAAAAATATTCGATATAAAAATTTTCATAGAAAAAATTCGGTACAAAAATTTTTATAGAAAAATGTTCGGTTAAAAATTTTTATAGAAATTTGTAGGTATACAAATTTTCGATATAAAATTTTTATAAAAAAATTTTCGGTATAAACATTTTTATACAAAAATTTTGGCTATAAAAATTTTTAACGAAAAATTTTTGGTATAAAAATTTTAATAAAAAAATTTTCAGTAAAAAATTTCTCTAGAAAATTATATACGAAAATTTTTCTAGAAAATTTTGGAAATAACAACCCAGCAAAACTTTTCATTACCAAGTAATGAGTTAAACAGCTAAACTATTGAACACGAGCTACTTACACATTCACTGTTTAAGTCATTACATTAACATGGGGATGTCATTGGAGGCAAGTACTTACCAATTGCAGAAAAGTAATGACTTGGGTAAGCAATTGGAAATAAGAACAACTTTTTTTGTTGTTGTTTTATTTAAAAAAAAAATATATTATTAAACGAAACACAATATTTTTTTTATGACCCCATGGGGGCTCGAACCCAGACCCCTACGACTTCTAGGCGGAGACTCTTCCACTGAGCTACTTCATATGTTGAAAACTTAGCAGCATATAATTAATATATACAATTTTTATTTTTAGATCCAAAATCATGTGACAATAACTTTGTTTTTCCCTGTTTTTTTGCTTTGTTGTAATTTTTAGAAAAATATTTCTATACGATTTTAAAATAAAGAAGTATTTTTTTAATTATTTTAAATTTAAATAGTTTAAATCTTACTTTTTGGTTATATAACATTGACTCTTACTTACTTAAATGGCCTATAGTTACAACCTGTTAAGGTCAAAGTCCGAGCATATTTTGGAATTCCATGGACTTCGATCTTGTGTGAATATTCTCCAATTTTATAGGCCAAGCTTTGAAAAATGTTCCTCTACCTGGTCTTTCCATGGAAGTTTCGGACGCCCTCTTCTCTCATTATTTGGTGGAACATTTTAATTCTAATTTTATCCTCTTCATACTAATTATTTTTTCCAAGAGAGGGTTACTAGCCCGTCGTCCTAACCCATTTTTATCGATCTTATGGGACAACTCTCGGTACATGTTAGCTCACTACATTAACGGGTGTTAAGCAAGTTCCCTGGGTGATACCACGAGGAGGTCAGTGTCGGCAGTTGAGATGAAGGATGACCCAGATAAGTTGGGCTTACCAAGCTAAGACCAATCAGAACTGCGTTTGGTATCCAACATCCCCTACATAATCAAAATTAACTCATGATGGTATTTTTTCATTACCATGAGTTAGTTTTCCAACATTTTTTTTTACAGAAGGTAATATTTAAGTTCTTAAGATTAAAAAATCATCGATCTTTTAATAAAAAAATTGTTGGTCTTGGTGGGATTCGAACCGGGGCCATTCAGTTTAAATTACCATCTTAATTACAAATAAGTACTTCTGTAATAACTTATTAGTTATTCGGAGGGTATGTTGTAGTCATTACAAGGTAACCGGTTACCAGAGTACTTGCCATTACCAAAGTTTTGCTGGGAATTTTTAAACAAAAATTTTCGTTATTAAAATTTTTATAGAAACATTTTCTGTATACAAATTTTCATAGAAAAATGTTCGGTATAAAAATTTTCGATCTACAAATTTTCGGTATAAAAATATTTGTAGAAAAGTTTTCGGTATAACAATTTTTAGGTATACAATTTTTTTAAAGAAATGTTCTCGGTATAAAAATTTTTATAAAAAAATATTTATGAAAAAAAAAATTTCAGTATAAAAATTTTTTATAGAAATATTTTCGGTATGAAAATTTGTACAGAAAAATTTTTGGTATAAAAGTTTTTATAGAAAAATTTTCGGTGTAAAAATTTTTACAGAAAAATTTTCGGTATAAGCATTTGTATAGAAAAATTTTCGGTATAAAAATTTTTAAAGAAAAATTTTCCGTATAAAAATTTTTATAGAATAACTTTTATAAAACAATTTCAGTTTAAAACTTGTTATAGAAAATTTTCGGTACACAATTTTTATAGAAAAATTTTCGATATAAAAATTTTTATAAAAAATTTTTGGTATAAAAATTTTTATAGAAATAGAAAGTTATCGATAACTTTTCTATAGAAATATAAAGTAACTGATAACTTTTCTATAGAAATTGAAAGTTATCGATAACGTTTCTATAGAAATAGAAAGTTATCGATAACATTTCTATAGAAATGGAAGGTTATCGATAACTTTTTTTTAGAAATAGAAAGTTGTCGATAACTTTTCTATAGAAATAGAAAGTTATCGATAACATTTCTATAGAAATGGAAGGTTATCGATAACTTTTTTTAGAAATAGAAAGTTATCGATAACTTTTCTATAGAAATAGAAAGTTATCGATAACATTTCTATAGAAATGGAAGGTTTTCGATAACTTTTTTTTAGAAATAGAAATTTATCGATAACTTTTCTATAGAAATAGAAAGTTATCGATAACATTTCTATAGAAATGGAAGGTTTTCGATAACTTTTTTTTAGAAATAGAAAGTTATCGATAACTTTTCTATAGAAATAGAAAGTTATCGATAACATTTCTATAGAAATGGAAGGTTATCGGTAACTTTTTTTTAGAAATAGAAAGTTATCGATAACTTTTCTATAGAAATAGAAAGTTATCGATAACTTTTCTATAGAAATAGAAAGTTATCGATAACTTTTCTATAGAAATAGAAAGTTATCTATAACTTTTCTATAAAAATAGAAAGTTATCGATAACTTTGCTATTGAAATAGAAAGTAATCGGTTACTTCTTATAGAAATGAAAAGTTATCAATAAATTTTCTTCAGAAATAGAAAGATATAAGTAAGTAACTTAGCTGTTAAAAAAACTTTTGTATGAAAGTGTATGCACTTTAATAAGTTTTTAGGAAACAACTTTACTTCAAGATATTTTGTTTGCTGGGTATTCCGAATCGAGTTTCTGCTTTTATTTAAATAGCTGTGTTTTTTTCGAAGTTTGTATAAACTTCCAGTACAAAATTAAGTAGATATAAATTTCATAAGTAGTTATATTTATAGCAACTTAAAAATTAAGCAGTGATAAAAATGCTGCCAAGTTTGAAATTTTTTTCCGATTTACAACACTAAAAAATGTCTTAAAATAAAAAAATAATTATTTGAAAATATGTTTTTTTGAAATTTTGTTCAACAAAAATTAAAGATATGCTTATTTTGTGAAAATTTAGCCAAAAATAAGTTAAAACTTATCTATGTTATACTTAAAATTGTCATGTTATGCTGATGGAGTAGCTTTAAGTCTCTAGTTGTATCTTATGTCGCTACTCTCCAGATAATTCTAGAGGCAGGTTAAGTTTCTTTAGATTATGAATCATTAAACTTTGTGTGACACATAACGGCTTATCGTTTAATGGAATAGATACACTTTAAGACAGAAATGGGATAAATCGGCACTTTTAGATAGTTAAGGAGAAAGATATGTATGTATGTAGGTTATGGTTTTTAAATGAAGAAAGCTTTGGACATTGAGTCCAACTTTTACTTGCTTTTAAGTTCTGGGTCTTATCAAATTATTAAGATGATTCTTAAAATCATCATAGATCGAAGATCTGCAAATGTTTTGACATAAAATAAGCAAAATAAAAAGTATTACCAAGTATATAAAGCTAAGTAGCAATACCGTTTTATTCGAAATCTTTATAGATATAGATATAAACTTCGAAAAAAACACAGCTAATATTAATTTGCCCATTATCAATTTGTTTTGATTTTCCAAATTTGGTTAATTTATGCATATTTGTATTTTTATTCAAATCTTGACTTCAATTTAAAGTAAATTGAAAAAAAAAACCTCTAGTGGCGGTAAAATAACAAAAATTTATAAAGAACATTTTTTATTTATATAAATCAATATTAAATTACTGTGGGCTATTTTATTTCTAAATCATGTTTTTACATGACTTATCTTGTCAATATTTTTTGCTAAAAGCTTTATTGTGCTGGAGAAAGAAAATGTTTTTTATTAATTTTTATTTCATTAAGAATTTCCTGGTTTTATTCATGGAAAATTTTTAGAAGTTCTAGAGATTTGAAAAATTGTAATTGAAAATTATGGAAAAAATTAAGTTCAGGCATAAATTCCTTTATTCAAACAAGTATTGAATTTTATGCCCTCCTATTGAATTTATCATCATTCTGTGACTTTTATGAAAAGTATGTACGATTTGATTAAATGTATATTGTATTCGAACTTTTATTTTCTAATATTATTTGAATTTTCTTTATCATTTGAAACATCTCAATAACCTGGTAGACATCTTTATATATAGAACATTATTAAAAATATTTTTTCAAACAATTCACATGCATTTTTTTATAAAAGTTTAACGACCTTTTTTGTTTTATATAATATTCTTGTTTGCAAAAATAAATAGATTAATATATATCTTAAATGTTCATAAAAAACATTTGTAAAGCATTTTATCAGCAAAAATATGTGAAGTATGTACGATGTCCGAAAAGTAAGAATAAACTATAGAGTGATGCGTGTGGTGCAAATATTATCTTTTACTTCGAGTTTCCTTTTGCTTTCTTGATATAACAGGGTCAAAAAAATTACAACTCTTCCTAGTGATTTTGTCTGGTGTAGTTGGCCATGAGTTAAAGAATGCCACACACTTTTTAAATTATGTGGCATCTCACTTATATATATGGCATACATGGCAACGCCTGTCTTCTAATAATTAGAACTATACGAAGTGGCAACCTAATATGCAGTTGCTTTTAAAAATTTTAACCTGGCAACAAATTGGGAAGATATAAAACTTTTTTACAACAACAACAAGGCATATAAAACGATGTTCCCACGGCAGTATGTTCTTACCAGAGACCGGAGATCGTTTTATTTTTTAAATCCATCAAGTATAAATATCATTGCCGATGAAAATTTATTTGCATTTCGATCGAAAAATAAAAAAAAGGGATTTATATTTGAAATATAAAAATCCCTCATGATGAAAATTTTAAATATCTATAACGATAAATATCCGAACAGAAAAATATTTTATTGATTGTTTTATTTTTGAACTTCTGTTTTGACTTTGAAAAATAAAATGTTTATGAAATTTCAAAATTTTCAACAAAGAATGTATGAATGTTTTCAATTTATTGCAATGTTTTAGGACATCGAAGCTAAAGATAATAGTTCTAATGGGAACTGTTGGAGGTTTCTTTGATTCGCGTCGCTATTTCTAAAAAAAATTAACTTTGAAACGTTTTAAACGCACTTAGACAATGACCATTTGTTGCCCAAACCCATTTCAATATAAAATTTGCAACAATAATTGAATTTATTGCTATTTAAACGTCCTAAAGATGCTTTATACCCGGACAAATACAGAAATAAAACTTAATTTTTTCTACCAAAATTTATTTTCATCGGATGAAAAAAGATGAAAATTATTTTGAACTGTACTGATAAATATCCCAAACGATTTTTTTATATTTTATTTTCATCGGATTGAAAAAAGAAACAAAATTTTTGAACAAATAAAAATCAAGAGGGATTTTTAATATTTTTTTAAACTTCAATGATGGTTTTTTATGGATTTAAACATGAAAATATTGTTTTAAAAGTATTAAAATCCGGTCTCTGGTTCTTACTGTTAAAATGAGTGAAATTTTAAAATTGCTTATTTTAGAACATTTCAAAACTTTTTTTTAACAACTTTGTTCTACCGAAAACGGTGTGCGGTATAGTGTGATATACCAAACTAAGCCTAGTCAGGTCCTCTATCACCCCCATATAGCCAAGGTAATCTACAACGCAAGTTTTTGGAGCTAGGGCCCGGAAAGTAAATTGAGTGAAATTTGACTATTTCAAAAATTTTTTGAACAACTTTGTTCTACCAAAAACGGTGTAGGGTATAGTGTGATATACCAAACTAAGCCCAATTAGGCCCTCTATTACCCCTATATAGCCAAAGTAATATACAACGCCATTTTTCGGAGCTAGGGTCCGAAACGTGACTTAAGTGAATTTTGAAATGAGCTGAAAAACAGTTATGAGTAAGAGTTTATTTTTAATTTGCTTTCAATTTTTATTTTTGTAACTTATTTTTATTTGATTTATTTTAACATAATTTTTATTTATTTTTGTATTAATTTATATACTTATTCATTTATGTACATAATACAAAGCCTTCAATGGCTGAAATAAAATATTACAAAGCACAAAAACAATAGTCAATTAATTTCAAAATACAACAAAAACTAAAATAATATAATTATATTATACAAAATACTAAAATATTATAATTATATTATACAAAATAACTTAAATTACTACTACGAATTAATAATTTTTTATTTGTTAAATTTTATTTTATTTAATTTTCATGTGTTTGTTGTAAAAGTTTTATATCTTTTTTTTAACTCATTGTTGCCACATTAGAAAATGTACTAAAATGAGTAAAATTGTTCTAAAATTCTAAAAGATTGAGAGGGGGTGTTTTTTTATTTGATTCGCTCAGAGAAATTAAAACCCAACACAAATATTTTATTTACTTTGAGTGAAAGAGAGAAAAAACAAAAAAGTTTTATATCTCCGTTTTATATTTTCACGCCGATGTGGCAAGTTGTGTTGTTTTTAGCTTAGTTTTTTTAAAGATAAGGCAACACATTTTTATTTTTCATGAAACGACAGAATACCTGAAAATTTATAAGCTGTGTGAAAATCAACATAAAACTTAAACAAATTAAAAAAGTTAAATTGATGCGCGCAGATGTTATGACGGTTAAAACAAAAATTTACAAACAAGAGTATTATATTCGGCTGTGCCGAATCTTATATACCCACCATCAAGTTGTGTTTAATTTTGAAACATATCTCATATATCTACAAGGGTGCAGCTAATTCAAAATCTGGAGCAAAACTGAAAAAATCGCTAAGATAATTGGTATTGTTGGTAAAACCTTTGGACTAAATTCGGTTGCCGTAGCTTTATAGTTCAACATTTAAAAATATTTTAGTGGTTTCCCCAGTATTTACTTTGATCAAAATTCGGTCTCATAACCGGGTATAGTTTTACATTAATAAGTTGTTAAATACTTTTGGTTAATATATAGTTAGGCTAAACACGTTAATAGTAATACGGCAGGTTCATATATTTCGTTAAGAGATCCTAATGCGTTCATTATATATAAAGTCTGGGCTGAACATTGATTGATGCATATCTAATTCCATAGGTGCAATCTTAATATAATGAATGTACCTCCAAATCTTTTTGATTGCAGATATATATATAAGAATTATAGCCAAATGTTGACCGATTGTTACAAAATTGGCTGGTATATATGTATATAGAGCTTATTCTTGCAAAATTTGTGTTTTTTATATGAAAGCTAAAGTCAAATATGGACTGATTCCTATAAAATTTGATAAACTGATCAAAAATTGCATAAATTTAATCGTCATAGCTATTAAAATTGTATTCAATTTATCAGCATAAATGTGTGTCCTGGGGCGGGGTTATATGGGAGGTAATTTGGAACAGATTTTGTCCATTTTCAACACACATCTTTTTCAAGACATCCAAAATACCTTTGTGAAATTTTGTCCCTCTAGCTCTTTTCGTTAAGGCGCTATCGTGCTTTTATCTGACGGACAGACGGACATAAACAACCTTTTCTTTATGTATTTTTGTATTTCCATAAGTTTTTTATATGGTCAAATGGTGACCGATTGCAACAAAATTTTGCACACTGGCTGGCATTCACATAAAATTTTCTTTTGTAAAATGTTGTTGCTGTAGTTTTTTTCGTTAAGGTGCTATCGCGCTTTTATCTGACGGAAAGACGGACATAAACCCCATTTTCTTTTTGTATTTTTGTGTTTCCGTAAGTTTTTTATATGGGAGCTATGATCAAATGGTGACCGATTGTGACAAAATTTTGCACACTGGTTGGTATTGATATAAGACTTCCTCGTTATATCTGTTATAGTTTTAGATTTATTTGCATTTAAGTGTATTTTAGGTGAAATTTTGGCTGTTTTCGTAAGTTTTTTGTATGGGAGCTCTGACTAAATGTGAACCGATTTTGATGAAATTTTATATGCTGCTTATGCAAAACTTCTATATACCAAATTTTATAGTTTGTTATTTATTAGCAAACAAGCGATTAGCTTAGGCGAGGTTATACGGGAGCTATGGTCAAATGTTAACCGGATTTGCCCAATTTCAATACCAAAATTTTCTCAGAGATGAAGAATGTTTTTGCTAATTTCAGACGGACATCGCTCAACCGTCTTAGAATTTTATAAGGATTCAGAATATATATGTTTTTGATTTTTGAGCCAATATTAAGGAAATTACAAACGGAATGACAATCTCAATATACCCCCCATTCTTTTTGATGGTGGGTATAAAAATTAAATTGTTTTTATTTTTTTTTTTTTAGAAATTTTGGTTTAACCGTCATAACTTCTGCGCGCATCGCGTTTTATAATTAACGCCTAATAAAAATTAGAGTGCGATCAAACAATTTTTGAATTTTTTTAATTCCGAAAATTAAACTATTTGAAAAGTTTTTTGTATAAAAATTTTTATAGAAAAATTTTCTGTAAAAAAATTTTTATAGAAAATTTTCTTAAAAAAAAATTATATAGAAAAATTTTGGTAAAAAATTTTTATAGAAAAATTTTCGGTATACAAATTTTTATAGAAAAATTTTCGGTATAAAAATTTTTATAGAAAAATGTTCGGTATAAAAATGTTTATAGAAAAATTTTCGGTATAAAAATTTTTATAGAAAATTTTCTTAAAAAAAATTATATAGAAAAATTTTGGTATAAAACTTTTATAGAAAAATTTTCGGTATAAAAATTTTTATAGAAAAATTTTCGGTATAAAAATTTTTATAGAAAAATTTTCGGTATAAAAATTTTTATAGAAAATTTTTCGGTATTAAAATTTTTATAGAAAAATTTTCGGTATAAAAATGTTTATAGAAAAATTTTCGGTATAAAAATGTTTATAGAAAAATTTTCGGTATAAAAATATTTTCGCTACAAAAGTTTTCGGAATAAAAATTTTTGGTAAAACAATTTTCATAAAAAATTTTTCGGTAAAAAAATTTTTATTGAAAAATTTTCAATATAAAAATTTTTATCGAAAAATTTTTATATTGAAAATTTTTCAAATCAAAAATGTTCGGTATAAAAATGTTTATAGAAAAATTTTCGGTATAAAAATTTTTATAGAAAATTTTCTTAAAAAAAATTATATAGAAAAATTTTGGTATAAAACTTTTATAGAAAAATTTTCGGTATAAAAATTTTTATAGAAAAATTTTCGGTATAAAAATTTTTATAGAAAAATTTTCGGTATAAAAATTTTTATAGAAAATTTTTCGGTATTAAAATTTTTATAGAAAAATTTTCGGTATAAAAATGTTTATAGAAAAATTTTCGGTATAAAAATGTTTATAGAAAAATTTTCGGTATAAAAATATTTTCGCTACAAAAGTTTTCGGAATAAAAATTTTTGGTAAAACAATTTTCATAGAAAATTTTTCGGTAAAAAAATTTTTATTGAAAAATTTTCAATATAAAAATTTTTATCGAAAAATTTTCGGTATAAGGATGTTATAGAAACATTTTTGTTATGAAAAATATTCGATATAAAAATTTTCATAGAAAAAATTCGGTACAAAAATTTTTATAGAAAAATGTTCGGTTAAAAATTTTTATAGAAATTTGTAGGTATACAAATTTTCGATATAAAATTTTTATAAAAAAATTTTCGGTATAAACATTTTTATACAAAAATTTTGGCTATAAAAATTTTTAACGAAAAATTTTTGGTATAAAAATTTTAATAAAAAAATTTTCAGTAAAAAATTTCTCTAGAAAATTATATACGAAAATTTTTCTAGAAAATTTTGGAAATAACAACCCAGCAAAACTTTTCATTACCAAGTAATGAGTTAAACAGCTAAACTATTGAACACGAGCTACTTACACATTCACTGTTTAAGTCATTACATTAACATGGGGATGTCATTGGAGGCAAGTACTTACCAATTGCAGAAAAGTAATGACTTGGGTAAGCAATTGGAAATAAGAACAACTTTTTTTGTTGTTGTTTTATTTAAAAAAAAAATATATTATTAAACGAAACACAATATTTTTTTTATGACCCCATGGGGGCTCGAACCCAGACCCCTACGACTTCTAGGCGGAGACTCTTCCACTGAGCTACTTCATATGTTGAAAACTTAGCAGCATATAATTAATATATACAATTTTTATTTTTAGATCCAAAATCATGTGACAATAACTTTGTTTTTCCCTGTTTTTTTGCTTTGTTGTAATTTTTAGAAAAATATTTCTATACGATTTTAAAATAAAGAAGTATTTTTTTAATTATTTTAAATTTAAATAGTTTAAATCTTACTTTTTGGTTATATAACATTGACTCTTACTTACTTAAATGGCCTATAGTTACAACCTGTTAAGGTCAAAGTCCGAGCATATTTTGGAATTCCATGGACTTCGATCTTGTGTGAATATTCTCCAATTTTATAGGCCAAGCTTTGAAAAATGTTCCTCTACCTGGTCTTTCCATGGAAGTTTCGGACGCCCTCTTCTCTCATTATTTGGTGGAACATTTTAATTCTAATTTTATCCTCTTCATACTAATTATTTTTTCCAAGAGAGGGTTACTAGCCCGTCGTCCTAACCCATTTTTATCGATCTTATGGGACAACTCTCGGTACATGTTAGCTCACTACATTAACGGGTGTTAAGCAAGTTCCCTGGGTGATACCACGAGGAGGTCAGTGTCGGCAGTTGAGATGAAGGATGACCCAGATAAGTTGGGCTTACCAAGCTAAGACCAATCAGAACTGCGTTTGGTATCCAACATCCCCTACATAATCAAAATTAACTCATGATGGTATTTTTTCATTACCATGAGTTAGTTTTCCAACATTTTTTTTTACAGAAGGTAATATTTAAGTTCTTAAGATTAAAAAATCATCGATCTTTTAATAAAAAAATTGTTGGTCTTGGTGGGATTCGAACCGGGGCCATTCAGTTTAAATTACCATCTTAATTACAAATAAGTACTTCTGTAATAACTTATTAGTTATTCGGAGGGTATGTTGTAGTCATTACAAGGTAACCGGTTACCAGAGTACTTGCCATTACCAAAGTTTTGCTGGGAATTTTTAAACAAAAATTTTCGTTATTAAAATTTTTATAGAAACATTTTCTGTATACAAATTTTCATAGAAAAATGTTCGGTATAAAAATTTTCGATCTACAAATTTTCGGTATAAAAATATTTGTAGAAAAGTTTTCGGTATAACAATTTTTAGGTATACAATTTTTTTAAAGAAATGTTCTCGGTATAAAAATTTTTATAAAAAAATATTTATGAAAAAAAAAATTTCAGTATAAAAATTTTTTATAGAAATATTTTCGGTATGAAAATTTGTACAGAAAAATTTTTGGTATAAAAGTTTTTATAGAAAAATTTTCGGTGTAAAAATTTTTACAGAAAAATTTTCGGTATAAGCATTTGTATAGAAAAATTTTCGGTATAAAAATTTTTAAAGAAAAATTTTCCGTATAAAAATTTTTATAGAATAACTTTTATAAAACAATTTCAGTTTAAAACTTGTTATAGAAAATTTTCGGTACACAATTTTTATAGAAAAATTTTCGATATAAAAATTTTTATAAAAAATTTTTGGTATAAAAATTTTTATAGAAATAGAAAGTTATCGATAACTTTTCTATAGAAATATAAAGTAACTGATAACTTTTCTATAGAAATTGAAAGTTATCGATAACGTTTCTATAGAAATAGAAAGTTATCGATAACATTTCTATAGAAATGGAAGGTTATCGATAACTTTTTTTTAGAAATAGAAAGTTGTCGATAACTTTTCTATAGAAATAGAAAGTTATCGATAACATTTCTATAGAAATGGAAGGTTATCGATAACTTTTTTTAGAAATAGAAAGTTATCGATAACTTTTCTATAGAAATAGAAAGTTATCGATAACATTTCTATAGAAATGGAAGGTTTTCGATAACTTTTTTTTAGAAATAGAAATTTATCGATAACTTTTCTATAGAAATAGAAAGTTATCGATAACATTTCTATAGAAATGGAAGGTTTTCGATAACTTTTTTTTAGAAATAGAAAGTTATCGATAACTTTTCTATAGAAATAGAAAGTTATCGATAACATTTCTATAGAAATGGAAGGTTATCGGTAACTTTTTTTTAGAAATAGAAAGTTATCGATAACTTTTCTATAGAAATAGAAAGTTATCGATAACTTTTCTATAGAAATAGAAAGTTATCGATAACTTTTCTATAGAAATAGAAAGTTATCTATAACTTTTCTATAAAAATAGAAAGTTATCGATAACTTTGCTATTGAAATAGAAAGTAATCGGTTACTTCTTATAGAAATGAAAAGTTATCAATAAATTTTCTTCAGAAATAGAAAGATATAAGTAAGTAACTTAGCTGTTAAAAAAACTTTTGTATGAAAGTGTATGCACTTTAATAAGTTTTTAGGAAACAACTTTACTTCAAGATATTTTGTTTGCTGGGTATTCCGAATCGAGTTTCTGCTTTTATTTAAATAGCTGTGTTTTTTTCGAAGTTTGTATAAACTTCCAGTACAAAATTAAGTAGATATAAATTTCATAAGTAGTTATATTTATAGCAACTTAAAAATTAAGCAGTGATAAAAATGCTGCCAAGTTTGAAATTTTTTTCCGATTTACAACACTAAAAAATGTCTTAAAATAAAAAAATAATTATTTGAAAATATGTTTTTTTGAAATTTTGTTCAACAAAAATTAAAGATATGCTTATTTTGTGAAAATTTAGCCAAAAATAAGTTAAAACTTATCTATGTTATACTTAAAATTGTCATGTTATGCTGATGGAGTAGCTTTAAGTCTCTAGTTGTATCTTATGTCGCTACTCTCCAGATAATTCTAGAGGCAGGTTAAGTTTCTTTAGATTATGAATCATTAAACTTTGTGTGACACATAACGGCTTATCGTTTAATGGAATAGATACACTTTAAGACAGAAATGGGATAAATCGGCACTTTTAGATAGTTAAGGAGAAAGATATGTATGTATGTAGGTTATGGTTTTTAAATGAAGAAAGCTTTGGACATTGAGTCCAACTTTTACTTGCTTTTAAGTTCTGGGTCTTATCAAATTATTAAGATGATTCTTAAAATCATCATAGATCGAAGATCTGCAAATGTTTTGACATAAAATAAGCAAAATAAAAAGTATTACCAAGTATATAAAGCTAAGTAGCAATACCGTTTTATTCGAAATCTTTATAGATATAGATATAAACTTCGAAAAAAACACAGCTAATATTAATTTGCCCATTATCAATTTGTTTTGATTTTCCAAATTTGGTTAATTTATGCATATTTGTATTTTTATTCAAATCTTGACTTCAATTTAAAGTAAATTGAAAAAAAAAACCTCTAGTGGCGGTAAAATAACAAAAATTTATAAAGAACATTTTTTATTTATATAAATCAATATTAAATTACTGTGGGCTATTTTATTTCTAAATCATGTTTTTACATGACTTATCTTGTCAATATTTTTTGCTAAAAGCTTTATTGTGCTGGAGAAAGAAAATGTTTTTTATTAATTTTTATTTCATTAAGAATTTCCTGGTTTTATTCATGGAAAATTTTTAGAAGTTCTAGAGATTTGAAAAATTGTAATTGAAAATTATGGAAAAAATTAAGTTCAGGCATAAATTCCTTTATTCAAACAAGTATTGAATTTTATGCCCTCCTATTGAATTTATCATCATTCTGTGACTTTTATGAAAAGTATGTACGATTTGATTAAATGTATATTGTATTCGAACTTTTATTTTCTAATATTATTTGAATTTTCTTTATCATTTGAAACATCTCAATAACCTGGTAGACATCTTTATATATAGAACATTATTAAAAATATTTTTTCAAACAATTCACATGCATTTTTTTATAAAAGTTTAACGACCTTTTTTGTTTTATATAATATTCTTGTTTGCAAAAATAAATAGATTAATATATATCTTAAATGTTCATAAAAAACATTTGTAAAGCATTTTATCAGCAAAAATATGTGAAGTATGTACGATGTCCGAAAAGTAAGAATAAACTATAGAGTGATGCGTGTGGTGCAAATATTATCTTTTACTTCGAGTTTCCTTTTGCTTTCTTGATATAACAGGGTCAAAAAAATTACAACTCTTCCTAGTGATTTTGTCTGGTGTAGTTGGCCATGAGTTAAAGAATGCCACACACTTTTTAAATTATGTGGCATCTCACTTATATATATGGCATACATGGCAACGCCTGTCTTCTAATAATTAGAACTATACGAAGTGGCAACCTAATATGCAGTTGCTTTTAAAAATTTTAACCTGGCAACAAATTGGGAAGATATAAAACTTTTTTACAACAACAACAAGGCATATAAAACGATGTTCCCACGGCAGTATGTTCTTACCAGAGACCGGAGATCGTTTTATTTTTTAAATCCATCAAGTATAAATATCATTGCCGATGAAAATTTATTTGCATTTCGATCGAAAAATAAAAAAAAGGGATTTATATTTGAAATATAAAAATCCCTCATGATGAAAATTTTAAATATCTATAACGATAAATATCCGAACAGAAAAATATTTTATTGATTGTTTTATTTTTGAACTTCTGTTTTGACTTTGAAAAATAAAATGTTTATGAAATTTCAAAATTTTCAACAAAGAATGTATGAATGTTTTCAATTTATTGCAATGTTTTAGGACATCGAAGCTAAAGATAATAGTTCTAATGGGAACTGTTGGAGGTTTCTTTGATTCGCGTCGCTATTTCTAAAAAAAATTAACTTTGAAACGTTTTAAACGCACTTAGACAATGACCATTTGTTGCCCAAACCCATTTCAATATAAAATTTGCAACAATAATTGAATTTATTGCTATTTAAACGTCCTAAAGATGCTTTATACCCGGACAAATACAGAAATAAAACTTAATTTTTTCTACCAAAATTTATTTTCATCGGATGAAAAAAGATGAAAATTATTTTGAACTGTACTGATAAATATCCCAAACGATTTTTTTATATTTTATTTTCATCGGATTGAAAAAAGAAACAAAATTTTTGAACAAATAAAAATCAAGAGGGATTTTTAATATTTTTTTAAACTTCAATGATGGTTTTTTATGGATTTAAACATGAAAATATTGTTTTAAAAGTATTAAAATCCGGTCTCTGGTTCTTACTGTTAAAATGAGTGAAATTTTAAAATTGCTTATTTTAGAACATTTCAAAACTTTTTTTTAACAACTTTGTTCTACCGAAAACGGTGTGCGGTATAGTGTGATATACCAAACTAAGCCTAGTCAGGTCCTCTATCACCCCCATATAGCCAAGGTAATCTACAACGCAAGTTTTTGGAGCTAGGGCCCGGAAAGTAAATTGAGTGAAATTTGACTATTTCAAAAATTTTTTGAACAACTTTGTTCTACCAAAAACGGTGTAGGGTATAGTGTGATATACCAAACTAAGCCCAATTAGGCCCTCTATTACCCCTATATAGCCAAAGTAATATACAACGCCATTTTTCGGAGCTAGGGTCCGAAACGTGACTTAAGTGAATTTTGAAATGAGCTGAAAAACAGTTATGAGTAAGAGTTTATTTTTAATTTGCTTTCAATTTTTATTTTTGTAACTTATTTTTATTTGATTTATTTTAACATAATTTTTATTTATTTTTGTATTAATTTATATACTTATTCATTTATGTACATAATACAAAGCCTTCAATGGCTGAAATAAAATATTACAAAGCACAAAAACAATAGTCAATTAATTTCAAAATACAACAAAAACTAAAATAATATAATTATATTATACAAAATACTAAAATATTATAATTATATTATACAAAATAACTTAAATTACTACTACGAATTAATAATTTTTTATTTGTTAAATTTTATTTTATTTAATTTTCATGTGTTTGTTGTAAAAGTTTTATATCTTTTTTTTAACTCATTGTTGCCACATTAGAAAATGTACTAAAATGAGTAAAATTGTTCTAAAATTCTAAAAGATTGAGAGGGGGTGTTTTTTTATTTGATTCGCTCAGAGAAATTAAAACCCAACACAAATATTTTATTTACTTTGAGTGAAAGAGAGAAAAAACAAAAAAGTTTTATATCTCCGTTTTATATTTTCACGCCGATAAGTACGCGCACGAGAAGATATAAAACGCAGATATAAAACGTTTTTATATTACTCATTCTTACGCTCTTTTCGCTCTTGTTTCTCTTGAGTTATTTTTTATTTGAGTGAAGAAAACTTTAGCTACACTCACTCACTCTTTCTGATTTTAGTACATTTTATTAATGTTGGCATATTGGGCATAATAAAATCGTGTTTTAACAATTTATTGCTTTTTGTACTAAAAATTTAGCGAGTGGTGGCAAGTTGTGTTGTTTTTAGCTTAGTTTTTTTTAAAGATAATGCAACACATTTTTATTTTTCATGAAACGACAGAACACCTGAAAATTTATAAGCTGTGTGAAAATCAACATAAAACTTAAACAAATTAAAAAAGTTAAATTGATGCGCGCAGAAGTTATGACGGTTAAAACAAAAATTTACAAACAAGAGTATTATATTCGGCTGTGCCGAATCTTACATACCCACCATCAAGTTGTGTTAAATTTTGAAACATATCTCATATATCTACAAGGGTGCAGCTAATTCAAAATCTGGACCAAAACTGAAAAAATCGCTAAGCTAATTGGTATTGTTGGTAAAACCTTTGGACTAAATTCGGTTGCCGTAGCTTTATAGTTCAACATTTAAAAATATTTTAGTGGTTTCCCCAGTATTTACTTTGATCAAAATTCAGTCTCATAACCGGGTATAGTTTTACATTAATAAGTTGTTAAATACATATTAATATATAGTTAGGCTAAACACGTTAATAGTAATACGGCAGGTTCATATATTTCGTTAAGAGATCCTAATGCGTTCATCATATATAAAGTCTGGGCTGAACATTGATTGATGCATATCTAATTCCATAGGTGCAATCTTAATATAATGAATGTACCTCCAAATCTTTTTGATCGATTGTTACAAAATTACACACTGGCTGGTATATATGTATATAGAGCTTATTCTTGCAAAATTTAGTGGCCATAGCTATCATAGTTTCAAATTTTATAGCTTTTAACTGGCCTTTGCTAAAATTTTTGGTTTCCGTGAGTGTTTTTTATATGAAAGCTAAAGTCAAATATGGACTGATTCCTATAAAATTTGATAAACTGACCAAAAATTGCATAAATTTAATCGTCATAGCTATTAAAATTGTATTCAATTTATCAGCATTAATGTGTGTCCTGGGGCGGGGTTATATGGGAGGTAATTTGGAACAGATTTTGTCCATTTTCAACACACATCTTTTTCAAGACATCCAAAATACCTTTGTGAAATTTTGTCCCTCTAGCTCTTTTCGTTAAGGCGCTATCGTGCTTTTATCTGACGGACAGACGGACATAAACAACCTTTTCTTTATGTATTTTTGTATTTCCATAAGTTTTTTATATGGTCAAATGGTGACCGATTGCAACAAAATTTTGCACACTGGCTGGCATTCACATAAAATTTTCTTTTGTAAAATGTTGTTGCTGTAGTTTTTTTCGTTAAGGTGCTATCGCGCTTTTATCTGACGGAAAGACGGACATAAACCCCATTTTCTTTTTGTATTTTTGTGTTTCCGTAAGTTTTTTATATGGGAGCTATGATCAAATGGTGACCGATTGTGACAAAATTTTGCACACTGGTTGGTATTGATATAAGACTTCCTCGTTATATCTGTTATAGTTTTAGATTTATTTGCATTTAAGTGTATTTTAGGTGAAATTTTGGCTGTTTTCGTAAGTTTTTTGTATGGGAGCTCTGACTAAATGTGAACCGATTTTGATGAAATTTTATATGCTGCTTATGCAAAACTTCTATATACCAAATTTTATAGTTTGTTATTTATTAGCAAACAAGCGATTAGCTTAGGCGAGGTTATACGGGAGCTATGGTCAAATGTTAACCGATTTTGCCCAATTTCAATACCAAAATTTTCTCAGAGATGAAGAATGTTTTTGCTAATTTCAGACGGACATCGCTCAACCGTCTTAGAATTTTATAAGGATTCAGAATATATATCGTTTTTGATTTTTGAGCCAATATTAAGGAAATTACAAACGGAATGACAATCTCAATATACCCCCCATTCTTTTTGATGGTGGGTATAAAAATTAAATTGTTTTTATTTTTTTTTTTTAGAAATTTTGTTTTAACCGTCATAACTTCTGCGCGCATTGCGTTTTATAATTAACGCGAACGGATTTTATATTCACTTAGCTCCCTTAATAGAACCCCCAATAAAAATTAGAGTGCGATCAAACAATTTTTGAATTTTTTTAATTCCGAAAATTAAACTATTTGAAAAGTTTTTTGTATAAAAATTTTTATAGAAAAATTTTCTGTAAAAAAAATTTTATAGAAAATTTTCTTAAAAAAAAAATTATATAGAAAAATTTTGGTAAAAAATTTTTATAGAAAAATTTTCGGTATAAAAATTTTTATAGAAAAATTTTCGGTATAAAAATTTTTATAGAAAAATTTTCGGTATAAAAATGTTTATAGAAAAATTTTCGGTATAAAAATTTTTATAGAAAATTTTCTTAAAAAAAATTATATAGAAAAATTTTGGTATAAAACTTTTATAGAAAAATTTTCGGTATAAAAATTTTTATAGAAAAATTTTCGGTATAAAAATTTTTATAGAAAAATTTTCGGTAATAAAATTTTTATAGAAAATTTTTCGGTATTAAAATTGTTATAGAAAAATTTTCGGTATAAAAATGTTTATAGAAAAATTTTCGTTATAAAAATTTTTATAGAAAAATTTTCGGTATAAAAATGTTTATAGAAAAATTTTCGGTATAAAAATGTTTATAGAAAAATTTTCGGTATAAAAGTTTTTATAAAAAAATTTCGGTATAAAACTTTTATATCGGTATAAATTTTTTTTTAGAAAAATTATTAAATTATTATATAAAATTTCGTATAAAATTTGTTTCGGTATAAAAATTTGTATAGAAAAAATTTCGGTATAAAAAGTTCGATGTAAACTTTTTTCTAAAAAAATAAGTTGTAAAAATTTTCGTTATTAAAATTTGTATAGAAATATTTTCGCTACAAAAGTTTTCGGAATAAAAATTTTTGGTAAAACAATTTTCATAGAAAATTTTTCGGTAAAAAAATTTTTATTGAAAAATTTTCAATATAAAAATTTTTATCGAAAAATTTTCGGTATAAGGATGTTATAGAAACATTTTTGTTATGAAAAATATTCGATATAAAAATTTTCATAGAAAAAATTCGGTTAAAAATTTTTATAGAAATTTGTAGGTATACAAATTTTCGATATAAAATTTTTATAAAAAAATTTTCGGTATAAACATTTTTATACAAAAATTTTGGCTATAAAAATTTTAAACGAAAAATTTTTGGTATAAAAATTTTAATAAAAAAATTTTCAGTAAAAAATTTCTCTAGAAAATTATATACGAAAATTTTTCTAGAAAATTTTGGAAATAACAACCCAGCAAAACTTTTCATTACCAAGTAATGAGTTAAACAGCTAAACTATTGAACACGAGCTACTTACACATTCACTGTTTAAGTCATTACATTAACATGGGGATGTCATTGGAGGCAAGTACTTACCAATTGCAGAAAAGTAATGACTTGGGTAAGCAATTGAAAACAACAACAACTTTTTTTGTTGTTGTTTTATTAAAAAAAAATTTATTTTTAAACGAAACACAATATTTTTTTTTATGACCCCATGGGGGCTCGAACCCAGACCCCTACGACTTCTAGGCGGTGACTCTTCCACTGAGCTACTTCATATGTTGAAAACTTAGCAGCATATAATTAATATATACAATTTTTATTTTTAGATCCAAAATCATGTGACAATAACTTTGTTTTTCCCTGTTTTTTTGCTTTGTTGTAATTTTTAGAAAAATATTTCTATACGATTTTAAAATAAAGAAGTATTTTTTTAATTATTTTAAAACTTAAATAGTTTAAATCTTACTTTTTGCTTATATAACATTGACTCTTACTTACTTAAATGGCCTATAGTTACAACCTGTTAAGGTCAAAGTCCGAGCATATTTTGGAATTCCATGGACTTCGATCTTGTGTGAATATTCTCCAATTTTATAGGCCAAGCTTTGAAAAATGTTCCTCTACCTGGTCTTTCCATGGAAGTTTCGGACGCCCTCTTCTCGCATTATTTGGTGGAACATTTTAATTCTAATTTTATCCTCTTCATACTAATTATTTTTTCCAAGAGAGGGTTACTAGCCCGTCGTCCTAACCCATTTTTATCGATCTTATGGGACAACTCTCGGTACATGTTAGCTCACTACATTAACGGGTGTTAAGCAAGTTCCCTGGGTGATACCACGAGGAGGTCAGTGTCGGCAGTTGAGATGAAGGATGACCCAGATAAGTTGGGCTTACCAAGTTAAGACCAATCAGAACTGCGTTTGGTATCCAACATCCCCTACATAATCAAAATTAACTCATGATGGTATTTTTTCATTACCATGAGTTAGTTTTCCAACATTTTTTTTTACAGAAGGTAATATTTAAGTTCTTAAGATTAAAAAATCATCGATCTTTTAATAAAAAAAAATTGTTGGTCTTGGTGGGATTCGAACCGGGGCCATTCAGTTTAAATTACCATCTTAATTACAAATAAGTACTTCTGTAATAACTTATTAGTTATTCGGAGGGTATGTTGTAGTCATTACAAGGTAACCGGTTGCCATTACCAAAGTTTTGCTGGGAATTTTTAAACAAAAATTTTCGTTATTAAAATTTTTATAGAAACATTTTCTGTATACAAATTTTCATAGAAAAATGTTCGGTATAAAAATTTTCGATCTACAAATTTTCGGTATAAAAATATTTGTAGAAAAGTTTTCGGTATAACAATTTTTAGGTATACAATTTTTTTAAAGAAATGTTCTCGGTATAAAAATTTTTATAAAAAAATATTTATGAAAAAAAAATTTCAGTATAAAAATTTTTTATAGAAATATTTTCGGTATGAAAATTTGTACAGAAAAATTTTTGGTATAAAAGTTTTTATAGAAAAATTTTCGGTGTAAAAATTTTTACAGAAAAATTTTCGGTATAAGCATTTGTATAGAAAAATTTTCGGTATAAAAATTTTTAAAGAAAAATTTTAAGTATAAAAATTTTTATAGAATAACTTTTATAAAACAATTTCAGTTTAAAACTTGTTATAGAAAATTTTCGGTACACAATTTTTATAGAAAAATTTTCGATATAAAAATTTTTATAAAAAATTTTTGGTATAAAAATTTTTATAGAAATAGAAAGTTATCGATAACTTTTCTATAGAAATATAAAGTAACTGATAACTTTTCTATAGAAATTGAAAGTTATCGATAACGTTTCTATAGAAATAGAAAGTTATCGATAACATTTCTATAGAAATGGAAGGTTATCGATAACTTTTTTTTAGAAATAGAAAGTTGTCGATAACTTTTCTATAGAAATAGAAAGTTATCGATAACATTTCTATAGAAATGGAAGGTTATCGATAACTTTTTTTAGAAATAGAAAGTTATCGATAACTTTTCTATAGAAATAGAAAGTTATCGATAACATTTCTATAGAAATGGAAGGTTTTCGATAACTTTTTTTTAGAAATAGAAAGTTATCGATAACTTTTCTATAGAAATAGAAAGTTATCGATAACATTTCTATAGAAATGGAAGGTTTTCGATAACTTTTTTTAGAAATAGAAAGTTATCGATAACTTTTCTATAGAAATAGAAAGTTATCGATAACATTTCTATAGAAATGGAAGGTTATCGATAACTTTTTTTAGAAATAGAAATTTATCGATAACTTTTCTATAGAAATAGAAAGTTATCGATAACATTTCTATAGAAATGGAAGGTTTTCGATAACTTTTTTTTAGAAATAGAAAGTTATCGATAACTTTTCTATAGAAATAGAAAGTTATCGATAACATTTCTATAGAAATGGAAGGTTATCGGTAACTTTTTTTTAGAAATAGAAAGTTATCGATAACTTTTCTATAGAAATAGAAAGTTATCGATAACTTTTCTATAGAAATAGAAAGTTATCGATAACTTTTCTATAGAAATAGAAAGTTATCTATAACTTTTCTATAAAAATAGAAAGTTATCGATAACTTTGCTATTGAAATAGAAAGTAATCGGTTACTTCTTATAGAAATGAAAAGTTATCAATAAATTTTCTTCAGAAATAGAAAGATATAAGTAAGTAACTTAGCTGTTAAAAAAACTTTTGTATGAAAGTGTATGCACTTTAATAAGTTTTTAGGAAACAACTTTACTTCAAGATATTTTGTTTGCTGGGTATTCCGAATCGAGTTTCTGCTTTTATTTAAATAGCTGTGTTTTTTTCGAAGTTTGTATAAACTTCCAGTACAAAATTAAGTAGATATAAATTTCATAAGTAGTTATATTTATAGCAACTTAAAAATTAAGCAGTGATAAAAATGCTGCCAAGTTTGAAATTTTTTTCCGATTTACAACACTAAAAAATGTCTTAAAATAAAAAAATAATTATTTGAAAATATGTTTTTTTGAAATTTTGTTCAACAAAAATTAAAGATATGCTTATTTTGTGAAAATTTAGCCAAAAATAAGTTAAAACTTATCTATGTTATACTTAAAATTGTCATGTTATGCTGATGGAGTAGCTTTAAGTCTCTAGTTGTATCTTATGTCGCTACTCTCCAGATAATTCTAGAGGCAGGTTAAGTTTCTTTAGATTATGAATCATTAAACTTTGTGTGACACATAACGGCTTATCGTTTAATGGAATAGATACACTTTAAGACAGAAATGGGATAAATCGGCACTTTTAGATAGTTAAGGAGAAAGATATGTATGTATGTAGGTTATGGTTTTTAAATGAAGAAAGCTTTGGACATTGAGTCCAACTTTTACTTGCTTTTAAGTTCTGGGTCTTATCAAATTATTAAGATGATTCTTAAAATCATCATAGATCGAAGATCTGCAAATGTTTTGACATAAAATAAGCAAAATAAAAAGTATTACCAAGTATATAAAGCTAAGTAGCAATACCGTTTTATTCGAAATCTTTATAGATATAGATATAAACTTCGAAAAAAACACAGCTAATATTAATTTGCCCATTATCAATTTGTTTTGATTTTCCAAATTTGGTTAATTTATGCATATTTGTATTTTTATTCAAATCTTGACTTCAATTTAAAGTAAATTGAAAAAAAAACCTCTAGTGGCGGTAAAATAACAAAAATTTATAAAGAACATTTTTTATTTATATAAATCAATATTAAATTACTGTGGGCTATTTTATTTCTAAATCATGTTTTTACATGACTTATCTTGTCAATATTTTTTGCTAAAAGCTTTATTGTGCTGGAGAAAGAAAATGTTTTTTATTAATTTTTATTTCATTAAGAATTTCCTGGTTTTATTCATGGAAAATTTTTAGAAGTTCTAGAGATTTGAAAAATTGTAATTGAAAATTATGGAAAAAATTAAGTTCAGGCATAAATTCCTTTATTCAAACAAGTATTGAATTTTATGCCCTCCTATTGAATTTATCATCATTCTGTGACTTTTATGAAAAGTATGTACGATTTGATTAAATGTATATTGTATTCGAACTTTTATTTTCTAATATTATTTGAATTTTCTTTATCATTTGAAACATCTCAATAACCTGGTAGACATCTTTATATATAGAACATTATTAAAAATATTTTTTCAAACAATTCACATGCATTTTTTTATAAAAGTTTAACGACCTTTTTTGTTTTATATAATATTCTTGTTTGCAAAAATAAATAGATTAATATATATCTTAAATGTTCATAAAAAACATTTGTAAAGCATTTTATCAGCAAAAATATGTGAAGTATGTACGATGTCCGAAAAGTAAGAATAAACTATAGAGTGATGCGTGTGGTGCAAATATTATCTTTTACTTCGAGTTTCCTTTTGCTTTCTTGATATAACAGGGTCAAAAAAATTACAACTCTTCCTAGTGATTTTGTCTGGTGTAGTTGGCCATGAGTTAAAGAATGCCACACACTTTTTAAATTATGTGGCATCTCACTTATATATATGGCATACATGGCAACGCCTGTCTTCTAATAATTAGAACTATACGAAGTGGCAACCTAATATGCAGTTGCTTTTAAAAATTTTAACCTGGCAACAAATTGGGAAGATATAAAACTTTTTTACAACAACAACAAGGCATATAAAACGATGTTCCCACGGCAGTATGTTCTTACTGTTAAAATGAGTGAAATTTTAAAATTGCTTATTTTAGAACATTTCAAAACTTTTTTAACAACTTTGTTCTACCGAAAACGGTGTGCGGTATAGTGTGATATACCAAACTAAGCCTAGTCAGGTCCTCTATCACCCCCATATAGCCAAGGTAATATACAACGCAAGTTTTTGGAGCTAGGGCCCGGAAAGTAAATTGAGTGAAATTTGACTATTTCAAAACTTTTTTGAACAACTTTGTTCTACCAAAAACGGTGTGCGGTATAGTGTGATATACCAAACTAAGCCTAGTCAGGTCCTCTATCACCCCCATATAGCCAAGGTAATATACAACGCAATTTTTTGGAGCTAGGGCCCGGAAAGTAAATTGAGTGAAATTTGACTATTTCAAAAATTTTTTGAACAACTTTGTTCTACCAAAAACGGTGTAGGGTATAGTGTGATATACCAAACTAAGCCCAATTAGGCCCTCTATTACCCCTATATAGCCAAAGTAATATACAACGCCATTTTTCGGAGCTAGGGTCCGAAACGTGACTTAAGTGAATTTTGAAATGAGCTGAAAAACAGTTATGAGTAAGAGTTTATTTTTAATTTGCTTTCAATTTTTATTTTTGTAACTTATTTTTATTTGATTTATTTTAACATAATTTTCATTTATTTTTGTATTAATTTATATACTTATTCATTTATGTACATAATACAAAGCCTTCAATGGCTGAAATAAAATATTACAAAGCACAAAAACAATAGTCAATTAATTTCAAAATACAACAAAAACTAAAATAATATAATTATATTATACAAAATACTAAAATATTATAATATAATATTATAATATAAATATAATATTATAATTATATTATACAAAATAACTTAAATTACTACTACGAATTAATAATTTTTTATTTGTTAAATTTTATTTTATTTAATTTTCATGTGTTTGTTGTAAAAGTTTTATATCTTTTTTTTTAACTCATTGTTGCCACATTAGAAAATGTACTAAAATGAGTAAAATTGTTCTAAGATTCTAAAAGATTGAGAGGGGGTGGGTTTTTATTTGATTCGCTCAGAGAAATTAAAACCCAACACAAATATTTTATTTACTTTGAGTGAAAGAGAGAAAAAACAAAAAAGTTTTATGTCTCCGTTTTATATTTTCACGCCGATTGAAAATTTATAAGCTGTGTGAAAATCAACATAAAACTTAAACAATTAAATTAAAAAAGTTAAATTGATGCGCGCAGGAGTTATGACGGTTAAAACAAACAAGAGTGTTATATTCGGCTGTGCCGAATCTTATATACCCACCATCAAGTTGTGTTAAATTTTGAAACATATCTCATATATCTACAAGGGTGCAGCTAATTCAAAATCTGGACCAAAACTGAAAAAATCGCTAAGCTAATTGGTATTGTTGGTAAAACCTTTGGACTAAATTCGGTTGCCGTAAAAATATTTTAGTGGTTTCCCCAGTATTTACTTTGATCAAAATTCGGTCTCATAACCGGGTATAGTTTTACATTAATAAGTTGTTAAATACTTTTGGTTAATATATAGTTAGGCTAAACACGTTAATAGTAATACGGCAGGTTCATATATTTCGTTAGGAGATCCTAATGCATTCATTATATATAAAGTCTGGGCTGAACATTGATTGATGCATATCTAATTCCATAGGTGCAAACTTAATATAATGAATGTACCTCCAAATCTTTTTGATTGCAGATATATATATATATATATATAAGAATTATAGCCAAATGTTGACCGATTGTTACAAAATTACACACTGGCTGGTATATATATAGAGCTTATTCTTGCAAAATTTAGTGGCCATAGCTATCATAGTTTCAAAATTTATAGCTTTTAACTTGCCTTTGCTAAAATGTTTGGTTTCCGTGAGTGTTTTTTATATGAAAGCTAAAGTCAAATATGGACTGATTCCTATAAAATTTGATAAACTGATCAAAAATTGCATAAAACTTCCCTATTTTAAATTTAATCGTCATAGCTATTAAAATTGTATTCAATTTATTTTATTAATTATTAAAAATTTTTATAAAAAAAATTTCGGTATAAAAACTTTTATAGAAAACTTAAATTTTTTTTAGAAAAATTATTAAATTATTATATAAAAAATTTTTAAAAATTTCCTAAATTAAATTTCATTTCATTTCAGGTGTTTCTGGACAGATTTTAATGAAATTTAACAGTTTTAATTCCTTTGAAACGCACTTTCAACTCGAATAGTTTTGAAATCTCAAGTGTATGTATATTGAAAACAAAATCATAGCGTAAGTTTTCACTTTTTAGCGTAATTAAATTTAAAATTTCTTCATTCCTTTTAGCATTTGGATCCACTTGGGGGATGAATCTATTGAGCTCTAAATGTTATTTTCATCACTTCTAATATTACTTAATTGCTGCCAAAATTTAAAGCACGTTTTCGCCACTTTTTCATTTTTTTCATATATTTTTCGGCCGCATCAAGGAATACCAATTTCCCATCGTTTGATATATATCTTGTTATTGTGCAAATTGAGGAACGTAAAACTAAGTTCCGGAAAAATCTGTAAAAAGGTAAAATTATTAAAACTTTTTTACTTTTCAGATGTGTTTTCAAAATTCTTCTATCTTCACACTGTTTAACAGAAAATGAGAAAAAATTCAGTGTTTTTAGTGATGTTATTAACTACGCATAAACTTCCAAAAATACATTCTATAACTCTTAACAATAAGAAGACATTTTCCTTCAAGTAGGAAAGACGAAAAATTATAAAATCTTTTAACTTGTATAAAAGAAAATATATTTTGAAAAATGCACTTTTTCAAAAAATAAAGATTTTGAAAATGATGCAAAAAAGTGCATATTGGTTTAAATGGTTTTAGGTTGCAAATTGAGACAAAATCACATAAGGCATGAAAGCGATGTCATTTTTAACCGATTTGCATCAAAAGATTGTCAAAAATCCCTTTTTTAACTGATAACGAGAAGGTTTTATCTAAAAACATTTTGATGAAGCACATCGCGAATTTAGCTCAAAGTTGATAAGCAATGGTCTTAAAACTATTCTAAAGAAAAGCTTATCCTTAGATCTGAAGCGCAAAAAAAGGATTAACGATTTGACAGGCCAAATAAGAATTGTATGTTTTAAAAAGATATGCACCTATTAAAACTTATACCTATTTAAATAAAAAATTCTTTCAAATTAAATTTGTCCATATGTCAATATTTATTATTACTTGAATTATTGTATTATTTATTCGTGTTAAGGCATATATAAATTCGCATAATACCATGAAACGACAGAACACCTGAAAATTTATAAGCTGTGTCAAAATCAACATAAAACCTAAAAAATTAAATTGTTTTAATTTTTTTTAGAAATTTTTGTTTTAACCGTCATAACTTCTGCGCGCATCGTGTATTATAATTAACGCGAACGGATTTTATATTCACTTAGCTCCCTTAATAGAACCCCCCAAAAAAATTAGAATGCGATCAAGCAATTTTTGAATTTTTTTAATTCCGAAAATTAAACTATTTGATTTTTGTCTTCCTGCCCGGTACGTATCAAATGAAATAATAGAAAAATTTGATTTTATAATCAAATTCATTTATTCAAAAAAAGAATATATTTTATTAATTGCTATCTATTTTGAAACATTGCGATAAACATTTTTTTGTGTTTCCATTTTAGAATGAATAAATAAATCGGTACCCAATTTTAGAACAGCAACATAAACTAGGCCATATGAAAAACAATTCTTCCACGCCACAAACGTTAAATGTTTTCCCTTGGGCCATGTACTAAATATAGTTTTTGAATTTACTTCCCTAGAGCTTTTACCCACTATGTCGCAACCTCATTCAGGTTTGTCTGAAATGGCTCCTACAGAGCTTCAAAGTCCTTATGACTATATTACTTTTTACTACAGTCTACCCGCTGATATGATACAACTGCATATACTGAATATAGTTTCTACTTCTCTAGAGCTTTCACCCAGCATATCGCACCCTAATCTGGTCTGTTTGAAATGGCCAATACAGAGCTTCAAGTGACTTCGCATGAGTTTAATTCCATACACTGTCAATTTATTTCTGAGAAACAACTAAATATAGTTTTGGAATTTACTTCTCTCGAGCTTTTACCCAGCATGTCGCAACCCAGTTTACGATTAAATTCATTTGTAGTAATTTTTAGCAATGCCACCTGTCGGAAACTGGACATATCAATTTATAAACCTTTATAGGCTGATGCGCAACAATATTGCTAAAGATCATTACAAGATCAAATGCATAGTTTACTATTCTATAAAGAACATACTGACACATATTAATTTTTATACATGTATCTTAGAGTGTTACAAAAAAAAGTAATAAATAAAGAACCGCTTTACCGAATTTGAGCAAACGATCATAAATTTTCAAAATCGGTTCAGCCGTTCTCAACTGATTCAATTACCAACGAACACTCCATTTATATATATATATATATATATATATATATATATATAGATAGAAGATATATAGATATAATTCCAATACAACATTCCAATTGGAACAAGAAGTACTTCTCTCAGACAATGTGCTGCATCCGATTCTGTTTTAGACTCATTGAAATGGAAATACGTTTTAACTTCGGCTCCGAACGGGCAAATGCATTAATTAGAGAAGTTTTACATAGCCTAATACTTACGAGATGATGGTAAGACTAAATTCCGACAGGTGGAGCCACTGAAAATTACTAAAAATTAATTAAATCGTGAACTGTGCATTGGATCATGCTATGATCTTTGACACATGAACCAGCGAAGGTTTCTTGGTTGGTGTGAACAATTTCCGACAGGTGGTGGTACAGAAAATTACTCAAAGTAAGTTAATTTGTAACCTGTGTATTTGATCATGCTATGACCTTTAGCAAAGTTGTTGCAGATGAGCTGACGAATGTTTCAAAGTTGGTATGTACAAATTTCTACATGTGGTGCCACTGAAAATTACTAAAAGTGAATTAAATCGTAAACTGGTGTTTAGATGATACATATCCTTCAGGTGGCGCCACTGAAATTTACTCAAAAATAAAAAAAAAATCTTTAGCAAAGTTGTTTCTCATGAGCCGACGAAGGTTTCTTAGTTGATATGACCAATTTTTTCGTAAACTGTGCAATTGATCAGGCAAAGTTGTTCGTATGAGTCGACGGAGGTTTCTAAGTTGGTATGATTAATTTCCAAAATTATTAAAAATAAATTGAACTGTGCATTTGGTCATGTGTTGCTCGGACAAAATGAATAAAATGATTTTTGTAATGTCATGGATATTTGTATAATGTCTTTCCTTTCTAAATTTATTTTATTATATTTTGTTTTATAAAGACAAAATATATGAAAAATTTTTAAATTTGCCTTAAAATGCTTATCATAAAACAAAATTATGAGATTTTCTCTTTACAATAACTTAAATGTTTTTGCAAGAATAAAATTTCCTGGCAAATATTTCAAAAAAGGGTTTAAGTAAGAAAAATTTGAGACCTTTAGTTTTTAGTGACCGTATGCATACAAAATTTTGTGAATAAATATATTTTGGGTTGCTGTATCATAATAAATCAAAAAATCAATTTAAATTTTTGCGTTTGTGACACCCTTTTTCATTTCAGGTGACTTGTGTTAATTGCAACGACCTTGAACAGATGAGCAAATCCATATATCAATAATTTCTGTAGGATTCAACATAATTTCTATTATGTGCTTAAAACGCCATTGCTGAAGGGTATCTTAGCTTCGGCAAAGCCGAATATGACATTCTTTCTTGTTCTTTAAAGTTATGCAAATCGTAGTCTTCTTTATCCATGTCTCCATAGGGCCGCAAAATTCAGTTTTGTTAAATTTGTAATAGTTACAAGAAAAATTATATTTTAATTAGCTCTTAAAAACTTTCTAATGTAAAACATTCATTAAAATTGAGAGTTGTTTAATATAAAATTTAATGTAATCGGTTTAATTTAATTTATTCTCTTCTGCATTGTAGCCAGAGAACTTCACTTGCTGATTAAAAAACCTTCAACAATAATAAAGGCACAAAAAACTTGTCTTTTATTTGTAAAAGATCAAACTTGCCTACACACACTCTTTTGCTGTTCATTTTAAAGCAACCGAACATATTTCCCTTCGTTGAAAATAATTTTCTTTAAACTGGGAGTGAATGAATTATCAAACTTGTTCGAACTTGTATACATGTTGTTCATTTTAAGGCAATCGAACAACTCGCATGTTGAATACAGTCTTATTTTTGTCATAGGTCGAATCAAACTTGTCCATTCGTGTAGTTGGCTTTTCCACTAAACATACAAAAATTTGATAAACATTGCAATGCAAAAAGCAAGAAATCATTGTGTTTGAATTTGTTCAAAGGCAAGATCTTTTTTTATTTTAGTTTACAGTGGTTTTTGATGTCTATTCGTATTGTCTAGACAAAATAGGTAATTTTTGTCGGAAAATGTTAATTCTGTTTGCAATTTGATCTTGCAAGTAATATTTATTATTACTATCGTCAGCTAAAACGCAATCCGTCCTATCTAACAATTTAAAAATTTTACAGGAGAAGCAAAAAATTCTATCAGTCAGCATGCAGTAAAAACCGTTAGCACCTGTCTCCCGCTAGTGTTGTCAAATATTCAACATATTTAAAAACCAGGTTTAGAATAATTCGAAAAATAGCGATTTTTGAGAAACCTTTTGTTTAATTTTTTCAATAATAAAGCATATAATAAAAAACGGGACATTTATTTTTAACTAGAAACTCAACAATTTATTATAATTTCTTAACTATTAATTCAGTAAGTAACATAAGGGTATATACATATAAAAAATAAAAATGTGAGATCATATCAAAAATAAAAAATTAATTCTACATACATACATATCTTGGTTTCTATAGAAAAACTTACTTTTTCTAGAGAAAAACTTACTTTTTCTATAGAAAAACTTACTTTTTCTATAGAAAAACTTACTTTTTCTATAGAAAAACTTACTTTTTCTATAGAAAAACTTACTTTTTCTATAGAAAAACTTACTTTTTCTATAGAAAAACTTACTTTTTCTATAGAAAAACTTTTTATATAGAAAAACTTACTTTTTCTATAGAAAAACTTACTTTTTCTATAGAAAAACTTACTTTTTCTATAGAAAAACTTACTTTTTCTATAGAAAAACTTACTTTTTCTATAGAAAAACTTACTTTTTCTATAGAAAAACTTACTTTTTCTATAGAAAAACTTACTTTTTCTATAGAAAAACTTACTTTTTCTATAGAAAAACTTACTTTTTCTATAGAAAAACTTACTTTTTCTATAGAAAAACTTACTTTTTCTATAGAAAAACTTACTTTTTCTATAGAAAAACTTACTTTTTCTATAGAAAAACTTACTTTTTCTATAGAAAAACTTACTTTTTCTATAGAAAAACTTACTTTTTCTATAGAAAAACTTACTTTTTCTATAGAAAAACTTACTTTTTCTATAGAAAAACTTACTTTTTCTATAGAAAAACTTACTTTTTCTATAGAAAAACTTACTTTTTCTATAGAAAAACTTACTTTTTCTATAGAAAAACTTACTTTTTCTATAGAAAAACTTACTTTTTCTATAGAAAAACTTACTTTTTCTATAGAAAAACTTACTTTTTCTATAGAAAAACTTACTTTTTCTACAGAAAAACTTACTTTTTCTATAGAAAAACTTACTTTTTCTATAGAAAAACTTACTTTTTCTATAGAAAAACTTACTTTTTCTATAGAAAAACTTACTTTTTCTATAGAAAAACTTACTTTTTCTATAGAAAAACTTACTTTTTCTATAGAAAAACTTACTTTTTCTATAGAAAAACTTACTTTTTCTATAGAAAAACTTACTTTTTCTATAGAAAAACTTACTTTTTCTATAGAAAAACTTACTTTTTCTATAGAAAAACTTACTTTTTCTATAGAAAAACTTACTTTTTCTATAAAAAAACATGTTTTTATTTTTAAAGTAAAAGTTTGTTTTCTTAACTAAATGTATTTTTTATTTAGAAAACGTATTTTTTTTTTTAAATGTGTTTTTACATAGAAAAAAATTTAAGTTTATTTTTCTATAAAGAAATAAACGTATTTTTTACTTAAATAAAATATTTTCTATAAAAACGATTGAATGTTTAGCATAAAAATAATTTTTCTATACATTCAATCTCACTGTGTATATATATATTTTTCTGAATAACTCTTATTGCTCTATTCAATTATACAATTAGAATGTTATATCCCTAATGTACCCCTAATACCGTAATTTTCCGTAAAACTTGAGGTGACGTGGAATAATTATACATACACATTTTTCTCTACTACGTCAATTAAAAAGTTACCAAACTAATAAAAAAAAATCTTATAAACCACTGTGCATTTTCCAATGCGTATTCCTTCTAATTTTGCCTTTGATAAACAAATTCAAAATGATGAACAAATTCAAATAAGCTCACTTATCAATGTTGAATTGTACATGTTGTTTGTATTGTTGGCATATTATATTGCTCAATTCATATAGACGTTCGGTTCAAACATGTTGTGTGTGTTAATGAGAATAAGAGCGTTTGGACACGATGAATTTACTGCAAGCCCTTCTCTTGCCTGTGCGAACTTATTCATAAAATGCTTTTGATAATTATACACAAAATCAGAATTTGATGTGTACAGTAGAATGAATATGATTTTTAATCACGTTGAATTTTTCTTTATTCTTTCAAATGAACAAAAATTTTTGTGCTGAATGAAATCAAGAAATCCCGTGATTTTGAAGTTCTCTGATTGTAGCATATAATTTCCAGCGCCATAAACCCTGCGTGCCACAAAATCCATTGGAGCCGTTTGACGACTGATGCCATCATTCATTATATGGCGAAATATTTTTAGTAAGACAATTTGATAAAAATTTGTTTTGAAAAAATTTTGTAGAAAATTTTATTTAAACAAAACGAAAATTTGGTGAAACAATTTTAATAAAAAATTGAAAAGCATTTTTAAGTGAATATTGTTTAATGAAATAATTTTATAGAAATTAAAAAAAAAATACAAAAAGTATCTAGTACATTCGATACTATTAGTTAATAGCTTTTATTTTAATATGTATTTTTAAGATTATACATTTTTTTCGTATAAAATAAAATTTATTAAATATTTATTTTATTTAAAAGTTTAATTAAACCAGTTTTTTAAATCCAATTTATAGGCATTTCAAGATGGCAACAAAACGTAAGTTAAAATTTAGTTCTATAGAATTAAAGTCCATACTGAAAAGTTGCCCTTTTTTGGGAGAGTTACAAATCAATTCCTCAAAAAATTTTGAATTATTTCAGATTATTATTAATTCTTTAAATGTTTTGAAGAATGCTAAAAAATATAATAAAATTGAAAATAATTTAAAAAATAGAGGTAGAATATGTAGTATGGCACGGTACTTGTTCAAAAATGGCAAGGATAATGAAAAGGTGGATGGAACAGAAATATATATCTGCATTGTTAAATGAAACAGATGATATTGCAATAGTTGAAAACTTGTTAAAAAATGATAAAAAGAAGAATGAAAAAGTTACCCTACCTGTTTTTGCTTATTGTAAAAATAGTGAAGTTTTATTTGAAAATTTTGAAATGATAGATTGTACGTTAGTAGAATCATTTTCAATGGAACAAGAACTTGTATCTGGATTGTTAAATGATACAGATGTTGAAGAAGTTTATGATCTGTTGAAAGATTCAAACAATAAAAATGACATGGAAGTAAAAAATAAAGTTTTACAGGAAAAAAACACAAAATTCATTTTTCATTGAAAAGGAAAATATGTCTGCGTTATTGAGTGACACAGACAATATTACGGAAGTCAAAAATGAAATTTTAAAAGAATCCGTAAATTTAAACGAAAAAAATGATTTGAATGACAAATATATAAAAGATCAAATATTTACATTTGATTCATTTCAAATATTTCGTAAGGATATTTACGAACATATACAATCATTCAAAGATTTCAAATCCGATATTAAAGAAGTGAAAAAAAAATAAATGTTTTAGATTACTTAAAATCGGATAAAAACACAATAAAGGACAATTTCAATGCCTTTTTTAGCAAGTTAAGTGTTGAAAATAAAAATGAAATCATTGGAGTCGACGAAGAAAAAAATTCTAAGCAGTTTTACAATGTTTTAGAAAATTCTAAGGAGGATCCTAAAATGGATAATAATAAAAGAGATAACACTTTAGGTCCTTTTGAAATAACCAATGATTCATTAAATGTTTCAAAGTTCCTAAAATATAGAAAATAAATTAATCCTAATGAACAGCGTAATATAATAGTGTTGCGAGGGAATCCAAATCTTCGAAACCAATTAAAATATTTAAAAAAAATATTTTCGATAGTTCTTTTTCAATTGAGTTAAGTATTGTAAAAGATTTAAAAGATAATAAAATTACTAAAAGGAAAGTTCTTGAAGACTTAGTGAGAGAAGAATATTTAAAGCATAATAATGTTTGCATTTTATGCTTTTATTGCGTTAAGTCTTCCAAAAATTATACATTAATGTATGCATACTGCAGATTTAATGATTGTACAACTTTTCGTTTCGAAGTAAGTTCAGGCGGCAAGGTTACCGTTTATAGAACAAATGAAATTAAACATGCTGAAGATGAACAACATGTTGGTCAGATGAGAGGAGTGAGAAGATGTGTTTATAAAGATAAGCTTAAAAAGAATAACGCTTATTTATTTAGAAAACAAGAAATTTTGAATGCTGCTGGAAAAAGGCAATTTACAAGGCATTCATAATTTGGAGACATTAAGAAAATGCAAATCTGAAGGTAATTTCGATTTTTATTACCATACAGACCCAGTATTTTCCCTTATTTTGATGAAAAGAGGACCATATAAAGGTTACATACATTTAGTTGCCTCACCTCTTGCTGTTTTTACTTGGGAAAAGTTTGCATTTGAGACACTTGCAGATAATAAAAAAATTCTTGAAGATTGTAAATACACATTTCATTTAGACGCTTCCGGTGAAAGTGTAAAGCAAATAGAATGCACAGAAAAAAGAATTTTGACATATAAGTTAGTTCTACGAAATTGTAGACTAAAGAAAGTAATACCAATTGCAGAGGCAATTCTATCGAGACATACAAAAGACGCAATATGTTCGTTTCTTGATGCACTAGCATTAAATTTAAAATAACAAAAAGTAACATTTCAATTTAAGTGGAATTATTGCAAACGATTTTGTACAGATGTTAGCGCAGCATTATATGGTGCGGTATTAAAAAGCTTTAATAACCAAACATTAACAGAGTATCTAAATGCTTGCGCAACATTTTTAAATAAGAAAAAAAAAGATCCAAATATCCACCCGGAGTTTGTGGTCCTGCAATGGTGTAAATGTCATTACATTCATATAATATGCAAAGACTTGGATGCTAAATATTTTATATTTTAAGACCTTTATTAAAATATGCCTTAATTGCTGCATTTAGTTTAAGCACTATTGAAGAATGTCAAGAGTGGTTTAAACACATTTTTATTGTGTTGTTGTCGCCATATAAATCTCCTCAGTTTGAAAGGAGTTTAGAAATATTGCGTCAATGTTTAACAGAAGTTGATGAGCAAAATAAAGGAAAAGATTATAACCTTTCTAATTATGATGATGAGAGACAATTAAAAACTATTGCATCAAAAAGTCCATTTTACAAAATGTTTCTATCCATTTATCATGAGATTGAAAGTGATATGAAACATATTAATAAGGGCCAAGACTTAAATTATTTTCGAAATGATGAAATATGCATATTTATATTAAACAAATATTGCCCTTTTGTAGTCCTTTGGACTAATGTTATTGGTATACACGTTGATCCATCAGGGAAACATATAAGCAATGCTTCCGTTGAATTTGCTTACTTTTTACAAAAACATATAATATTACCGCAGAAATCGGTAAGAGCTGACGTTTTTGTAAAAATAATGAGAATTGACTACGTGAGTACATTAAGGAATTACGTATGCAATATAAAATGTATGGAAAAATTTCTCAGGAAATTGAGGAAATACTTTCTTCAAGTTTAAATGAAGAAGATAACAGTATAAGATTTAAAAAAGAACATTCTTATATAAGTTCAACACCCATAGAAAAAAAGCTACATATTGGCTAGTCCAAATGTTGAACCCGTTGAAGAATGGAACAAGAAGGACTTTAAAAGGCATAAAATCATTCGGCCAAAAGCAATGCTTGCGTCAAAAACTAGTAAAAAAATATCAAAAATTCAAAAACAATATAATTCAAGAGAGTCGCAAGACAAGTTTTATTTATTTGAATTTGATTTATTATTTACTGAAGTTAACAATATAGATGATCCAATAGGATTTGGATATTTCGATTATTTAGAAACTTCAGATTGGAATTCGTTAAATAATGGTAAATGGTTGACTAATTTTGTCCTAGATGCTTGTCTATTAGCAATTTTGAAAGATAGCGGCTTAACTGACTATTTTAGCATGCCATGCCAGATTAATGAAATAAATTTTGATAAAATTGATATATTTATTCAGAATCAGCCTGAATTATTATTTATTCCAATTTTAAGTTCATCTCATTTCACTCTTTGTGTACTTAATTTTTCTACATATGAGTTTCTCTATGTTAATTCTTTTGAATCTCTGCATGTTGGTAAAAGGTTATACGACCAATTTTTAGCCAAAATCAGAAATAATAAAAATAAATGGAGATATAAGGAAATAATTGAAAGAGAAAAGCAAAGAGATGGTTCAAACTGCGGAATTTTTGTTTTAATGTATGCATTAAAAATACTTCAAAATAGACCTCTGACAAATTTGTGGGATCCTGAAGATTTTCGAAAGAAGATGAAAAAATTACTACTTAAGTATGAAGGTGATAAAACAAGATTTTGTTGCCATTGCGCTTGCTTTAAAAAGTCAAATTGCGATGTATTTATATGTACAGATTGTAGTTTCTATATCTGTGAGAAATGCATACCAAAACATCGGATAATTGATTCTAACTTTTGTAAAATAATTGAACAAAATATTTTGTCAATATAATTTGCATTTAAAAAGTTAAATATATAGAAAATTATTATGTATGTGCAACAATAGTGTAAGTAGTAAAATTAAATATCTTATGGAGTTAGGCCTATTGGGGATGTCATCCATACAAAAGAATTGACAACGCACATCGCTTTGTACCTCCTGGGTTGTGTGAAAACCAAAGCACTTTTATATGCGGTACTATTTAAATTGTCGAACGCACAATTATTTAGTTACAAAATAAGTTAAAGCATTTCTAAATTTGTTTCTATTCCTTTCTGTTTAAAATATATAACTTTACTAATTTTCCCTTTCCCCAAATTGTAAAAGAACAAAACACGCATTTAAAACTTCTTCAATGTCAATCAACCTGAATTATTTTCAGTTTTTACCCTATTAGTCGAAAAAGTCCCAAACACGTTTTTGATACCTTTTTGATGTTTATCGATTGCGGTTTCTATAATAATTGGTTCAAAAGTTATATATTGGTCAAAAAAGTACCATAATTTCGTTTTCATCCCCTATTTTTACCTCATTTATGAATAGTTCCTACCATCTACTGGTGTCATTTTCAAAAAAGTATTTATTACTCCTCCCTTATTTTCGTAGCTGATCCAATTTTAATTGCTAACCCAATTTAAATCTTGTTCTTGTCGCTTTTGATTTTGAATATACATATTACAAAAGTTTCCTTTATAATCAGTTTTTTACCTCTATTTCTGATCTTAACTCCATTTTTATTAAGGAGGTATAATATTACCGTTTTTCTTTTTTTGACCCCTGAATTGAAAAAAAGTACGAAACACCTGTCTCATATTTCTTCAATGTCAATCGAACAGTCCATAAAATATCATATCATATCAGAAAAAAACTTTCTTTAAATTTTTGACCCCTTTTGTCCTTTTCTAAACCATTAGTCGAAAAAGTATCAAACACGTATTTTATAGCTTTTTGATGTTTATCGATTGCGGTATAAATTTTGCTTCTATAATTGTTTCAAAAAATATATGTGGGTCAAAAAAGTACCAAAATTTCGTTTTTATCCTTTTTATTACCTATTTTTACCTCATTTACAAAAAGTAATAAAAACGTGATTTTTTTGTTTTTCTAGTCGATCTAAATACAATTTAAATTTTATTTCTATGAATGTTAGTTAGTCAATAAATTATACTTCTGGCTTCATTAGCCTAAAAGATATCCATAGCTAAAATGCAAATGAGGCCCTTTGCTCCACTGGGAGTCAAGGATAACAGAAGAAGAAAATGCAAAAAACCTAATCTTGAATATTTTCCCTTTTTTACCCTTTTGTACCCCATTAATCGCGAAAGTACCAAATACGTATTTAATTGTTTTTTAATATCTATCGGTTGCGATATAAATTATGTTTCTATGTTTATTAGTTTAAAAGTTTTTACCCTTTTTTATCCTTATTAGTGCCATTTCCAAAAAAAAGTACCAAACACGTGTCCCCTTATTTTCCTAGCCGATTCACATCCAATTTCAACTTTGTTTCTATCTATGTTGGCTTCAGAGATATGATGTTACTAATTTCTCCCTTTTCCACCCTGTTTTACCCCCTAGGCGGTCGAATTTAAGTACCGAACACTTGTCCCTTAATTTTTAGTGCTAATCTCAAACCAATTTAATCTTAGCTTCTATCGCTTTTGGTTTAGGAGATATAATATTACCGATTTTTCCCTTTTTTACCCTTTAAATTGAAAAAAGTACCAAATACGTATTTGATATTTTGTACTTGGCAATCGACCTACCTGTAAATTTTATTTCTAGCTTTATTGGTTCAAGTGAAATACAAAGAAAAATGGACCTATCCTAAATTTTTTTCCACGCTTTTACCCCTGTTTGCCCTCTGAATCAAAAAAGTGCCAAACACGTGTCTAATATTTTTTTCTTGCTTACCGTCCCCGTTTTGAATTTTGTTACTATGTTGATTGGTTCAAAAGGTACACATGGGTTAAAAAAGTACCAACATTTTATTTTTACCCCCTATTTGTCCCATCTGCTAAGAAGTACCAAACACGTGTCTACTTATTTTTGTTACTGATGCCGACGCAATTTCGATTTTGGTCCTATGACGTTTACTTCCGGAGATACAGCATTACTAATTTTTCCCTTTTTTACCCACTTAGAGGCCGAAAATCCCTTCTTAGTGGATCTATACTTCGACAAAGGTACCCGCTGTCAAAATTTCAGCTCCTTACCTTTAGCCGTTTAGTCTGGACGATGATGAGTCAGTCAGTCAGTCACGTTAGAGTTTTATATATCGTTCACAAAATGTGATTTTCAGAATAGGCCTGATAATAATGTTTTTTGAAAATACAATATTTTTATAAAATTACATAATCAGGCATGTCACGAATTCCGTTCGGAATTGAAACCATTCCGTAGTTGAATTCCGATCGAAATGGTTTTAGGTTCTATAGATTCCGAAAAATTTTAAATGTCCAAAATCAGTACAAAATAAGATTTTTTTAATTGAAATTTTCAACTCTATCTTTGTTTTAACAAAAAACACTGATTAATTGAGGAAATTGTTCAAACAACTAAAAACATATGAATTCAATTCCACTTTGAAAATAGAAAGTGGTTTCATTCCGAAAAATTTTTTCGTTTTACTTTTTCAATAGAAGCAAAGTGCGGAATTCATTCCACTTCCGAACGGAATTGAGTTCTGTGACATGGCTGAATATAAAGCTTTAAAAAGCAATTTGAAAAACGACTTAGGGCCTTTCTGCATTAAAGTATCGATATATAGATAGATATAGATTTATAGTAAAAATGGAAAAATATATCATGAGCCTATATTCAATACCGCCTATGAACCATTTTTTTAAAAACACTTTTTATTGGAAAATTGCCTATTTATAAAAGAACATCTCTTGTAATAAAAATCAAAGGGAAGAAATCTATTGTCTTAAATATATTGTAGAGGAAATAATGACATCTATTAAAATATTTTGTAGGATTGCCTCTTTTAAAAAATATTTTATTTGGTTCATAGTCGGTATTGAATATAGGCTCACGATGTTTTTTTTTTTTATTTATTGTACAAAAACATTTTTTATTTATAGGCATAGACCAGCTAGCCAAATAAAAGTCAACAAAAGTCATTAAAAAAAAAAAAACGAAAAAGAATAAAACTATACAAAACAATTCAACAGTAAAAAAACAAAACAAAGGAGATATAGATGTATATAAAAGATAATTTATGGATATATATATATATATATATATATATATATGTATGTATGTATATATATGTATATATATATACATATACATATATATATATATATATATATATATATATATATATATATATATATATGTATATATATATATATATACATATATATATATATATATATATATATATATATGTATATATGTATATATATATATATATATATATATATATATATATATATATATATATATATATATATATATATATGTATATATATATATGTATATATATATATATATATATATATATATATATATATATATATATATATATATATATATATATATATATATATATATATATATATATATGTATATATATACATATATATAAATATATCTTAAATGTTCATAAAAATACATTTGTAAAGCATTTTATCAGCAAAAACATGTGAAGTATGTACGAAGTCCGAAAAGTAAGAATAAACTATAGAGTGATGCGTGTGGTGCAAATATTATCTTTTACTTCCAGTTTGCTTTCTTGATATATCAGGGTCAAAAAAATTTACAACTCTTCCTAGTGATTTTGTCTGGTGTAGTTGCCCATGAGTTACAGGATGCCATACACTTTTTAAACTATGTGGCATCTCACTTATATATATGGCATACATGGCAACGCCTGTCTTCTAATAATTAGTTTTTCTTCTTTCCAATTTTCTTTCTTTTTTTGCTTCTACTTTGAAAACTTTTTTTAATCAGAATTTTATTTTATAAAAAATTGTGAAAATTCTCAAGTTTTTCAAAACAATAAATAAATTAAAGGTGCCATTTTAGCTTTTTATTGCAAAGGTGGTACCAGTGTCACCTAAAAAAATGGAATTGGATATTATAAACGATGAAAACAGGGAATTTACTCAGCCGCCAATAAATAATGCACACATAAATACAAACACACAAACTAAGCGTAAAAGAACGGAGTCTCCGACTCAAACTAACATTGACGTCACCCACTTAGGTGAAAATAGATTTGATTTACTTTCTGGTCTAGAAATAGAAAATGCAGAAGATAATCCCTCACACAGCAGAGATCATAAAACCACCAAAACTTCAGCCAAAAACGTGCCTAACTCATTTTGCCCACCAATTTTTTTGTTCGATGTAAATATCAAGCGCCTCGTCGATCAGTTGGAAGCAAAAACGCCAAAGATTGTTTTTAAAATTAAAAACGTTAACAAACGCAAAAGCAAACTGTATCTTTCAGATACGTCGGTACATTCTGAAATGATGGCCTTATTAAGAGAGAAGAATATTCATTCTTATTCTTACACCCCGAAAGAACTGAAACAAGTTTCCTTTGTATTAAGAGGTCTCTATCATGGAACGGACTTGATTGATATAAAATCAGCCTTGGATACGATTGTACCTGACGTCATTTGCAAAATAACAAAGTTTACTACTCCATATTCCATAAAAAACTCTTTTGATACCGGACTATTTCTAGTTACACTTAACCCAGGAAAATCACTTCAGGATATTACACACATCAAGTTTCTTTTGAGCCAATCTATTTTATGGGAAAAGCCAAAAAGAAAAGAGAAAGAAGTTCAATGTCACAGATGCCAACGTTGGGGCCATATTGCTAAAAATTGCAATTCTGAGTCCCAATGCGTAAAATGCGATAAGAAACATCCTCTAGGTGAATGCCAACGTACGTACTCGGAGGCTTCGGCGCCATATTTTGTGAATTGTGGCGTAAGTGGTCATCCAGCAAATTGGAGGGGTTGCTCCTCATACAAAAAGTACATATCGTCAAGGAGAGAAAGCATAAAAAAGGCTAAGGAGGAGAATCTCATTGTCAAAAATAATGTAAACAGAATTGTAAACCAATCCACCCGCTTCCCAACTCAAACATTTGCAAGTTTATTCCAAACAGACAATCCTCAATCAACACAAAAACCATCAGTGGTTGATGAATTTTTAAAACTGACAAATGTCTTTCTTGTTCATGATGGAACAACAAATATCAAATTTTTTGACAAATTTCAAATCCATGCCCAAAAATGAAGCAAAAGCAGAGTTCGTGCGGCTTCTAAATAAAGTTAATAATAAATATGGCCCATAAAACTATTAAATTTATGACATTTAACGTTCGTTCCCTCATAAATAACAGTCGTCAAATCGAACTGACAGATACTCTCCATCATAACAAAATTGATGTGGGATTTATCCAAGAATGTCATCTTCATGGTAACAAGAAAGTAAAAATTAATGGGTATAATTTTATTTACGATAACTCTGCCCTTGGCGTAGCAATAGTAATAAAAAACAATATACAGTACAATAGAATCATTTGCACTACAACTCATTTAAATTCAGTTTTTATTGAAATTGAATTAATATCAAACAATATTCGCCTAAAATATCTTCTGGGTTCCTTATATGTGCCTTGCGTGATAGCATCACAAAACTTAAATAATAGCCTGAATCAAATCCTTCAATTGACAAATAACTTTGATGGATTTGTTTTTGGTGGCGACTTTAACGCGAAAAGTGTAAATTGGGGAGACTTTTCTGATAATGCAAACGGTAGAATTTTATTCGATTGGATTCAAAACAATTGTTTGGATGTAACTCGCGTCTGTGATACAACTCAATCATTTCCCAACGGGTCTTCATTCCTTGACTACTTTTTGCTAAGTCCAAAGATACTCAACAGCGTCCAAACTAACTATCGAATAACAAGTATTCCAACGTTTTCTGATCACTTTCCATTAGTTCTGGAAGTCGAAAATGATTCAGTTAGTTTGCAACTTAGAAGCCCTTTAGTGATTATATCTTATAAGAACACCAATTGGAATGCCTTTAATACTGATCTGGAAGCTGCCACCAATACCATCTCACCTCCCAACAACTGCAATTTAAGAAACGAGGCATTAAACGCACTTATTGATACTTTTAATGAGACACTTACCTCCGTCCACGACAATCATTCAAAGAAAATATATTTAAATGATATAAAGCATCCATATCCTGATAATATTAAGAAATTCTTTAAAGTGAAATATACTTGGCAGAAGAACCTTAAAAGGATATACCACAGAACTGGCAACAAAACAAGCAGTGAGTACAAAATTCTTTCAAAACAAATACAACTTCTAAAAATAGTTATCAATGATCTCGTAAATTTGGAAGATGCAAAGAATTTAAGACATAGAATTTCAAAAATAAAACCTGGTCCAACAGCTTTTAAGGACGTTTTCCAAATAATAGGTAAAACTAAAACGCCATTTTGCCAAAAACTTTTGTACAATGGTAACATTACCTCAATTAGTCATCAAATATCTGAAATATTCGAGTCTCACTATACCTCCGTCTTCCAAGAAACTTTACCTGAGAGTCCAGTCACCAATATAGAAAACCATATATCATCCTGTGTTGATAGAATTCCACAACATATTTACTCCTTTGATGACAGTTTTTCATCTGAAGAAAATCAGGATACTTACCATTTTACTAACATAAATAACATCAGAAAGCACATAAATAATATGAGTAATAAGAAGTCGTTCGGCTTTGATGGCATTTCCAATTTTATTATAAAAAAATTACCAGACGCAACACTAAAACTTTTAGCCACGATATTTAATAACTGTATCAATAATGGTTACTTTCCATCAGCCTGGAAAATTGCAAAAATACTTCCAATAAAGAAAAGTCGAGACAGTATCAAGCCTGAAGACTTCCGCCCAATTTCCCTATTATCTAATATTGGGAAACTATTCGAGCACGTTCTAAAAGAAAAAGTAGAAAATGAATTTATTGTGGAACCAATTCCAGAACTGCAATTTGGGTTTCAAAGATCTCATTCTACGCAACATGCTTTGCTGAAATTCCATAACGACATAATATACAACTTAAGGGATAAGAATTGCACAGTTGCCGTATCTTTAGATATTGAAAAAGCTTTTGACTCTGTGTATCACAATGGAATTATTTATAAATTAATTAATCTTGGTGTGGACCCGTTTTTAGTTAAAATATTTTGTAGCTATTTTAACGACAGAAAGTTTGGTGTTCAGGTAAACAATATTACCTCAAAACTCGGTCCTGTAAAAAGTGGGGTACCGCAGGGAAGCATCTTAGCTCCCTTCCTATTCAACGTATTCCTGCATGACTTTCCTCATCAGTCTAGAAGCTCAAAAGCAATCCTTTATGCTGACGATTGTCTAATTTTTGCGCACAACAAATCACCAATACAAGCACTCACCAATAGTGCAGCATTCCATCTGGGTGAAATAAGTGCATTTTATAAAAAATGGGGCTTCAAAATAAATGCATCCAAATCTCAAGCCATATGCATAAGAAATGCTTCTGGGAAATGTCCTAGATATGTTGTTCCCGAAAGTAAATCACTTGAACTCACTTTGGATGGCGTAAATATTCCATTTAAAGACACTATAAAATATCTTGGTGTGCATTTTGACAAATTACTAAAATTTAACTACCACGCTAGAAGTATCCTAGAAAAAACAAAGAGAATATCAGGCGTATTTGCAACTTTAATGAATAATAAATACTTATCCATAGAAACCAAGCTCTTAATCCACAAAGTTGCCATCAGATCGGTACTCTGTTATGGTTTCCCAATCTGGTTTACTATATCTCCTATAGTAGCCAAAGAGATGGAGAAATTTGAACGAAAAATTCTCAGGAAATGTACTGGAAAGAATTTTGAAAGTTTTACAAAACGATTTTTAAATGTTTACATTTATAAAAATGCAGATATTCAACCCTTCTGTCGGCACGCCATGATGTTACAAACCAGATTTGTCGAAAAACTTGAATTCCACAACAACTCAATTGTCAGCCAAATTTACCAAATTGAGAAAAATAGGACTTGGACTGGATCAACTTATCTCTCTCCCATTGGCATCATCAATGAACCTATTGACAACGATCCAGATCCTCACAACTTGCCCTCATTTTATATGAGATCAGCCTCTGGCAACCATAGAGGCTGAATGTGATATTTTATATATTTTTTTATTTATTTAATCTTTTTTCAAAAAATTAAATGAGTCCAACTCAAATCGTGAAATGTGATATTTATAATCTTAAAATGTCCTTTAAAATATATTTTATTTTAGTTAAGCTCCTTTACCTAATTACCTATGTATATTCGTATATATGTATTTAGTATATTTTATATAACTTACATGAAATGTAATTTGAATATGTCAGTTAATGAAAGTGACAGATCGTTTGTTATATATTTTGTTATTTAGTTTTAATATTATTGTTGTTTGCAGACCTCAGCTCTGTTAGTCATTTCAAAGACCGCAAGCAAGTCTTGTCAAACTATCCACTTTGTATATCATTGTATATTACATATACTATCTCTTTTTAGCTTTGTTGCTTATTCATTTACTTAGTTATTAGAGTAAGACTTATATAGCTCTAAGAATGTTATTCTAATCGTATGTAAGACAATCACTGTTATCGAAAAAGAAGAAGACTTAATAAAAAATTTTTACTTACTTACTTCTAATAATTAGAACTATACGAAGTGGCAACCTAATTTGCCGGTACTTTTAAAAATTTTAGCCTGGCAACAAATTGGGAAGATATAAAACTTTTTTACAACAACAACAAGGCATATAAAACGATGTTCCCACGGCAGTATGTTCTTGGTGTTAAAATGAGTGAAATTTTAAAATTGCTTATTTTAGAACATTTCAAAACTTTTTTGAACAACTTTGTTCTACCAAAAACGGTGTAGGGTATAGTGTGATATACCAAACTAAGCCCAATTCAAACACAATGATTTCTTGCTTTTTGCATTGCAATGCTTATCAAATTTTTGTATGTTTAGTGGAAAAGCCAACTACACGAATGGACAAGTTTGATTCGACCTATGACAAAAATAAGACTGTATTCAACATGCGAGTTGTTCGATTGCCTTAAAATGAACAACATGTATACAAGTTCGAACAAGTTTGATTAATTCATTCACTCCCAGTTTAAAGAAAATTATTTTCAACGAAGGGAAATATGTTCGGTTGCTTTAAAATGAACAGCAAAAGAGTGTGTGTAGCACAGTTCTGCATCAAAACATTTGAAAAGCTTTTCAACACATTCGCTTTTTTTTAGATTCAACTCTTTATTCGTTTTTGTTCACGCGAATCAAATTCGTGTAGAAACAAAAAAGACACTAAATTAAAAAAACACACAAGAGAACTGTAGAGAACTGTTGAGAGTAAAAAACTCGACACGACAACAAACAATTTCAGCAATCACAGTTTTGTTTCATAAAATATCGAATTAACACGAATCATTCGAGTTCATTTGTAGGTATATAAACATTTTTGCGTTGAAATGAAAAAAAAAGAAATAAAATTAATGTTTACTTTCTTATTTTTATTTTTTATTTAACTTAAAAGTTCTTTTTATTTAACTTAAAAGTTCTTAAAAAAACTAAAATTAATTAAATCTTTACTAATTTTTAAAGTTATAATAAAATGAAATATACTTTTTATTTATATTTGTGTATATTGCAAATTATCAGACTTTGAGTTTTATTATATCAATCAATATGTGACAGTTATTTTGATTTAATATTATATCAAGCAATGACTGCTTTTTATTTTGTGATTAAGTTTTTTAAGCAATTTCTGAGCGATATCTTTTAAAATTGATTTTTTAGAGCAGGAATTTTATTTTTTATATAAAATCGGAAATTTTGAAAATTTTCCATAAAAATAGGAAAATTTAAAAATTTCCCATCAAAAAGGGAAATTTTTGAAATATCCTATATAAATGGGAAATTTTGGAAATTTCCCATAAACATTGAAAATTTTGAAACCTTCTTACAAAAATTTAAACTTTTAAAACTTCTTATAAAAATAGGAAATTTTTAAAAATAAAATTTTTGAAATTTCGAATAAAAAGGAAAATTTCCCATAAAAATGGGAAAAAAATTTTAAATTTCTAATAAAAATGGAAAATTTTTTAAATATCCTAAAAAACAGATATTTTAAAAAGGAAAACTTTTAAGTTTTCCAATTTTTCCATTTTTATGGAAAAGTTTTAAAATTTCCTATTTTTAAGGGATATTTTTAAAATTTCCCATTTTTATGTTAAATTTTAGAATTTTCCCATAAAACTGGGAAAATATTAAAATTTCCCATTCTTATTTTCAAAATTTCCTACTTTTATGGGAAATTTTCACAATTGACCATTTTTATGTGAAATTTTCAAAATTTCCCATTTTTATGGCAAATTTTCAAAATTGACCATTTACATCGAAAATTTTCAAAATTTCCCTTTTTTATGTGAAATTTTCAAAATTTACCATTTTTATGGAAATTTTCAAAATTTACTATTTTTTATCGGAAATTTTCAAAATTTAACATTTTTATCGGAAATTTTCAAAATTTATTATTTTTATGGCAAATTTTCAAAATTGACCATTTTTATGTGAAATTTTCAATATTAACCATTTTTACGGAAAATTTTCTAATATTACCATTTTTATTGGAAATTTTCAAAATTTACCATTTTTATGGTAAATACAAAATATTATTATTATTATTATTATGCAAATACAGAATATTAAAAATATATGTATACTAACCTCTTAATTTTTTACTTCTTTCACAAAACAAAATTATCAATTAATCAATCACTTCTTTCGCAAAAAAATGTTTTTTAATTAGCAGTTAATCAATCACTTAAAGAAGGGAATGTGCAACTGTCATTCATTTACTTAGATTGTTTTTAGAATTTTTAGTGTTACTCTCTTAATATACATGAAAGAAAAAAACACTCGTTGTAAATGAAACAAACAATGTTTTGATTCTCTTCTCATTTTTCTTTATTCGAATTGAGTTGTAACACCAAACTTGATTTTGCAGTACTCATTCGTTTCTCTTTCTTCTCTATTTTTCTTTTGCACTGATCGACACCATTTAAGAATTTTACTGTGATTTGAGATTAAGAATGTTTTGATGCAGAACTCTGGTGTGTAGGCAAGTTTGATCTTTTACAAATAAAAGACAAGTTTTTTGTGCCTTTATTATTGTTGAAGGTTTTTTAATCAGCAAGTGAAGTTCTCTGGCTACAATGCAGAAGAGAATAAATTAAATTAAACCGATTACATTAAATTTTATATTAAACAACTCTCAATTTTAATGAATGTTTTACATTAGAAAGTTTTTAAGAGCTAATTAAAATATAATTTTTCTTGTAACTATTACAAATTTAACAAAACTGAATTTTGCGACCCTATGGAGACATGGATAAAGAAGACTACGATTTGCATAACTTTAGAGAACAAGAAAGAATGTCATGTTCGGCTTTGCCGAAGCTAAGATACCCTTCAGCAATGGCGTTTTAAGCACATAATAGAAATTATTTTGAATCCTACAGAAATTATTGATATATGGATTTGCTCATCTGTTCAAGGTCGTTGCAATTAACACAAGTCACCTGAAATGAAAAAGGGTGTCACAAACGCAAAAATTTAAATTGATTTTTTGATTTATTATGATACAGCAACCCAAAATATATTTATTCACAAAATTTTGTATGCATACGGTCACTAAAAACTAAAGGTCTCAAATTTTTCTTACTTAAACCCTTTTTTGAAATATTTGCCAGGAAATTTTATTCTTGCAAAAACATTTAAGTTATTGTAAAGAGAAAATCTCATAATTTTGTTTTATGATAAGCATTTTAAGGCAAATTTAAAGATTTTTCATATATTTTGTCTTTATAAAACAAAATATAATAAAATAAATTTAGAAAGGAAAGACATTATACAAATATCCATGACATTACAAAAATCATTTTATTCATTTTGTCCGAGCAAAACACATGACCAAATGCACAGTTCAATTTATTTTTAATAATTTTGGAAATTAATCATACCAACTTAGAAACCTCCGTCGACTCATACGAACAACTTTGCCTGATCAATTGCACAGTTTACGAAAAAATTGGTCATATCAACTAAGAAACCTTCGTCGGCTCATGAGAAACAACTTTGCTAAAGATTTTTTTTTTATTTTTGAGTAAATTTCAGTGGCGCCACCTGAAGGATATGTATCATCTAAACACCAGTTTACGATTTAATTCACTTTTAGTAATTTTCAGTGGCACCACATGTAGAAATTTGTACATACCAACTTTGAAACATTCGTCAGCTCATCTGCAACAACTTTGCTAAAGGTCATAGCATGATCAAATACACAGGTTACAAATTAACTCACTTTGAGTAATTTTCTGTACCACCACCTGTCGGAAATTGTTCACATCAACCAAGAAACCTTCGCCGGTTCATGTGTCAAAGATCATAGCATGATCCAATGCACAGTTCACGATTTAATTAATTTTTAGTAATTTTCAGTGGCTCCACCTGTCGGAATTTAGTCTTACCAGCTTAAAAACCTTCTCCGGCTTATCCAAAACTATGAATGTTCAAAATATTAAAAGCCTTATATTAAATCGGTGAACCGCCGTGGTATAGTAGGTTAGTCATCCGTCTAGCATATCAGAGGTCCCAAGTTCGATCCTCGACTCTTGAAAAAAAGGAATTTTCAAAAAAAAGCTGCGGTTCATCTCGTAAGTATTAGGCTATGTAAAACTTCTCTAATTAATGCATTTGCCCGTTCGGAGCCGAAGTTAAAACGTATTTCCATTTCAATGAGTCTAAAACAGAATCGGATGCAGCTCAGAGAAGTACTTCTTGTTCCAATTGGAATGTTGTATTGGAATTATATCTATCTATCTTCTATCTATATATATATATATATATATATATATATATATATATATATATATATATATATAAATGGAGTGTTCGTTGGTAATTGAATCAGTTGAGAACGGCTGAACCGATTTTGAAAATTTATGATGGTTTGCTCAAATTCGGTAAAGCGGTTCTTTATTTATTACTTTTTTTTGTAACACTCTAAGATACATGTATAAAAATTAATATGTGTCAGTATGTTCTTTATAGAATAGTAAACTATGCATTTGATCTTGTAATGATCTTTAGCAATATTGTTGCGCATCAGCCTATAAAGGTTTATAAATTGATATGTCCAGTTTCCGACAGGTGGCATTGCTAAAAATTACTACAAATGAATTTAATCGTAAACTGGGTTGCGACATGCTGGGTAAAAGCTCGAGAGAAGTAAATTCCAAAACTATATTTAGTTGTTTCTCAGAAATAAATTGACAGTGTATGGAATTAAACTCATGCGAAGTCACTTGAAGCTCTGTATTGGCCATTTCAAACAGACCAGATTAGGGTGCGATATGCTGGGTGAAAGCTCTAGAGAAGTAGAAACTATATTCAGTATATGCAGTTGTATCATATCAGCGGGTAGACTGTAGTAAAAAGTAATATAGTCATAAGGACTTTGAAGCTCTGTAGGAGCCATTTCAGACAAACCTGAATGAGGTTGCGACATAGTGGGTAAAAGCTCTAGGGAAGTAAATTCAAAAACTATATTTAGTACATGGCCCAAGGGAAAACATTTAACGTTTGTGGCGTGGAAGAATTGTTTTTCATATGGCCTAGTTTATGTTGCTGTTCTAAAATTGGGTACCGATTTATTTATTCATTCTAAAATGGAAACACAAAAAATGTTTATCGCAATGTTTCAAAATAGATAGCAATTAATAAAATATATTCTTTTTTTGAATAAATGAATTTGATGATAAAATCAAATTTTTCTATTATTTCATTTGATACGTACCGGGCAGGCAGACAAAAATCAAATAGTTTAATTTTCGGAATTAAAAAAATTCAAAAATTGCTTGATCGCACTCTAATTTTTTTGGGGGGTTCTATTAAGGGAGCTAAGTGAATATAAAATCCATTCGCGTTAATTATAATACACGATGCGCGCAGAAGTTATGACGGTTAAAACAAAAATTTCTAAAAAAAATTAAAACAATTTAATTTTTTAGGTTTTATGTTGATTTTGACACAGCTTATAAATTTTCAGGTGTTCTGTCGTTTCATGGTATTATGCGAATTTATATATGCCTTAACACGAATAAATAATACAATAATTCAAGTAATAATAAATATTGACATATGGACAAATTTAATTTGAAAGAATTTTTTATTTAAATAGGTATAAGTTTTAATAGGTGCATATCTTTTTAAAACATACAATTCTTATTTGGCCTGTCAAATCGTTAATCCTTTTTTTGCGCTTCAGATCTAAGGATAAGCTTTTCTTTAGAATAGTTTTAAGACCATTGCTTATCAACTTTGAGCTAAATTCGCGATGTGCTTCATCAAAATGTTTTTAGATAAAACCTTCTCGTTATCAGTTAAAAAAGGGATTTTTGACAATCTTTTGATGCAAATCGGTTAAAAATGACATCGCTTTCATGCCTTATGTGATTTTGTCTCAATTTGCAACCTAAAACCATTTAAACCAATATGCACTTTTTTGCATCATTTTCAAAATCTTTATTTTTTGAAAAAGTGCATTTTTCAAAATACATTTTCTTTTATACAAGTTAAAAGATTTTATAATTTTTCGTCTTTCCTACTTGAAGGAAAATGTCTTCTTATTGTTAAGAGTTATAGAATGTATTTTTGGAAGTTTATGCGTAGTTAATAACATCACTAAAAACACTGAATTTTTTCTCATTTTCTGTTAAACAGTGTGAAGATAGAAGAATTTTGAAAACACATCTGAAAAGTAAAAAAGTTTTAATAATTTTACCTTTTTACAGATTTTTCCGGAACTTAGTTTTACGTTCCTCAATTTGCACAATAACAAGATATATATCAAACGATGGGAAATTGGTATTCCTTGATGCGGCCGAAAAATATATGAAAAAAATGAAAAAGTGGCGAAAACGTGCTTTAAATTTTGGCAGCAATTAAGTAATATTAGAAGTGATGAAAATAACATTTAGAGCTCAATAGATTCATCCCCCAAGTGGATCCAAATGCTAAAAGGAATGAAGAAATTTTAAATTTAATTACGCTAAAAAGTGAAAACTTACGCTATGATTTTGTTTTCAATATACTTACACTTGAGATTTCAAAACTATTCGAGTTGAAAGTGCGTTTCAAAGGAATTTAAACTGTTAAATTTCATTAAAATCTGTCCAGAAATGACCTGAAATGAAATGAAATTTAATTTAGGAAATTTTTAAAAATTTTTTATATAATAATTTAATAATTTTTCTAAAAAAAAATTTAAGTTTTCTATAAAAGTTTTTATACCGAAATTTTTTTTATAAAAATTTTTATACCGAAAATTTTTCGATAAAAATGTTTATACCGAAAATTTTTCTATACACATTTTTATACCGAAAATTTTTCTATAAAAATTTTTATACCGAAAATTTTTCTATAAAAATTTTTATACCGAAAATTTTTCTATAAAAATTTTAATACCGAAAAATTTTCTATAAAAATTTTTATACCGAAAATTTTTCTATAAAAGTTTTATACCAAAATTTTTCTATATAATTTTTTTTAAGAAAATTTTCTATAAAAATTTTTATACCGAAAATTTTTCTATAAAAATTTTAATACCGAAAAATTTTCTATAAAAATTTTAATACCGAAAAATTTTCTAAAAAAATTTTATTACCGAAAATTTTTCTATAAAAATTTTTATACCGAAAATTTCTCTATAAAAATTTTTATACCGAAAATTTCTCTATAAAAATTTTTATACCGAAAATTTTTCTATAAAAATTTTTTACCAAAATTTTTTTATATAATTTTTTTTTAAGAAAATTTTCTATAAACATTTTTTTATCGAAAATTTTTCTATAAAAATTTTTATACAAAAAACTTTTCAAATAGTTTAATTTTCGGAATTAAAAAAATTCAAAAATTGTTTGATCGCACTCTAATTTTTTTTGGGGTTCTATTAAGGGAGCTAAGTGAATATAAAATCCGTTCGCGTTAATTATAATATGACGGTTAAAACAAAAATTTCTAAAAAAAAATTAAAACAATTTAATTTTTATACCCACCATCAAAAATAATGGGGGATATATTGAGATTGTTTGTAATTTCCTCAATATTGGCTCAAAAAACGATATATATTCTGTCCGTCTGTCTGTCTGTCAGTTTAAATCACGATAACGCCTAAACAAAAGGAGCTAGCCTACTGAAACTTAGTAAAAATATTCTTCATCTCTGAAATTAAAGCAAAATCGGTTCACATTTGACCATAGCTGCTGTATAACCTCGTCTAGGTTAATCGCTTATTTGTTAATAAATGACAAATTATAACTGCTATGATGAAAACATTTGGTATATAGAGATTTTGCATAAGCATATAAAATTTCATCAAAATCGGTTCACATTTAGCCATAGCTCCCATACAAAAAACTTAAAAAACAACCTAAATTTCACCTTAAATACACTTAAATGCCAATAAATCTAAAAGTATAACATATATAACCACTAAATTTGGCTCAAATGCCAGCCAGTGTGCAAAATTTTGTCACAAGTTTTTTATAGCTCCCATATAAAAAACTTTTGGAAACATAAAAATACATAAAGAAAAGGGGGTTTATGTTGCTGTTCGTCAGATTAAAGCACCTTAACGAAAAGAGCTAGAGGGACAAAATTTTACAAAAGTATTTTGGATATCTTGAAAAAGTTGTGTATTGAAAAATCGGTTCACATTTAGTTAAAACTCCCATATAATCCCGCGCCGGGAAACACATTACTGCTGATAAATTGAATACAATTTTAATGGCTATGACGATTAAATTTAAAATAGGGAAGTTTTATGCAATTTTTGATCAGTTTATCAAATTTTATAGGAATCAGTCCATATTTGACTTTAGCTTTCATATAAAAAACACTCACGGAAACCAAACATTTTAGCAAAGGCAAGTTAAAAGCTATAAATTTTGAAACTATGATAGCTATGGCCACTAAATTTTGCAAGAATAAGCTCTATATATATACCAGCCAGTGTGTAATTTTGTAACAATCGGTCAACATTTGGCTATAATTCTTATATATATATATATATATCTGCAATCAAAAAGATTTGGAGGTACATTCATTATATTAAGTTTGCACCTATGGAATTAGATATGCATCAATCAATGTTCAGCCCAGACTTTATATATAATGAATGCATTAGGATCTCCTAACGAAATATATGAACCTGCCGTATTACTATTAACGTGTTTAGCCTAACTATATATTAACCAAAAGTATTTAACAACTTATTAATGTAAAACTATACCCGGTTATGAGACCGAATTTTGATCAAAGTAAATACTGGGGAAACCACTAAAATATTTTTACGGCAACCGAATTTAGTCCAAAGGTTTTACCAACAATACCAATTAGCTTAGCGATTTTTTCAGTTTTGGTCCAGATTTTGAATTAGCTGCACCCTTGTAGATATATGAGATATGTTTCAAAATTTAACACAACTTGATGGTGGGTATATAAGATTCGGCACAGCCGAATATAACACTCTTGTTTGTAAATTTTTGTTTTAACCGTCATAACTCCTGCGCGCATCAATTTAACTTTTTTAATTTAATTGTTTAAGTTTTATGTTGATTTTCACACAGCTTATAAATTTTCAATCGGCGTGAAAATATAAAACGGAGATATAAAACTTTTTTGTTTTTTCTCTCTTTCACTCAAAGTAAATAAAATATTTGTGTTGGGTTTTAATTTCTCTGAGCGAATCAAATAAAAAAACACCCCCTCTCAATCTTTTAGAATTTTAGAACAATTTTACTCATTTTAGTACATTTTCTAATGTGGCAACAATGAGTTAAAAAAAAAGATATAAAACTTTTACAACAAACACATGAAAATTAAATAAAATAAAATTTAACAAATAAAAAATTATTAATTCGTAGTAGTAATTTAAGTTATTTTGTATAATATAATTATAATATTTTAGTATTTTGTATAATATAATTATATTATTTTAGTTTTTGTTGTATTTTGAAATTAATTGACTATTGTTTTTGTGCTTTGTAATATTTTATTTCAGCCATTGAAGGCTTTGTATTATGTACATAAATGAATAAGTATATAAATTAATACAAAAATAAATAAAAATTATGTTAAAATAAATATAATAAAAATAAGTTACAAAAATAAAAATTGAAAGCAAATTAAAAATAAACTCTTACTCATAACTGTTTTTCAGCTCATTTCAAAATTCACTTAAGTCACGTTTCGGACCCTAGCTCCGAAAAATGGCGTTGTATATTACTTTGGCTATATAGGGGTAATAGAGGGCCTAATTGGGCTTAGTTTGGTATATCACACTATACCCTACACCGTTTTTGGTAGAACAAAGTTGTTCAAAAAATTTTTGAAATAGTCAAATTTCACTCAATTTACTTTCTCCGGGCCCTAGCTCCAAAAACTTGCGTTGTAGATTACCTTGGCTATATGGGGGTGATAGAGGACCTGACTAGGCTTAGTTTGGTATATCACACTATACCGCACACCGTTTTCGGTAGAACAAAGTTGTTAAAAAAAAGTTTTGAAATGTTCTAAAATAAGCAATTTTAAAATTTCACTCATTTTAACAGTAAGAACCAGAGACCGGATTTTAATACTTTTAAAACAATATTTTCATGTTTAAATCCATAAAAAACCATCATTGAAGTTTAAAAAAATATTAAAAATCCCTCTTGATTTTTATTTGTTCAAAAATTTTGTTTCTTTTTTCAATCCGATGAAAATAAAATATAAAAAAATCGTTTGGGATATTTATCAGTACAGTTCAAAATAATTTTCATCTTTTTTCATCCGATGAAAATAAATTTTGGTAGAAAAAATTAAGTTTTATTTCTGTATTTGTCCGGGTATAAAGCATCTTTAGGACGTTTAAATAGCAATAAATTCAATTATTGTTGCAAATTTTATATTGAAATGGGTTTGGGCAACAAATGGTCATTGTCTAAGTGCGTTTAAAACGTTTCAAAGTTAATTTTTTTTAGAAATAGCGACGCGAATCAAAGAAACCTCCAACAGTTCCCATTAGAACTATTATCTTTAGCTTCGATGTCCTAAAACATTGCAATAAATTGAAAACATTCATACATTCTTTGTTGAAAATTTTGAAATTTCATAAACATTTTATTTTTCAAAGTCAAAACAGAAGTTCAAAAATAAAACAATCAATAAAATATTTTTCTGTTCGGATATTTATCGTTATAGATATTTAAAATTTTCATCATGAGGGATTTTTATATTTCAAATATAAATCCCTTTTTTTTTATTTTTCGATCGAAATGCAAATAAATTTTCATCGGCAATGATATTTATACTTGATGGATTTAAAAAATAAAACGATCTCCGGTCTCTGGTAAGAACATACTGCCGTGGGAACATCGTTTTATATGCCTTGTTGTTGTTGTAAAAAAGTTTTATATCTTCCCAATTTGTTGCCAGGTTAAAATTTTTAAAAGCAACTGCATATTAGGTTGCCACTTCGTATAGTTCTAATTATTAGAAGACAGGCGTTGCCATGTATGCCATATATATAAGTGAGATGCCACATAATTTAAAAAGTGTGTGGCATTCTTTAACTCATGGCCAACTACACCAGACAAAATCACTAGGAAGAGTTGTAATTTTTTTGACCCTGTTATATCAAGAAAGCAAAAGGAAACTCGAAGTAAAAGATAATATTTGCACCACACGCATCACTCTATAGTTTATTCTTACTTTTCCGACATCGTACATACTTCACATATTTTTGCTGATAAAATGCTTTACAAATGTTTTTTATGAACATTTAAGATATATATTAATCTATTTATTTTTGCAAACAAGAATATTATATAAAACAAAAAAGGTCGTTAAACTTTTATAAAAAAATGCATGTGAATTGTTTGAAAAAATATTTTTAATAATGTTCTATATATAAAGATGTCTACCAGGTTATTGAGATGATTCAAATGATAAAGAAAATTCAAATAATATTAGAAAATAAAAGTTCGAATACAATATACATTTAATCAAATCGTACATACTTTTCATAAAAGTCACAGAATGATGATAAATTCAATAGGAGGGCATAAAATTCAATACTTGTTTGAATAAAGGAATTTATGCCTGAACTTAATTTTTTCCATAATTTTCAATTACAATTTTTCAAATCTCTAGAACTTCTAAAAATTTTCCATGAATAAAACCAGGAAATTCTTAATGAAATAAAAATTAATAAAAAACATTTTCTTTCTCCAGCACAATAAAGCTTTTAGCAAAAAATATTGACAAGATAAGTCATGTAAAAACATGATTTAGAAATAAAATAGCCCACAGTAATTTAATATTGATTTATATAAATAAAAAATGTTCTTTATAAATTTTTGTTATTTTACCGCCACTAGAGGTTTTTTTTTCAATTTACTTTAAATTGAAGTCAAGATTTGAATAAAAATACAAATATGCATAAATTAACCAAATTTGGAAAATCAAAACAAATTGATAATGGGCAAATTAATATTAGCTGTGTTTTTTTCGAAGTTTATATCTATATCTATAAAGATTTCGAATAAAACGGTATTGCTACTTAGCTTTATATACTTGGTAATACTTTTTATTTTGCTTATTTTATGTCAAAACATTTGCAGATCTTCGATCTATGATGATTTTAAGAATCATCTTAATAATTTGATAAGACCCAGAACTTAAAAGCAAGTAAAAGTTGGACTCAATGTCCAAAGCTTTCTTCATTTAAAAACCATAACCTACATACATACATATCTTTCTCCTTAACTATCTAAAAGTGCCGATTTATCCCATTTCTGTCTTAAAGTGTATCTATTCCATTAAACGATAAGCCGTTATGTGTCACACAAAGTTTAATGATTCATAATCTAAAGAAACTTAACCTGCCTCTAGAATTATCTGGAGAGTAGCGACATAAGATACAACCAGGGTTTAAATAAACTGCTATAGCAGTTTTAAAATAGTCATATATTTCATATTTCATATAAAATTATGCCAACAATATGAAACAAAACCACCTTTCGCTATTATGAAAACTAACACCAAACACTTTTTCCAAAATTTCATATATAAATTTGCTATTTCCTTCTCATATTTTCGTCGTGTGCTAAAATGATTTTAGGTTTTAGGAACTATTTTGTACGACAGTAAAAAGAATGAATATGAATTTTTTCATTTTAGCATTTAGTTTTATATTCTTAGTTATGAAAACGAAAATGTTTCTCGCAGTAAAATTTATTCTCATAACTATTTTGAAAATATGAAAAATAAAAATTTGACTAAAATGAATTAAAAAGGTCGACTGCCACTGACTAGAGACAAAAACTATCAAGAAATATAAAACAAAGAATCAAGAAACCTTCACAAATATTTCATTAAATTTAATTGGCATAAGTAAAATTAATTATTTAAAAGTGATCTTGAGGGGGTGGGGAGGGTGTAGATAGATAGAAATTATTAATAAGTTAAATTTGTTTTAAACTGACTCGACTCTACCAGGAGAACAGAAAAACAAGAACATAAGTTTCAATAACATATTTTTTCTTCTTTATATTGTTGTTTTTGTATACAATTTTTTTGCCTTGTTTGTTTTTTAAGTTATTTTTGTTGTTTTTCTATGCAGTAATTCGCTGGTAAGTTTTTTTAAGATCAAAAAATTAACCTTGCAGTTTGAAGGCATAAATTGTCACTAGAACTAAAAAAGCAACTAGGTTTGCCAAATTTTCAGCGTGTTCGTTTGTAAAACTAGGGTCAATATTAGATTTTTTAAAACTTTACTTGTAGAGAGTAACAAAATAAAGATTCTGTAATATATGTCTTTTGTCGTTTAAAACAAAATCAGAGACCACTTCTAGTTTTAAATGCAACGTTTCCTTGTAAAACTGTTGGGTAATCTTTACAGCATTACAAAGTTCTAAAAATACGAAAAATATACTTAACAGTTGCTTGTTAGTTTTTCTGTTTTTCTATTACATCAACTTACATTAAGCAAGTCATCCCAATATTTTTCATCCATTTTATCAGGAAAATAGAAAACGAAGTAAGTTTCTTTCATAAAACAGATTTTTTTAAAATTTTCTTTAAAAACATCTTTAAAAACATACGAGCGATTTACTGCATAGAAAAAGAACAAAAACAAATTTAAAAAAAAAATCTGTTATTGAAACTTACTTAGCTTTCTGTTTTTCTGGTAAAATGAATGAAAAATATTGGTCTGCACTTGCTAAATCGGAATTGATTGTAATAGAAAATCAGAAAATCTAGCAAGCAACTGTTAAGTATATTTTTCGCATTATAGAACTTTGTAATGCTGTAAAGAGTACCCAACAGTTTTGCAGGAAAACGTTGACATTAAAACTAGATGTGGTCACTAATTTTCTTTACTTTGTTACTCCCTACAAGATAAGTTTTAAAATTTCTAATATTGACCCTATTTTTACAAACGAACACGCTGGAAATTTGGCAAGACTAGATGCTTTTATAATTCTAGTGACAATTTATGCCTTCAAACTGCAAGGTTCTTTAAAAATATACGAGCGATGTTACTGCATAGAAAAACAACAAAAACAAAAACTTAAAAAACAAACACAAAAAAAATTATACAAGAACAACAACATAAAGAAGAAAAATATGTTACTGTAACTTATGTTGTTGTTTTTCTGTTCTCCTGGTAAAGTAAGCAACAAATTTAACTTATTAATTCTTTCTAAGACCACCACCCTCAAGATCACTTTTAATTTTGATTTAATTCAGATTTAGGGAAGCGCAGACCAATTTTTTTTTATCCATTTTATAGAAAAACAACAAAAAAAACTTAAAGAAAACAAACTCAAAAAACATTTATTATACAAAAACAACAACATAAGAGAAAATTTAAAAAAAATCTGTTTTATGAAAGAAACTTCGTTTTCTATTTTCCTGATAAAATGGATGAAAAATATTGGGTATGACTTGCTTAATGTAAGTTGATGTAATAGAAAAACAGAAAAACTAACAAGCAACTGTTAAGTATATTTTTCGTATTTTTAGAACTTTGTAATGCTGTAAAGATTACCCAACAGTTTTACAAGGAAACGTTGCATTTAAAACTAGAAGTGGTCTCTGATTTTGTTTTAAACGACAAAAGACATATATTACAGAATCTTTATTTTGTTACTCTCTACAAGTAAAGTTTTAAAAAATCTAATATTGACCCTAGTTTTACAAACGAACACGCTGAAAATTTGGCAAACCTAGTTGCTTTTTTAGTTCTAGTGACAATTTATGCCTTCAAACTGCAAGGTTAATTTTTTGATCTTAAAAAAACTTACCAGCGAATTACTGCATAGAAAAACAACAAAAATAACTTAAAAAACAAACAAGGCAAAAAAATTGTATACAAAAACAACAATATAAAGAAGAAAAAATATGTTATTGAAACTTATGTTCTTGTTTTTCTGTTCTCCTGGTAGAGTCGAGTCAGTTTAAAACAAATTTAACTTATTAATAATTTCTATCTATCTACACCCTCCCCACCCCCTCAAGATCACTTTTAAATAATTAATTTTACTTATGCCAATTAAATTTAATGAAATATTTGTGAAGGTTTCTTGATTCTTTGTTTTATATTTCTTGATAGTTTTTGTCTCTAGTCAGTGGCAGTCGACCATTTTAATTCATTTTAGTCAAATTTTTATTTTTCATATTTTCAAAATAGTTATGAGAATAAATTTTACTGCGAGAAACATTTTCGTTTTCATAACTAAGAATATAAAACTAAATGCTAAAATGAAAAAATTCATATTCATTCTTTTTACTGTCGTACAAAATAGTTCCTAAAACCTAAAATCATTTTAGCACACGACGAAAATATGAGAAGGAAATAGCAAATTTATATATGAAATTTTGGAAATAGTTTTTGGTTTCAGTTTTTACTTAAATGAAAAGGTGAGAGGTGTCATATTTTATCTTTGTTTAAAATAAAAATATGAATACGATTCATATTTACTTCGAATATGATAATTAGGGGAAAAAAACTAAAAACTAAATATTAAACCCTGGATACAACTAGAGACTTAAAGCTACTCCATCAGCATAACATGACAATTTTAAGTATAACATAGCTAAGTTTTAACTTATTTTTGGCTAAATTTTCACAAAATAAGCATATCTTTAATTTTTGTTGAACAAAATTTCAAAAAAACATATTTTCAAATAATTATTTTTTTATTTTAAGACATTTTTTAGTGTTGTAAATCGGAAAAAAATTTCAAACTTGGCAGCATTTTTATCACTGCTTAATTTTTAAGTTGCTATAAATATAACTACTTATGAAATTTATATCTACTTAATTTTGTACTGGAAGTTTATACAAACTTCGAAAAAAACACAGCTATTTAAATAAAAGCAGAAACTCGATTCGGAATACCCAGCAAACAAAATATCTTGAAGTAAAGTTGTTTCCTAAAAACTTATTAAAGTGCATACACTTTCATACAAAAGTTTTTTTAACAGCTAAGTTACTTACTTATATCTTTCTATTTCTGAAGAAAATTTATTGATAACTTTTCATTTCTATAAGAAGTAACCGATTACTTTCTATTTCAATAGCAAAGTTATCGATAACTTTCTATTTTTATAGAAAAGTTATCGATAACTTTCTATTTCTATAGAAAAGTTATCGATAACTTTCTATTTCTATAGAAAAGTTATCGATAACTTTCTATTTCTATAGAAAAGTTATCGATAACTTTCTATTTCTAAAAAAAAGTTACCGATAACCTTCCATTTCTATAGAAATGTTATCGATAACTTTCTATTTCTATAGAAAAGTTATCGATAACTTTCTATTTCTAAAAAAAAGTTATCGAAAACCTTCCATTTCTATAGAAATGTTATCGATAACTTTCTATTTCTATAGAAAAGTTATCGATAAATTTCTATTTCTAAAAAAAAGTTATCGAAAACCTTCCATTTCTATAGAAATGTTATCGATAACTTTCTATTTCTATAGAAAAGTTATCGATAACTTTCTATTTCTAAAAAAAGTTATCGATAACCTTCCATTTCTATAGAAATGTTATCGATAACTTTCTATTTCTATAGAAAAGTTATCGACAACTTTCTATTTCTAAAAAAAAGTTATCGATAACCTTCCATTTCTATAGAAATGTTATCGATAACTTTCTATTTCTATAGAAACGTTATCGATAACTTTCAATTTCTATAGAAAAGTTATCAGTTACTTTATATTTCTATAGAAAAGTTATCGATAACTTTCTATTTCTATAAAAATTTTTATACCAAAAATTTTTTATAAAAATTTTTATATCGAAAATTTTTCTATAAAAATTGTGTACCGAAAATTTTCTATAACAAGTTTTAAACTGAAATTGTTTTATAAAAGTTATTCTATAAAAATTTTTATACGGAAAATTTTTCTTTAAAAATTTTTATACCGAAAATTTTTCTATACAAATGCTTATACCGAAAATTTTTCTGTAAAAATTTTTACACCGAAAATTTTTCTATAAAAACTTTTATACCAAAAATTTTTCTGTACAAATTTTCATACCGAAAATATTTCTATAAAAAATTTTTATACTGAAATTTTTTTTTTCATAAATATTTTTTTATAAAAATTTTTATACCGAGAACATTTCTTTAAAAAAATTGTATACCTAAAAATTGTTATACCGAAAACTTTTCTACAAATATTTTTATACCGAAAATTTGTAGATCGAAAATTTTTATACCGAACATTTTTCTATGAAAATTTGTATACAGAAAATGTTTCTATAAAAATTTTAATAACGAAAATTTTTGTTTAAAAATTCCCAGCAAAACTTTGGTAATGGCAAGTACTCTGGTAACCGGTTACCTTGTAATGACTACAACATACCCTCCGAATAACTAATAAGTTATTACAGAAGTACTTATTTGTAATTAAGATGGTAATTTAAACTGAATGGCCCCGGTTCGAATCCCACCAAGACCAACAATTTTTTTATTAAAAGATCGATGATTTTTTAATCTTAAGAACTTAAATATTACCTTCTGTAAAAAAAAATGTTGGAAAACTAACTCATGGTAATGAAAAAATACCATCATGAGTTAATTTTGATTATGTAGGGGATGTTGGATACCAAACGCAGTTCTGATTGGTCTTAGCTTGGTAAGCCCAACTTATCTGGGTCATCCTTCATCTCAACTGCCGACACTGACCTCCTCGTGGTATCACCCAGGGAACTTGCTTAACACCCGTTAATGTAGTGAGCTAACATGTACCGAGAGTTGTCCCATAAGATCGATAAAAATGGGGTAGGACGACGGGCTAGTAACCCTCTCTTGGAAAAAATAATTAGTATGAAGAGGATAAAATTAGAATTAAAATGTTCCACCAAATAATGAGAGAAGAGGGCGTCCGAAACTTCCATGGAAAGACCAGGTAGAGGAACATTTTTCAAAGCTTGGCCTATAAAATTGGAGAATATTCACACAAGATCGAAGTCCATGGAATTCCAAAATATGCTCGGACTTTGACCTTAACAGGTTGTAACTATAGGCCATTTAAGTAAGTAAGAGTCAATGTTATATAACCAAAAAGTAAGATTTAAACTATTTAAATTTAAAATAATTAAAAAAATACTTCTTTATTTTAAAATCGTATAGAAATATTTTTCTAAAAATTACAACAAAGCAAAAAAACAGGGAAAAACAAAGTTATTGTCACATGATTTTGAATCTAAAAATAAAAATTGTATATATTAATTATATGCTGCTAAGTTTTCAACATATGAAGTAGCTCAGTGGAAGAGTCTCCGCCTAGAAGTCGTAGGGGTCTGGGTTCGAGCCCCCATGGGGTCATAAAAAAAATATTGTGTTTCGTTTAATAATATATTTTTTTTTAAATAAAACAACAACAAAAAAAGTTGTTGTTATTTCCAATTGCTTACCCAAGTCATTACTTTTCTGCAATTGGTAAGTACTTGCCTCCAATGACATCCCCATGTTAATGTAATGACTTAAACAGTGAATGTGTAAGTAGCTCGTGTTCAATAGTTTAGCTGTTTAACTCATTACTTGGTAATGAAAAGTTTTGCTGGGTTGTTATTTCCAAAATTTTCTAGAAAAATTTTCGTATATAATTTTCTAGAGAAATTTTTTACTGAAAATTTTTTTATTAAAATTTTTATACCAAAAATTTTTCGTTAAAAATTTTTATAGCCAAAATTTTTGTATAACAAGTAAGAGTGGTATATTTGGCTTTGCCGAATCTTGGATACCCTTCACCAATGGTGTTGCAAAAGTACTTAATGTAATTCCTAGCAAAATTTGGTTATACTAGTATTATATGCAAAGAGTCTTTAAAATTAAGAGTCGGAAAAAGAAAAGATTTTTGGTGGCGTCATCATCTAGAATAGTTATGCACCCAAAGGTTAGGTTGGGCAGGAGGCTAATGTCGAGGGAAGCTTCACTTGGGTTCTAAAGTGGTCCCTTTGTGAAAGATAATGATTACTAGACTACAAATAGAGAATGCATATTTAAGCCAGCCAGTAGCTTCGAAATAAAATAGACACATATTTTACGAACATTTAATAGAGTTCGATAGACCAGATAAACCGTGCAGAAAAGATGCTTCAAAATGTAGATGCCCTTACATTTGCAATAGCACATCGATTTGATGAAGTTTAAGTATTCTGGCATGCAACCCAAAAACACAATGCCCAGTGAGGGTTGTGCACTTTAATTCGTACGAATTATCCAACTAGTAAAAGTTCTTGATTAGTTATGTAAAACTCTGAAGTTAGCGGACTGATTTAGGTCAAAGCTTTAACAATGATAAGCTTTAAAATTATAGGGTATACACTCTTAGTTTGAGATACATACGTGAAATATATAGCTTTTGAATGGATGGATATCAGCTTTGTTGGAAAAGTTATTAAAGATTTACTTATTAATCTGAAGTTAGTTAATTAATTAAAATGAACACTTCATCAATAATATTTGGGATGTATTGTTTTTTCGATCTGTCCGATGGATGTTTGGAAAGTTTTGCTCTAGTTCCTTGTGCAATTTTAATGTGATTTAATTTATCAGCATTAAATCGATTCCCGGTCGGGGTTATATGAGAGATTTCACTAAATGTGAATAGAGCTCGCCCATTTTCAATATCGAACTTTTCAAGAGATCAGAAATACTTTTGTCAAATGTTGTCCCTCTAGAAAGTTTATTTTAGGCGCTATCGCCCTGAATATCAATATTGTACAACGTCTTTATACTAAATGTCATCATCGTATCTTAGGCGAAGTTATACGGGATCAATTGTCAAACGTGAACGGATTTCTCCCAATTGCAATTAAAAAATTTTAATTTTCGTTGATATGTGAGATACTTACATACATATGTAGGTTTTGAACGGATATCATGTAGTTAGCTGCATTTTTGTACTTCCTAGGAAGATCACCTATAATTTGATATATAATACATTCTCAAATGTTATCATAATGTTCAAAAGTCAGACACAAAATTAAGATTAATGCAGAGTGTCTGTCTGCTAAAATCAGATTTGTGGAGCTCCTGGATTTTACACAAAATTTTAGGATATTGTCCCACCCTGAATTTCATCATTGTCGATCAAAACACCATCGCTTAAACGCTAAATTATATCTACCACAAATTACCGAATGCATCAGGATTTAGGTAATCCCCTGCGAAGGACGCTATTAAATTTCATCAAAATAAACACCTGAGATATCGACAAAACAGGAGCTCCAAAAACTTGACTACAACAGAAAAAATTACAGACAGGTAGACGGACGGACAAAAAAACAGACGGACGGACAAACAAACAGACGGACGGACATACAGACAAACAGACGGAGGTCGCGAAATCGATTCTCCTGCCGATTCTTAGTTGATCGGTACAATTTGAATGGTATTCGTAATCAGATTTGTGGAGTATAGATTTTAGAAAATCCTCACACAAAGAACGATGTCAAATTTCATCACATTCGGTCCATAAACACCTGAGATATCGCTGAAACAATACTTACAAAATGTAAACAAAATTTCTTAGACACGTACTTTGGGCAATTTGCTGTACATCAAATGTAGTGTTATTGCGATATCTCAATTGTTTATGGACCGCTTTTGATAAAATTTAATAACGTGCTTGGCGGGGGAATTTCCTAAAATCTGATATAAAATTTATGTAGGTCCGTGCTCCAGGAGGATGGTTTTTCCTATTTCTGCATTTCATTTTTTCAACAAACATTCTCTAATGCGAACTTTGGGCAATTTGCGATACATCAAATTCAGTGTTTTGGCGATATCTCAGTTGTTTATGAACCGATTTTGATACAATTTTACAGAGTGTTTTGGGAAACTATTTCCTACAATCTGATATATAATATATTATCACATGTACACCAGGAGTATCTTTTTTCTCTTGTTATTTAAAAGTGTGTTTCAATCAAAAATTTTTAAATTTTCGTCTAATTTTTGGTATTTTTTCGATATTTTCGGTGTTTATAAACCGATTTTAATGAAATTTAATAGCGTTCATTGCGGGAGAATTTCCTAAAATCTGATATATAATTTATGTAAGTCCATCCTCCAGAGGCTTCAGAAACTTGATTTCAACAGACAGACAGACAGACGGACGGACAGACAGACAGACAGACAGACAGACGGACATCGCTTAATCGATTCTCCTCCCGATTCTGAGTCGATCGGTATAATTTTTATGGGGTCTACGATCACTAATAAAAAAATTACAAACGGAATCACAAACTTATAATACCCTTTCACCTATTGGTGAAGGGTATAAAAATGTTTATACCGAAAATTTTTTTATAAAAATTTTATATCGAAAATTTGTATACCTACAAATTTCTATAAAAATTTTTAACCGAACATTTTTCTATAAAAATTTTTGTACCGAATTTTTTCTATGAAAATTTTTATATCGAATATTTTTCATAACAAAAATGTTTCTATAACATCCTTATACCGAAAATTTTTCGATAAAAATTTTTATATTGAAAATTTTTCAATAAAAATTTTTTTACCGAAAAATTTTCTATGAAAATTGTTTTACCAAAAATTTTTATTCCGAAAACTTTTGTAGCGAAAATATTTTTATACCGAAAATTTTTCTATAAACATTTTTATACCGAAAATTTTTCTATAAACATTTTTATACCGAAAATTTTTCTATAAAAATTTTAATACCGAAAAATTTTCTATAAAAATTTTTATACCGAAAATTTTTCTATAAAAATTTTTATACCGAAAATTTTTCTATAAAAATTTTTATACCGAAAATTTTTGTTTAAAAATTCCCAGCAAAACTTTGGTAATGGCAACCGGTTACCTTGTAATGACTACAACATACCCTCCGAATAACTAATAAGTTATTACAGAAGTACTTATTTGTAATTAAGATGGTAATTTAAACTGAATGGCCCCGGTTCGAATCCCACCAAGACCAACAATTTTTTTTATTAAAAGATCGATGATTTTTTAATCTTAAGAACTTAAATATTACCTTCTGTAAAAAAAATGTTGGAAAACTAACTCATGGTAATGAAAAAATACCATCATGAGTTAATTTTGATTATGTAGGGGATGTTGGATACCAAACGCAGTTCTGATTGGTCTTAACTTGGTAAGCCCAACTTATCTGGGTCATCCTTCATCTCAACTGCCGACACTGACCTCCTCGTGGTATCACCCAGGGAACTTGCTTAACACCCGTTAATGTAGTGAGCTAACATGTACCGAGAGTTGTCCCATAAGATCGATAAAAATGGGTTAGGACGACGGGCTAGTAACCCTCTCTTGGAAAAAATAATTAGTATGAAGAGGATAAAATTAGAATTAAAATGTTCCACCAAATAATGCGAGAAGAGGGCGTCCGAAACTTCCATGGAAAGACCAGGTAGAGGAACATTTTTCAAAGCTTGGCCTATAAAATTGGAGAATATTCACACAAGATCGAAGTCCATGGAATTCCAAAATATGCTCGGACTTTGACCTTAACAGGTTGTAACTATAGGCCATTTAAGTAAGTAAGAGTCAATGTTATATAAGCAAAAAGTAAGATTTAAACTATTTAAGTTTTAAAATAATTAAAAAAATACTTCTTTATTTTAAAATCGTATAGAAATATTTTTCTAAAAATTACAACAAAGCAAAAAAACAGGGAAAAACAAAGTTATTGTCACATGATTTTGGATCTAAAAATAAAAATTGTATATATTAATTATATGCTGCTAAGTTTTCAACATATGAAGTAGCTCAGTGGAAGAGTCACCGCCTAGAAGTCGTAGGGGTCTGGGTTCGAGCCCCCATGGGGTCATAAAAAAAAATATTGTGTTTCGTTTAAAAATAAATTTTTTTTTAATAAAACAACAACAAAAAAAGTTGTTGTTGTTTTCAATTGCTTACCCAAGTCATTACTTTTCTGCAATTGGTAAGTACTTGCCTCCAATGACATCCCCATGTTAATGTAATGACTTAAACAGTGAATGTGTAAGTAGCTCGTGTTCAATAGTTTAGCTGTTTAACTCATTACTTGGTAATGAAAAGTTTTGCTGGGTTGTTATTTCCAAAATTTTCTAGAAAAATTTTCGTATATAATTTTCTAGAGAAATTTTTTACTGAAAATTTTTTTATTAAAATTTTTATACCAAAAATTTTTCGTTTAAAATTTTTATAGCCAAAATTTTTGTATAAAAATGTTTATACCGAAAATTTTTTTATAAAAATTTTATATCGAAAATTTGTATACCTACAAATTTCTATAAAAATTTTTAACCGAATTTTTTCTATGAAAATTTTTATATCGAATATTTTTCATAACAAAAATGTTTCTATAACATCCTTATACCGAAAATTTTTCGATAAAAATTTTTATATTGAAAATTTTTCAATAAAAATTTTTTTACCGAAAAATTTTCTATGAAAATTGTTTTACCAAAAATTTTTATTCCGAAAACTTTTGTAGCGAAAATATTTCTATACAAATTTTAATAACGAAAATTTTTACAACTTATTTTTTTAGAAAAAAGTTTACATCGAACTTTTTATACCGAAATTTTTTCTATACAAATTTTTATACCGAAACAAATTTTATACGAAATTTTATATAATAATAATTTAATAATTTTTCTAAAAAAAAATTTATACCGATATAAAAGTTTTATACCGAAATTTTTTTATAAAAACTTTTATACCGAAAATTTTTCTATAAACATTTTTATACCGAAAATTTTTCTATAAACATTTTTATACCGAAAATTTTTCTATAAAAATTTTTATAACGAAAATTTTTCTATAAACATTTTTATACCGAAAATTTTTCTATAAAAATTTTAATACCGAAAAATTTTCTATAAAAATTTTATTACCGAAAATTTTTCTATAAAAATTTTTATACCGAAAATTTTTCTATAAAAATTTTTATACCGAAAATTTTTCTATAAAAGTTTTATACCAAAATTTTTCTATATAATTTTTTTTAAGAAAATTTTCTATAAAAATTTTTATACCGAAAATTTTTCTATAAACATTTTTATACCGAAAATTTTTCTATAAAAATTTTTATACCGAAAATTTTTCTATAAAAATTTTTATACCGAAAATTTTTCTATAAAAATTTTTTACCAAAATTTTTCTATATAATTTTTTTTTTAAGAAAATTTTCTATAAAATTTTTTTTACAGAAAATTTTTCTATAAAAATTTTTATACAAAAAACTTTTAAATAGTTTAATTTTCGGAATTAAAAAAATTCAAAAATTGTTTGATCGCACTCTAATTTTTATTGGGGGTTCTATTAAGGGAGCTAAGTGAATATAAAATCCGTTCGCGTTAATTATAAAACGCAATGCGCGCAGAAGTTATGACGGTTAAAACAAAATTTCTAAAAAAAAAAAATAAAAACAATTTAATTTTTATACCCACCATCAAAAAGAATGGGGGGTATATTTAGATTGTCATTCCGTTTGTAATTTCCTTAATATTGGCTCAAAAATCAAAAACGATATATATTCTGAATCCTTATAAAATTCTAAGACGGTTGAGCGATGTCCGTCTGAAATTAGCAAAAACATTCTTCATCTCTGAGAAAATTTTGGTATTGAAATTGGGCAAAATCGGTTAACATTTGACCATAGCTCCCGTATAACCTCGCCTAAGCTAATCGCTTGTTTGCTAATAAATAACAAACTATAAAATTTGGTATATAGAAGTTTTGCATAAGCAGCATATAAAATTTCATCAAAATCGGTTCACATTTAGTCAGAGCTCCCATACAAAAAACTTACGAAAACAGCCAAAATTTCACCTAAAATGCAAATAAATCTAAAACTATAACAGATATAACGAGGAAGTCTTATATCAATACCAACCAGTGTGCAAAATTTTGTCACAATCGGTCACCATTTGATCATAGCTCCCATATAAAAAACTTACGGAAACACAAAAATACAAAAAGAAAATGGGGTTTATGTCCGTCTTTCCGTCAGATAAAAGCGCTATAGCACCTTAACGAAAAAAACTACAGCAACAACATTTTACAAAAGAAAATTTTATGTGAATGCCAGCCAGTGTGCAAAATTTTGTTGCAATCGGTCACCATTTGACCATATAAAAAACTTATGGAAATACAAAAATACATAAAGAAAAGGTTGTTTATGTCCGTCTGTCCGTCAGATAAAAGCACGATAGCGCCTTAACGAAAAGAGCTAGAGGGACAAAATTTCACAAAGGTATTTTGGATGTCTTGAAAAAGATGTGTGTTGAAAATGGACAAAATCTGTTCCAAATTACCTCCCATATAACCCCGCCCCAGGACACACATTAATGCTGATAAATTGAATACAATTTTAATAGCTATGACGATTAAATTTATGCAATTTTTGGTCAGTTTATCAAATTTTATAGGAATCAGTCCATATTTGACTTTAGCTTTCATATAAAAAACACTCACGGAAACCAAAAATTTTAGCAAAGGCCAGTTAAAAGCTATAAAATTTGAAACTATGATAGCTATGGCCACTAAATTTTGCAAGAATAAGCTCTATATACATATATACCAGCCAGTGTGTAATTTTGTAACAATCGATCAAAAAGATTTGGAGGTACATTCATTATATTAAGATTGCACCTATGGAATTAGATATGCATCAATCAATGTTCAGCCCAGACTTTATATATGATGAACGCATTAGGATCTCTTAACGAAATATATGAACCTGCCGTATTACTATTAACGTGTTTAGCCTAACTATATATTAATATGTATTTAACAACTTATTAATGTAAAACTATACCCGGTTATGAGACTGAATTTTGATCAAAGTAAATACTGGGGAAACCACTAAAATATTTTTAAATGTTGAACTATAAAGCTACGGCAACCGAATTTAGTCCAAAGGTTTTACCAACAATACCAATTAGCTTAGCGATTTTTTCAGTTTTGGTCCATATTTTGAATTAGCTGCACCCTTGTAGATATATGAGATATGTTTCAAAATTTAACACAACTTGATGGTGGGTATGTAAGATTCGGCACAGCCGAATATAATACTCTTGTTTGTAAATTTTTGTTTTAACCGTCATAACTTCTGCGCGCATCAATTTAACTTTTTTAATTTGTTTAAGTTTTATGTTGATTTTCACACAGCTTATAAATTTTCAGGTGTTCTGTCGTTTCATGAAAAATAAAAATGTGTTGCATTATCTTTAAAAAAAACTAAGCTAAAAACAACACAACTTGCCACCACTCGCTAAATTTTTAGTACAAAAAGCAATAAATTGTTAAAACACGATTTTATTATGCCCAATATGCCAACATTAATAAAATGTACTAAAATCAGAAAGAGTGAGTGAGTGTAGCTAAAGTTTTCTTCACTCAAATAAAAAATAACTCAAGAGAAACAAGAGCGAAAAGAGCGTAAGAATGAGTAATATAAAAACGTTTTATATCTGCGTTTTATATCTTCTCGTGCGCGTACTTTTAATGAAATATTTGTATATTATTTTGAAGATATAATTAATATTTCAATAGTTTAAAACTATTGTTTATTAAATCTGGCTTAAAAACCGAAGTTTTTGAAAATTTCCTATAAAAAAATTAACTGTGATAAGATTTCTAAAATGTAGCATTTTTATATAAAAAATTAAAAAAAAAACTATTTTTATAGGAAATTTTCCAAAAATTTACTATTTTTATAGGATTTTTACTATTTTTATAGGAAAATTTTCGAAAATTTACTATTTTTATAGGAAATTTTAAAAAAAATTTACCATTTTTATAGGAAATTTTTCAAAAATGTATTATTTTTATAGGAAAATTTTAAAAAATTTACTTTTTACTCAAAATTTTTTTAATTTACTTTTTATATAGGAAATTTTTAAAAGAAATTACTATTTTTAAAGGGTTTTTTAATTTACTATTTTTATAGGAAATTTTTCAAAATTTTTTTATTTTTATACCCTTCACCAATAGGTGAAAGGGTATTATAAGTTTGTGATTCCGTTTGTAATTTTTTTATTAGTGATCGTAGACCCCATAAAAATTATACCGATCGACTCAGAATCGGGAGGAGAATCGATTAAGCGATGTCCGTCTGTCTGTCTGTCTGTCTGTCTGTCCGTCCGTCTGTCTGTCTGTCTGTTGAAATCAAGTTTCTGAAGCCCCTGGAGGATGTTCTTACATAAATTATATATCAGATTTTAGGAAATTCTCCCGCAATGAACGCTATTAAATTTCATTAAAATCGGTTTATAAACACCGAAAATATCGAAAAAATACCAAAAATTAGACGAAAATTTTAAAATTTTTGATTGAAACACACTTTTAAATAACGAGAGAAAAAAGATACTCCTGGTGTACATGTGATAATATGTTATATATCAGATTGTAGGAAATAGTTTCCCAAAGTACTCTGTAAAATCTTATCAAAATCGGTCCATAAACAACTGAGATATCGCCAAAACACTGAATTTGACGTATCGCAAATTGCCCAAAGTTCGCATTAGAGAATGTTTGTTGAAAAAATGAAATGCAGAAATAGGAAAAACCATCCTCCTTTAGCACGGACCTACATAAATTTTATATCAAATTTTAGGAAATTCCCCCGCCAAGCACGTTATTAAATTTTATCAAAAGCGGTCCATAAACAATTGAGATATCGCCATAACACTACATTTGATGTACAGCAAATTGCCCAAAGTACGTGTCTAAGAAATTTTGTTTACATTTTGTAAGTATTGTTTTAGCGATATCTCAGGTGTTTATAGACCGATTGTGATGAAATTTGACATCGTTCTTTGTGTGAGGATTTTCTAAAATCTATACTGCACAAATCTGATTACGAATACCATTCAAATTGTACCGATCAACTCAGAATCGGCAGGAGAATCGATTTCGCAACCTCCGTCCGTCCGTCTGTTTGTGTGTCTATCCGTCTGTTTGTTTGTCTGTCCGTCCGTCTGTTTGTTTGTCTGTCCGTCTGTTTTTTTGTCCGTCCGTCTACCTGTCTGTAATTTTTTCTGTTGTAGTCAAGTTTTTGGAGCTCCTGTTTTGTCGATATCTCAGGTGTTTATTTTGATGAAATTTAATAGCGTTCTTCGCAGGGGATTAACTAAATCCTGATGCATTCGGTAATTTGTGGTAGATATAATTTAGCGTTTAAGCGATGGTGTTTTGATCGACAATGATAAAATTCAGGGTGGGACAACATCCTAAAATTTTGTGTAAAATCCAGGAGCTCCACAAATCTAATTTTAGCAGACAGACACTCTGCATTAATCTTAATTTTGTGTCCGACTTTTGAACATTATGATAACATTTGAGAATGTATTATATATCAAATTATAGGTAATCTTCCTAGAAAGTACAAAAATGCAGCTAACTACATGATATCCGTTCAAAACCTACATATGTATGTAAGTATCTCACATATCAACGAAAATTTAAATTTTTTAATTGCAAATCCGTTCACGTTTGACAATTGATCCCGTATAACTTCGCCTAAGATACGATGATGACATTTAGTATAAAGACGTTGTACAATATTGATATTCAGGGCGATAGCGCCTAAAATAAACTTTCTAGAGGGACAACATTTGACAAAAGTATTTCTGATCTCTTGAAAAGTTCGATATTGAAAATGGGCGAGCTCTATTCACATTTAGTGAAATCTCCCATATAACCCCGACCGGGAATCGATTTAATGCTGATAAATTAAATCACATTAAAATTGTACAAGGAACTAGAGCAAAACTTTCCAAACATCCACCGGATCTGTCCGGAACAATACATCCCAAATATTATTGATAAAGTGTTCATTTTAATTAATTAACTAACTTCAGATAAATAAGTAAATCTTTAATAACTTTTCCGACAAAGCTGATATCCATCCATTCAAAAGCTATATATTTCACGTATGTATCTAAAACTAAGAGTGTTTACCCTATAATTTTAAGGCTTATCATTGTTGAAGCTTTGACCTAAATCAGTCCGCTAACTTCAGAGTTTTACATAACTAATCAAGAACTTTTACTAGTTGGATAATTCGTACGAATTAAAGTGCACAACCCTCACTGGGCACTGTGTTTTTGGGTTGCATGCCAGAATACTTAAACTTCATCAAATCGATGTGCTATTGCAAATGTAAGAGCATCTACATTTTGAAGCATCTTTTCTGCATGGTTTATCTGGTCTATCGAACTTTATTAAATGTTCGTAAAATATGTGTCTATTTTATTTCGAAGCTACTGGCTGGCTTAAATATGCATTCTCTACTTGTAGTCTAGTAATCATTATCTTTCACAAAGGGACCACTTTAAAACCCAAGTGAAGCTTCCCTAGACATCTGCCACCTGCCCAACCTAACCTTTGGGTGCATAAATATTCTAGATGATGATGCCATCCAAAAGCTTTTCTTTTTCCGACTCTTAATTTTAAAGACTCTTTGCATATAATACTAGTATAACCAAATTTTGCTTGGAATTACATTAAGTACTTTTGCAACACTATTGGTGAAGGGTATCCAAGATTCGGCAAAGCCGAATATACCACTCTTACTTGTTATAGGAAAATTTTCAAAAATTGACTTTTTATAAAAGAAATTGCTACTTTTATAGGGTTTTTTTAATTTACTATTTTTATAGGAAATTTTTAAAAAGTTTACTATTTTTAAATGAAATTTTTCAAAGTTTTACTATTTTTATAGAAAATTTTTTTTAAATTTACTTTTTTTTATAGGAATTTTTTTAAAAAATTACTACTTTTATAGGAAATTAAAAAACAATACTATTTTTAAAGGAAAATTTTCAAAAATTTACTTTTTATATAGGAAATTTTTAAAACAAATTGCGATTTTTATAGGAAATTTTTCAAAAATTTACTATATTTATAGGAAAATTTTCTATTTTTATAGAAAAATTTTCAAGACTTTTTCAAAAAATGAGTACTTTTATAGGAAATTTTTCAAAAATTTTACTATTTTTTAGGATAATTTTTAAAATTTTTTATTTTTATAGCATAATTTTTCAAAATGTACTAAAAATTAGTAGGAAAATTATTATTTGTAATTTCTAAAATTAATAGTAACATGCTAGAAACTTCACAAGTCAAATTTCCAAACTGCGAGGTACGTTTAGTTGTACGTAGTAGTAGTATATTTACTAGTTGGATAATTCGTACGAATTAAAGTACACGACCCTCACTGGGCACTGTGTTTTTGGGTTGCATGCCAGAATACTTAATCTTCATCAAATCGATGAGCTCTTGCAAATCTAAGGGCATCTACATTTTGAAGCATCTTTTCTGCATGGTTTATCTGGTCTATCGAACTTTATTAAATGTTCGTAAAATATGTGTCTATTTTATTTCGAAGCTACTGGATAGCTTAAATAAGCATTCTCTACGTGTAATCTAGTAATCATTATTTTTCACAAAGGGACCACTTTAGAACCCAAGTGACGCTGCCCTAGACATCAGCCACCTGCCCAACCTAACCTTTGGGTCCATAACTATTCTAGGTGATGACGCCACCGAAAAGCTTTTCGTTTTCCTACTCTAAATTTTAAAGATACTTTGCATATAATACTAAATATTGCTAGGAATTACATTAAGTATGAAAAAAAGAATATTAATATAGATATCAAGCATTTGTGTGGAGCTCAACTAAGTCAGTAATCAGAAACTATATAATTACCAATATATTCTTACGATTTTGAACTTTACTTTTGGAACACCATTGGTGAAGGGTATCCAAGAATCGGCAAAGCCGAATATACGACTCTTACTTGTTTTTATTAAACTTCACACGAAATTTAAATTATTTTCAAGCGAGCTTAAAAAAAACACGTCTATTCACAACAAGAGAGAAAAAGAAAATATATTGATGTATAATGGGCCTGTATAATTACATATCAGATTTTAGAAAACCGGTCCACAAACACCTGGAATATCTCCAAAACAGTAAAACTGATTTATCACAAATTGCCGAATTTGTAATTTATTTTTTACTTTTTTAACTTAGTTGGTTTTATCCTGAAATCAGATTTTTATATAGGTAACACGGCATTTACACATGCAAGTGCAAGCTCAATACATTTATATTTTTTTACTAACACAATCACACTTCTGCAAGTTGTAGGCTCACTGGCAAGCGATTTTGATTGCCAGTGATTTTTTTACTTGCATGTCAGAAGAATACGTATACACAACTTGTAACAAGTCACCTACGTGTGTAAACGTACTGTAATGGTGCGTAGGGAAATTTCCTAAAATGAGGCAAAAAACATGATATATAATTTCATGTCAGTACTCCCTCCAGATGCTCTAGAAACCGATTTCAGATGAACAAACTGCATATGACATGAATTTGTGGTCTGACATTCGAACATTATGAAACCATTATATATATGTGGAGCCACGAACAAAAGGTTCTTTTTGCATCATTCGAAATTTTTTGGGAAATTAAATTTTTTGTTATTTCGCACTTTAAAAAATCAATGAACCGCGAAATATATTTAAGTTAGCTACTTACCAGTAGGTGAATCTTTGTGCTCTAAATCACCACATTAAATCTTAAAAGTCTCTTTAAATAAGCAAAGAAAAAGAACCTTTTGTTAAAAAAAGTGAAAAAGTACCTTTTGATAAAAAAAAATAAAATTAAAAATATAAAAAAATAATTTTTGTTATGCAACGAAATTAAACCATAGCTCCCCCCAGAAGTAATTTACGTAACAAAAAAACATGCAGTATTTTATATTTTTGCATTTTGAACAAAATTTGGTAATAAATTCTTAATATTCTGTCATTTTTCAATGGAAAATGAAAAAACTTTATATTATGACATTTGACCCCGGGAAAGAAAGTGTTCAAATTTTACAATATTAAAATAACAATGTCGTTTACATTATAAATAGTCTGAGGAAAAATATTCACTATTACTTTTATTAATGTTGAACATTGGTACAGTTTTCGCGGATCTCTTCGATTTGAAATCACAGGTACGGCAAAACGCTTAATTATACGGATCTAATTTTTTTGGTTTTTATTCTGCCATTTGTTTGTTTTGTGATACTGAGAAGCAAATGTATTATTTGCAATATTGTTTAAACAAAATTAAAAAAAAATTAAAAACTGATTTAAATAAATTTTTTAGCTGCATATCCTTAGGCGAGTCGTCAAGGACACGCATTTTCTGGGAAAAATTGTATTACTTAGAACATTTCTAGGGGGAGTAAAGGTTCAAATGCGCACTTTCATAAAATAAGGTGCACCCTAAACTACACGAATAAGGGAAAAAATATGTAAATTACTTACTATGGAAAAATAACCTTTTGTTAAAAAAAAGTAGAAAAGAACCTTTTGTTTAGTAAAACTTTTTTAATGTCCATTTAATTACTAAATAAAAAAAATTATTATGGTTTTTCAATTGTATTTGAAAGATTTCAACCTAAATATTACAAAGATAACAAAAAACCAAAATGTAAAAAGTATGCAAAAAGAACCTTTTGTTCCGCGGCTCCACATATGATATTAAAGTATTATATATCAGATTGTAGGTAATCTTTCAGAACTTACATTAAATACAGCTCTTCTTCTGTTATCTGTAGGTGGATTTTATTCATCACTTATAACACAGTACGACAAAATCAATTTTTTTTTTTGAGTACACATGAGTAATGTTAACATAATATGAATATGAGTACACATGAGTAATGTTAACATAATATGAAAATAGGCTTAAAATAAAGAAATACGTGTCTCGACGTTTTGCTATATCACGTCAGAATTTTAAGAAAATCGATTTGAAAGATTCGAAGGACCGTGGAGGTTTACTTGTAACGTTATACTATTATATAAAGTTCTATAAAAATAGAATGGGTGAACCGATTTAAATGCTTGAGCCTGTTTTGAAAAGGGAATTAAAATTGGAGTGGGTTTCCGCTAGATGGCGCTTTAAGTTTCATGTAAAATTAAAAAATATCCAAAAAATGTACGAAAACTAAACGACCAACTTTTTTGATACAAAATAATAGTTAAGATATCATATTCATTTTTGTATTTTTACATTACATTACGTTTTTTGAATATTTTTTAATTTTACATGAAAATTAAAGGACAATCTAGCGGATGACGCTAGATGGCATTTAAATCGGTTCATCCATTATATTTTTATAAAACATTTTTTTAATAGTATTACGTTACAAGTAAACCTCCACGGTTCTTCGAATCTTTAAAATCGATTTTCTTAAAATTCTGACGTGCTACAGCAAAACGCCGAGACACGTATTTCTTTATTTTAAGCCTATTTTCATATTCTGTTAACATTTCTCATGTGTACCAACCACTGTTACTGTGTAATAACTGCAAAAGGGTCCTGAATTAAAATTCTTAAAATAATTTTAAAAATCTAATAAAACTGAAAGAAATTAATTTTTGTTGAACCAGAATTTATGTTAATGGTCGTGAGTTCGAGTCGGGCTTAGGTTCATGTCATAAATTTTTTTTATTTATGATTTTTAAATAAGATGAATATATTTAAGAAATACTGAAAAAACTATGTGACACTTAGCAGTGTGGAATGATGCATTTTCTGTCCCGCTACAGACCAGGACTGCCAGATAATTTTTGGTCACCATCTCCAAATTTTTAAATGTTTAGCCCCAAAAATCCCCAATTCATAAAAAACGTATTTGCTTACATTTTTGATTTAATTAAATTTTAATTAAAATTTTATTAACATAAAAATAGTTTTGTATGCTTACAATCATTACAAATTTAAATAATAAAATATTAGAAATCTAGTATTTAGTAAACTTCAGAATCATAAATCCAGTCAAATTTGGCTCATGAAAAGCTTACGAAAATTTTGAAAATGTGTATAAAATTTGAGAAAAATTGAATTGAATCTGATGTAGAAAATGTTGGTAGTATTCTCGATCACTGAATTTTAGTTGAGATATTGGTTTTTTGGCCATTTCATTTAATATATATATATATTTTTTTTTATAATTGAAACAATTAATTTTTAAATGTACCTTTCTTGACTTGAGAGATTACAGTTTGGTAGTTTATTTTCGAATTCTGACCCATAATTGGATGCAATTTTTATATCATGAAACGAATCATCCTTTATAACAAACTGTTTTCCTTTATTAATAAAATATGAAGTTTTAAATTCACAAGTTAAAATTTCCCCAACAAATTTGAGTGAATCCCCAACAAAATCCCCAAGCCCCAAACCAAATTTTTTCGCCTTTTTGAAGATTGAACATCCCCAACTTTGGCTTCATTTGACTTCATCATCACACTGTGTCACCAATTGTTAGATGCCAGTAGTTAAGATCATCTATTTAACTGAATTCTTAAGCGAAATGGAAAACGAGAATTATGTTAACACTCATTTCTATTTCACCTATGACCATATAATCGATTCAGTTAGACAAACTTATTCACCATACTTTTTTCCTTTATGTTTTGTATCCCTATCCTTTATTAATCTACATTTACTTTGTACTTTAACCAACTGTCAGCTGGTAAAGAAGACAAAGATTTTTGTTTTGACAAGTTATTGTTTATTTTTTTACGTTAATGCAAATTTTGAATTTAGTATCAACTTGAAAGAGTTAATGAAAACATGTAAATCGCGGTGCCCATGCAATATAATTGAAAGAAATTAATTTTACCGGTTACCATTACATAAAATTTTTATCGAAAATTTTTCTATAGAAAAATATATTTATCGAAAAATTTTCTATAGAAAAATATTTTTATCGAAAATTTGTCTATAGAAAAATATATTTACGAAAATTTTTCTATAGAAAAATATTTTTATCGAAAATTTTTGTACAGAAAGATATTTTTATCGAAAATTTTTCTATAGAAAAATATTTTTATCGAATATTTTTCTATAGAACATAATAAAAAAAATTTTTGATCAAAAATTTTTCTACATAAAAATGTTTTATTGAAAAAGTTTCTGTAAAAAAAATATTTTTATCTAAAAAATATTGTTACAGAAAAATCTAAGACTGTTTAATATTTGTATTTAATTCTATTTCAAAAAATATTCCAATTCAGATACATTTATTTTAAAAAGTAAATTTTTGGAAAATTTTTGAAAAATTCCTTTAAAAAGTTTATTTTTGAAAAATTACTTTAAAAGCAAATTTTTGAAAAATTTTCTTAAAAAAGTAAATTATTGAAAAATTTCATATAAAAGGTAAATGTTTGAAAAATTTCCTTTAAAGTGTAAAGTTTTGTAAAATTTCCTTTAAAAAGTAAATTTCCTATAAAAAGTAAATTTTTTAGAAACATTTTTAATAAAAATATTTCTTTGTAGCAAAAATTATCGATAAAAAAAATTTTCAATAGAAAAGTTTTTGATAAAATTAAAAAAAGTAGAAATCGTTTTTGTAAACATTAGAACTTCACTTTGAAAAATATGCAAATTTTATTTAAAAGTATAAAAAAACTGCAACTCTGCCAACGATTGTTCTGTTCTCTATACCACTAATTTTAATGGATTTATTAATAAAATAATAGAAGATTGTGTTGATAAAAAATACGTCCTTTAAGAATAGATTATAAAGAAAAATAAATTTTTAAGAAATAAATATTTCTTTTGGTAATAAAAATATTTTTTAAAAGAAAATTTATTTTGTGCCAAAAAATCAATTTTATACAAAAAGTCTTTGTTTTAATGCATCTAACATGTTTGTTACTGAAGAAAACTGTTCTATTTCATATTAAACATTTTTACTAAAAATAAAAATACATTAAAAACATAAAACATTTTATTTCCTTAAAATTAAACCTAACTTAACAATAAAATAAAATGATAATACTTCGAGCCCCCTAGAGTAGTCTTTTTCCTTGGTGTTATTTCATGAAGTAAAACAGAGAAGAAGAAAAAAGAGTTTAGAAACACGTTTCTAAATTTATGCAAAGTTTGTTGGACTATAACCAGGGACCTCAAGTCTTTCCAGGAGTGTATTATACCTTAAAAGAATCAGGAATCGTTTTTGATTTATGTGTTCAAATACGATTTTACTTTAAGACATTTTTTTTGGATTTTAAAAAGTTTAATTCACTTTTTAAATTAGTTAAGTATCTAATTATTTATTGTTTTTTATTTTTATTATACGTTGTAATGTAATAAAGTGGTGTTATATTTTAACTTAACCCTAGAACGTCATCCTTCGTCAAAATGACTACGGAGGCTATAATATGTTAAGTTTTTATTAATAATTAAGAAATAAACAAATGAATTTCTTAAAATATTTATTAAAAAGAGTCTATTAATACATAATAAAACTATTTTGATATCCATTTTTGCTCACGAAGTGTTTTATAGTCTCTTGAAGTATGCGTAGTCAAAATGACGAAGGATGACGTTAGTGTATGTAAAATAAGGATGACGTTCCAGGGTTAATATCTTGGTGTTTTTATTCATAAAAATATAGGCTATAAAGTGAATTTGAAAAATTAAAAACGAATCCGTGTACATATACAGGGCCTAGAGCATCGATAGAGGACGATAATGTGATTATTTTAAGCTATAAACCACTCCTAGAAAGACTTGGGTCTATTGTTATAGACTGGCAAATTTTCGAAAATTAAAAGTTTAATACACTATTTCAAGTGTGAATTCGTATTCCCAGACAAAAATCAATAACGATTCCGTGTGCCTCTACAGGGCTACGAGGAATCAACATACGACAGTACTATGATTCTTTTAAGGTATAATACACTCCTGGAAACACTTGAGTTTCCTGTTTATAGACCGGCAAACTTTTTAAAATCCAAAAAAATGTCTAAAAGTGAAATCATATTTGAACACATAAATCAAAAACGATTCAACAGAGGACAGTACTGTGATTCTGTTAAGGTATAATACACTCCTGGAAAGACTTGAGGTCCCTGGTTATAAACCGGCAAACTTTTTAAAATTAAAAAAAATTTCTAAAAGTGAAATCGTATTTGAACACATAAATCAAAAACGATTTCGTGTGCCTCTACAGCGCTTAGGGGAATCGATAGAGGTTTGCACTGTGATTCTGTTAAGGTATGACACACTCCTGGAAAGGCTTGCGATCCCTGGTTATAGACCAACAAACTTTGGGTAAATTTAGAAACTTTGAACATAATTTTTCACATGGTTGATAATTACTTCAATGTTTTTTCTTCTTCTCTGTTTTACTTCATTCATCATGAAATAATACTAAAGAAAAAGACTACTGGAGGGACTCGAAGTATTAATTCAATAATACTTAAGTATTGTCATTTTATTTCATTGCTAAGTAAGGTATAATTTTAACGAAATAAAATGTTTGTATTATGAAAAAAAAAAAACAGTTTCAGTAACAAATATATTAAATGTATAAAAACAAAGATTTTGAGTATAAAATTGATTTTTTTTTACAAAAAAGATGTTTTTTTGAGAAATATTTTTATTACTCAAAGAAATATTTCTATAAATTTTTTTTTTTTTACAAAATGTCGTATCCCCCTGACGGGTTAAGTTTTTTTATACCCTTCACCAATAGGTGAAGGGGTATTATAAGTTTGTGATTCCGTTTGTAATTTTTTTATTAGTGATCGACTCAGAATCGGGAGGAGAATCGATTAAGCGATGTCCGTCTGTCTGTTGAAATCAAGTTTTTGAAGCCCCTGGAGGATGGACCTACATAAATTATATATCAGATTTTAGGAAATTCTCCCGCAAAGAACGGTTAATAATCGGTTAATAAACACCGAAAATATCGAAAAAATACCAAAAATTATACGAACATTTAAACATTTTTGATTGAAACACACTTTTAAATAACAAGAAAAAAAAGATACTCCTGGTGTACATGGGATAATATATTATATATCAGATTGTAGGAAATGGTTCCCCAAAGCACTCTGTAAAATGTTTATCAAAATCGGTCCATAAACCACTGAGATATCGCCAAAACACTAAGTTTGATGTATTGCAAATTGCCCAAAGTACGCATTAGAGAATGTTTGTTGAAAAAATGAAATGCAAAAATAGGAAAAACCATCCTCCTTTAGCACGGACATACATAAATTTTATATCACATTTTAGGAAATTCTTCCGCCAAGCACGTTATTAAATTTTATCAAAAGCGGTCCATAAACAACTGAGATATCGCCAAAACACTACTTGTGATGTGCAGCAAATTCCCCAAAGTACGTGTCTAAGAAATTTTGTTGACATTTTGTAAGTATTGTTTCAGCGATATCTCAGGTGTTTATGGACCCATTGTGATGAAATTTGACAGCGTTCTTAGTGGGAGGATTTCCTAAAATCTGATATATAAACTCCACAAATCTGATTATGAATACCATTCATATTGTACCGATCGACTCAGAATCGGCAGGAGAATCGATTTCGCGACGTACGTCCGTCTGTTTGTCTGTCCGTCCGTCTACCTGTCTGTCCGTCCGTCCGTCTACCTGTCTGTCCTTTTTATACCCACCATCAAAAAGAATGGGGGGTATATTGAGATTGTCTTCCCGTTTGTAATTTCCTTAATATTGGCCCAAAAATCAAAAACTATATATATTCTGAATCCTTATGAAATTCTAAGACGATTGAGCGATGTCCGTCAGTCTGTTGAAATCACGATAACGTCTAAACGAAAGGAGCTAGCTCAATGAAACTTAGGAAAAACATTCTTCACCACTGAGAAAATGTTGGTATTGAAATTGGCCAAATCGGTTAACATTTGACCATAGCTCCCGTATAACCTCGCCTACGCTAATCGCTTATTTGCTAATAAATAACAAACTATAAAAGCTATGATGATAAAATGGTATATAGAAGTTCTGCATAGGCCCTAGGCAGCATGTAAAATTTCATCAAAATCGGTTGACATTTAGTCATAGCTCCCATACAAAAAACTTACGGAAACAGCCAAAATTTCACCCAAAATACACTTAAATGCCAATAAATCTAAAACTATAACAGATATATGCCAACCAGTGTGCAAAATTTTGTCACAATCGGTCACCATTTGACCATAGCTCCCATATAAAAAACTTACGGAACACAAAAATACAAAAATAAACGGGGGTTTATGTCCGCCTGTCCGTCAGAAAAAAGCTCGATATAGCCTTAACGAAAAGGGCTACAGTAACAAAATTTTACAAAAGGAAGTCTTATATGAATGCCAGCCAGTGTGCAATCGGCTACTATTTGACCATAGCTCCCATGTAAAAAACTTACAGAAACACAAAAATACAATAAGAAAACACAGTCTATGTCCGTCTTTCCGTCAGAGAAAAGAGCTAGAGATACAAAATTTAACAATAATATTTTCGATATATTATAGAAATTGTGTGCTAAAAATGGCTAAAATCGGTTGATATTTAGTTAGAGCTCCCATATAACCCTTCCCCGGGAATCACATTTATGCTAACAAATTGAATAAAATTGTAAAATCTATGACTACTACATTTAGAACAGAGAAGTTTTATGCAACTTTCAGTCAGTATGTCAAATTTTATAGGAATCGGTCCATTTTTGACCATAGCTTTCATATAAAAACCGTTTCCGGTAACTACTAAAATGCCAAAAACGCCAGTTAAAAGCTATTAAATTATAAACTATGTCAGCTATGGTCACTAAATTTTGCACAAATAAACTTTATATTAATACCAGCCAGTATGTAAAATTTTGTAACAATCGGTCAACATTTGGCTATAGTTCTTATATATATAACATCCCCTTTTTATATCTACAATCAAAAAGATTTGGAGGTACATTCAGTATATTAAGATTGCGTCTACGAAATTAGATAGCTATCAATCAATGTTAGGTCCAGACTTTATACACGGTAGATGCATTAGGAACTCCTTACAAAATATATGAACCTGTCGTGTTGCTATCAACATGTTTATGGCACAATGAAACAACTTATTAATGTAAAACTATATTCGGTTATGGAACAGCATTTTGTCCAAGGTAAATACTAGGGAAACCACTTAAATACTTTTTAATGTTGAACTATAGTAGCAATACCACTGCAACCGAATTTAGTCCAAATATATAACCTTCACCCGTAGAAGCTTCTAGAATTTTACAGCTACAACTTAATATTTTTTATGAATGGCTTACAAAATGGAACATTGTTGTTAACACCCAAAAATCAAGTCACATAACTTTTACTACAAGAAGAGAAAATTGTCCAGAAGTTTTTCTTAATGGAACTTTAATTCCAAGTGTTACAACTGTCAAATATCTAGGCCTTCATTTGGACAGGAGGCTTACATGGAAAGCTCATATAAGCGCGAAAAGAAAGCAGCTTGATATTAAATTCAAACAAATGTATTGGCTGCTTGGACGAAAATCACAACTTTCTCTAGAAAATAAGATGCTTCTCTACAAAAGCATATTAAAACCTATATGGACTTATGGCATAGAACTATGGGGAACTGCTTGTAATTCTAACATAGAAATATTGCAAAGATATTAGTCCAAAGCTTTACGATCGATAGCAAACTCCCCATTTTACATAGCTAACAAAGCTTTGCACAACGACTTAAAAATACCATTTGTAAAAACCGAAATAAAAAGATTTAGCTCTAAGTACTTAGACAGACTTAGTAATCATGTTAATGTATTGGCGATTACTCTTTTAGACGATACTAATGAAGTAAGAAGGCTTAAAAGTAATCATATTCTAGATCTCCCTTACATTTAATTACATTAATTAATATATATGCATGTATATACTATAACAATGTTTTATATTAAATTTTAATTTTTCTAAAAATTATATTTTAGCTGTATATATGTAAATATTGTAAATACATATATAATTTAAGTATTGTTTTCAATAGAAATCAATAGTACCTGTTCTTTTGTTTAAGTTATCTCATTTGCTTATTATTGTAAGATAGATTGCAAATAAAAATGTAATAATAAAAAAAAAATATATATATATAACCAACAATACCACATTTGGTCAACATTTTGAATTAGCTGCACTCTCGTACAACTTGATGGTGGGTATACAAGATTCGGCACAGCAGAATATAACACTCTTACTTGTTTCTGTTGTAGTCAAGTTTTTGGAGCTCCTGTTTTGTCGATATCTCAGATGTTTATTTTGATGAAATTTAATAGCGTACTTCGCAGGGGATTACCTAAACTCTGATGCATTCGGTAATTTGTGGTAGATATAATTTAGTGTTTAAGCGGTATTTCAGGTGTTTTGATCGACAATGATGAAATTTAGGGTGAGACGATATCCTAAAATTTTATGTAAAATGCATATGTTTATACCTTCAAAGAGCTCCACAAATCTGATTTTAGCAGACAGACACATTATGATAACATTTGAGAATGTATTATACATCAAATTATAGGTAATCTTCCTAGGAAGTACAAAAATGCGACTGAGTACATGATATCCGTTCAAAACCTACATATGCATGTATGTATGTATCTCAATTATCAACGAAAATTAAAATTTTTTAATTGCAATTGGGAGAAATCCGTTCACGTTTGACAATTGCTTCCGTATAACTTCGCCTGAGGCAATCTCTTAGTAGCTAATAAATGACAAATTATAATAGATACGATGATGACATTTAGTATAAAGACATTGTACAATATCGTTATTCAGGGCGATAGCGCCTAAAATAAACTTTCTAGAGGGACACGTTTGACAAAAGTATTTCTGATCTCTTGAAAAGTTCGGTATTGAAAATGGTCGAGCTCATTTCACATTTAGTGAAATCTCCCATATAACCCCGACCGGGAATCACTTTAATGCTGATAAATTAAATCACATTATAATTGCACAAAGAACTAGAGCAAAACTTTCCACACATCCATCGGACAGACCGAAAGAGCAATACATTATTATTGATGAAGTATTCATCTTAATTCCATTTAAAAGCTATATATTTCACGTATGTATCTAAAACTAAGAGTTTATACCCTATAATTCTAAGGCTTGATTATATTGACAATCATTGTTAAAGCTTTGACCTAAATCAGTCCGCTAACTTCAACGTTTTACATTACTAATCAAGAACTTTTACTAGTTGGATAATTCGTACGAATTAAAGTACACAACCCTCACTGCGCACTGTGTTTTTGGGTTGCATGCCAGAATACTTAATCTTCATCAAATCGATGTGCTTTTGCAAATCTAAGGGCATCTACATTCTGAAGCATCTTTTATTAAGTGTTCGTAAAATAGACACATATATCGAAGCTACTGGCTGGCTTAAATAAGCATTCTCTACCTGCCCAACCTAATCTTTGGGTCCATAACTATTCTAGATGATGACGCCACCGAAAAGCTTTTCGTTTTCCGACATAGCTAAATATTGCTAGGAATTACATTTAGTATGAACAAAAGAAAATTAATATACATATCAAGCATTTGTGTGGGGCTCAACTAATCAGAAACTATATAATTATCAATATATTCTTACGATTTTGTACTTTACTTTTAGAACACCATTGGTGAGGGGTATCCAAGATTCGGCAAAGCCGAATATACCACTCTTGTTTTGACTAAAAAATAAAAAGAACAAGGGGCAATACTAAAAACATCTGGCCTAGGAACGTGGTAGAATAATGAAACTGAAAAAAAGATGTCAGCCAGAAAAGAAAAAGGGCGGGAGGAATGGAGGGGAATATAGTAGGAATAGAAGAAGAAATTTTGGAAAAGGGTCACTTGGAGAAATTATGTGTAAAAGAAGTGATGGTCAAGTGAGAAAATAAAAAAGGAAATGGCATGTTTTTTTTCATCTTAATTATATTTTTTGAAATATATTTTCTTTATTAAATTTAATTTCGTTAAAAGACAATAAATAAAACACACACACAATAATAACAAAATAACATTTATTTCAAATAAATAAAGCACACACCACACAATAACTGCTCCAATACAAAAATTAATAAGAAAAAAAAAATACACAAATAAAAATCCGTAGAAAAATATTTAAATAAAAACCAGTTCCTGGAAATTAAGTGCCGAGGAGTGTCAGAGATCGCCCCCCTGGTCTCATCAAGAAAAAAAAAACGTTGCAGCTCGGACGGACTTGACTGAGACCTTAACAGAAAAAAATAAAATTAAAACAAGAAGCCGTTTTTTAGTACTTTGTGAGGGACGCGGTGAGAGCCCTTAACAGAACGTATATCAGGACCGATCTACGGGTATTTTGGTTTCTTTTTTTTTTGACAGAGCAAAATTGCTCAGTACGGCGAACCGCTCTTGGCTTGTTTTTATTTATGTACAAAAGACCTTAACTCAAACTAAATCGAGCTATATGATGGAATAAACTGTAAAATGGAGTAAAACAATCAGGTAAGTGAGCTAACGCAATTATGTAAAGGTAGATTTAGGGACAGTTCCTAACTATTAGGCCAAGGAACTGCCATGGAAAAGGGTGGGCTGGCCAAGCAGCAAAATATCAGCTACCAACCAGAAAAATAGAATGTTGCAATGTCCAGGGACAAGCGCATTCCCTAAGGCTCGTAGAGTAGGAACTGGAAATTGACATTTGGTTTCAGTTTCTTTTTGATTAACGACTTGTGGGTGGCTGATATGGTGAACCGCACGCCTTCTACCGGCTTAGCCAGGCAGTCATCAACGGAGTCCGCCTCAAGAGTCGTTGACAAAAATGGCTCAATAATGGGGGCCCGAATTTCGGGTTTCCCTATGTCTATAGTTAAATATATTACTCTTTATTTGTCATTGAATAAGGTAAGCAAATCCAGCGTAAGTCATACTGATCAAGATCAATCAAGGTCAATCAGTATTTGCGACGCTGGAATTGTTAATCTTATTGAATGAGAAATAGAGAGGCCTGCTATTGGTCTTTTATCTAGAACTCTCGTAAGTCTCAATATCTGAGAATTAATATTCTGATATTGATGGCTACATTGTTCTAGAGAAAAGAGCAACAAGCAGTAGCCCAAGGCAAAGTTTTCAAAACTTAGATTTTCAACGGATAAGTCGCGGAATAAAGTTATCACAGCTTATTCCATTGTCGATCCGTTGAATGCTTAAGTTTTGAAAAACTTTGTCTTCCAGCTTTCCCCCATTTTAATTCCCAGTTCCTATTTCAAAACATAAATCAAATTTTAAAATAGACCCCTGGCTGTTGTCAATGGTTCTATTTTTCTGGTTCCTACCCTTACAAATTGTTATAAGCTCACTACTAATAATAAAATAAATCTTATAAACTAATTCAATATAAATAAAAAAATAATAAAAGTTTTGATTTCTGCTTGAATAAAATTTTGGCAAATCAAAGTAATAGTAAATTACAGTAAAAATATAATAAAAATTTCATAGGATAGATAGCTATAAATAGTATGGCAGAAACTAGAGCAAGTAAGATGCAAGGCGATTCCGCTTCTTCTTCCTCTAGGCCGATCCTAAGAAGGGTTCCTTCCAACACAGCAGCTGCAACACCAATGGTGACAAATCCGGCATATACTGTATACCTGCCTGCTGACATTCCACTAGTGGAGTCAAACATAACGTCTCCCAGCTACAGCAGTTTGACAGCACAAAACGTACGCCAGGAGTTCAGGAATCAGGCTAACACATGCGCACCGGTAGTCCAACCAACAACCCAGGAGAATATCCAAAAGATCGTCGACTCAACTATAGGTGTAAGGCAAGTTGAGATGTTTCGAACAATGGAGGAGAGACTACGCGATTTGGTACCGCAGATAGTGGCGGAGAGCATCCGGTCACTATCCAGAGCATCAGGTAACCAAATGCACCTGACTTTAATAGGTCGCAACAACCAACGCATCCAGCAACATTGCCGACACAACCATAGTACAGGCAGCAGGCTCCACCAACACATATGCCGCAAGCGCCACCAACGCGAATGCACAGTTCCATGCAGCATCCTAATCCTCAAAATAGAGTAAACCATAGCCACAATAATTCATTATTTCATTCCAGTGGCAGCAGCTCTGTTCAACAGGATGAAAGACACCGGAAGCTTGGCCTTGATAAATGGGGCATTAACTTCGACGGATCATCAAAAGCAATGGGGGCCCAACAATTTGTATTTAGAGTTGAGGAAATGCGGAAAGATTATGGGAACAGCTGGTCAGAGGTATTGTGTCAGTTTCATCAGTTGCTTTTTGGTGAAGTTCTCGAGTGGTACTGGATGCAGCGTTGTCAGCAGCCAGCTTATTCCTGGGACGAGTAAGTATTTAGTAGAAATAAATTTACCCCACATCGAAATTAATGTAATATTTTAGTGGAATTATTTTTACCACTCGTCTGTTTTCTGCTATTTATGTCTACAGATCATGTCGAATTCAAAAAAACTCAGTGATTCACTCATATCTCAATTTCTTGAGGAATGTTTTGAGGACGATGACGAGTTTAGCGAAGTCGACGACGAAATTGTCGATCCGGATTTCTGCATTGAAGAAAGTGACATGGAGGATGAAATGCGTATAGAAGATGATGCATGCAGTGAACAGGATGAAGAGGATACAATGATTGTTGAGTAAATTGTTGGAAAAGATGAAGAGGAACTAGTTGTTGATGAAAATGTATGTGAATCTGCTGTAAACTACTTTTATGGAAAAAACGGGTTCAAGTGGTCAGCATTGGAACCAACACGCTGCGTAAAGACTCCTCTTCATAATATTGTGCGGTTACCAGTTGCTACACAACCGCAATCAGAAAATGATTTATATGGATATTGGTCGCGAATTTTTGATAGCCATATGGAGAACATGATTTTAGAACATACAAATACAAAATTAAAAGCAAAATTTGATCTAACAGCACAAACTGAAGCGAAAATGCTAGATAAAATAGAATTGCGTGCATTTTTCGGTATCTTAATTTACACATCCGTATTCAAGTCTAACCACGAGGCCGTCCAATTTATTTTTGCAACGATTATTGAACGACCCAATAGCAGCAATTTCTGGTATATTTAACAAATTTATAGAAAACTGCCGAAAAAGTTATTCAATTGGTACTCATGCCTGCATTGATGAAATGTTGGTACCGTTTCGCGGAAGATGCAAGTTAAAAATTTACATGCCAAAGAAACCCGCAAAATATGGCATTAAGATAATGTCATTGACTGATGCACGCACACAATATCTTGCAAACGCTTATATATACTTTGGAAAAAACTCGGATGCAGTTGGTCTAACAAATAAAGAAAAACGACTTGCAGTACCAACACAATCAGTAATAAGGCTGTCTAAAATAATAGAAGGAAGTCGAATAAATATAACTGCTGACAATTGGTTTTCATCACTCCAGCTGGTGGAAGAACTTAAAAAACGAGAACTAACTTATTTAGGTACGCTAAAAAAGAACAAAAGAGAGATTCCACCGGAATTTTTGCCCAAAAAAAAAAATAGACCGTTGGGATCCTGCATATATGGTTTTACCAAAGATATCACTATTTTATCCTACGTGCCTCGTCAAAATTGTGCTGTTGTATTATTGTCCTCCATGCACCACAAAAAAGAAGATGACCCACCCACTTCAAAACCTGCAATGATAGCTGATTATAACAATACAAAAGGTGGAGTGGATAAGCTCGATAAGAAATGCTCGATTTATTCATGCGGCCGACGCACATTGGGGTTTTTCATACCCAAAATGGGAATTAATTGAAAAATTTAATTCGTCGGTACCGAATATTTTTTTATATTAGTAAAAGTTTACAAAATTCTGCAACACCAGCTCCAAAAAAATGTCTCTAGCAACTACCGTTATATTCCCACACGTTTTCAAAGTTAAAGTTTTTTGATGACTTGTAAATGTTTGTGAAAAAATAAAATTTTTTGCATTTTCAAAATTAATTTTTTGCTGTTTCTTAAATGAAAATGTAAAGAAAAGTTATGGAGCCTATAACATCAGGTTATTAAGATTATATTTGTGTTATTATATTTTAAGTGTAACTGATACTAACAGTTTTAAAATATTTTTTCGTGAAGACCTATAAATTGGCAAATTTGGTAATATATATAGAAAAATAGTTGTGAATTTAGCAAAATTTGGTAACAATTCTTTTTTCTCCATAAACTTCGGATAATTTGGAAAATATTATAAAAAATTAGTTTTGCACGTTTTTGCACATAACAAATAAAAAAGCAAATATATTTGTTGATCCGCATAATTCTTTTGCATATTAGGTACAAACTTGAATACTTTTGTTTCTCGGAGAGATCTTTTAAAAATAATGAAAAATTCTGGCTGTGAAAACATTTAACATTTTTTCTTAAATCAAAAAGGGCTACTTTTCCAGAAATTCTTTGACTTAAGTCACGGTACGGGAATAGGGTATATAAGCTGCGTTCTTTTTTTGCGTTTTATACATATTGCATTCGTGCGAAATGCAAATTTCCAAAATTCGTTTTACAAAATTTTTTAAAAGCAAAGAAAGAAATAAAATCTCATGCGTTATTATGGAACCAATTTTAACAAAATTTTATATTTTATTACTTAGAAAAATAATCAAATGTAGCATTTTTTCCGTAAAATTGTCTAAGAACATAAAATAAGCGGAAAAGACGCTCAAAAACAGCTTGAGCGATTTATAAGACTTCTACTTCAAGAAAATGCAATATACTCACTTTTTCATAAATGATAGTCCAAATAACTTACATTTAGCAAAACCCGAAAAAATACCCATTTTCTCCCTTGTAAACGCATTTTTCAATTTTAGGGCATGGCTCAAATTTTCAGGGTTAATGTTTCTCACCAAATGACACAATAATCCGGCCGACACTCTTCGAAATAAAAAAAAAAAATAATATTTTCATACAAACAACCTAAGGTTATGTACCTTAATTTATAAAAAAGAAGAAATTCTAATAATGTATATTAAAAAATTGATTAATTTTGCTTTCAACACAACCAAAGGCTCCCTCGGGTATTACGAGACACAATTAATAACATTTTGAAAAACCACACACTTTTGTCTGCAATGTAGTAAGCCAATGTGTGTGGGATGCAGCAAACGTATATGCTTACACTGTGTGAACACCAGGGTAAGGATTTGAACACTCATTTCACACATTTGCTCATGTGCAAAAATTCCTTTTTATAAATAAAAATCTCGCACACAGTCATGGGTATTAAAAAATTTTTCTTGTACATTCATCTCTTACTCGTGTTGACAAGAGTAAACTTTTTCTACACAAGTCACGATCAACTAAAAAATGAAAACCACATTTTGTGTGCCACTCACAAAAAATATTTTACACGACTAGCTCACGACTTGCCCGTGAGTGGCACATTAGAAGAAATATTAACTAAATTTCTGCTTTGTTAAAGAAAAGACAAAAACAAAAAATACAAGAACAAAATCAAATTATTGCAAAAAAATAAATGGTTCGATAGAACAGAGAGGCTGTGTTAGGTTTAAGAAACACAGCGGGAAATATCGCAAAGCCTTTAAACAAAAGTGCATAGAAATACATATACATAGGTATTTTTAATATTTTGATATTTTGTTTTTGATATTTTGAAAAAAATGATTCAATCTGTTTTTTATTTATCAAAAACCGCATTGATAAATAAAAAATATTACATTATTTATTTTTCTGCAATTTTTTCACAGTACAAATCTATAGGCTCGTAACCGTAAATTTGTCCTGCTGAAAATGTAAAAGACTCAATTGTAATTAACTAATAATGATAATTAACTAAATTAAAAATGAATGAATGACAAATGTGGATGCTCATGCGCCTGCTTATATTGAAGTTTAGTTTAGTCGTGAGCATGAGGAAATGATTTTTAAATTTTATTCACTCTTCACGCGCGAGAGTTGTATAAGTTAATCTTTAGTCATAATTCAACATTACTCACAACTCTTGAGAAAGTGCTGAATTTAGACAAATGAGCTTCACACTCGTGAATATTTTCTTACCCTGGTGAACACAGATTTTGATGAGTAAAAAAACACCTATAAGGTGGACATGCAGTTTTTACACCTGATTTTTTTTATGATCTCTTTTATTTCTTTAAATTTATACATTTGGCTGTGAAAAAATGCCCTTTAAGTTTTTGTTTTTTTAGTTCATATTTTTATACCCTTCACCAATAGGTGAAAGGGTATTATAAGTTTGTGATTCCGTTTGTAATTTTTTTATTAGTGATCGTAGACCCCATAAAAATTATACCGATCGACTCAGAATCGGGAGGAGAATCGATTAAGCGATGTCCGTCTGTCTGTCTGTCTGTCTGTCTGTCCGTCCGTCTGTCTGTCTGTCTGTTGAAATCAAGTTTCTGAAGCCCCTGGAGGATGTTCTTACATAAATTATATATCAGATTTTAGGAAATTCTCCCGCAATGAACGCTATTAAATTTCATTAAAATCGGTTTATAAACACCGAAAATATCGAAAAAATACCAAAAATTAGACGAAAATTTTAAAATTTTTGATTGAAACACACTTTTAAATAACGAGAGAAAAAAGATACTCCTGGTGTACATGTGATAATATGTTATATATCAGATTGTAGGAAATAGTTTCCCAAAGTACTCTGTAAAATCTTATCAAAATCGGTCCATAAACAACTGAGATATCGCCAAAACACTGAATTTGACGTATCGCAAATTGCCCAAAGTTCGCATTAGAGAATGTTTGTTGAAAAAATGAAATGCAGAAATAGGAAAAACCATCCTCCTTTAGCACGGACCTACATAAATTTTATATCAAATTTTAGGAAATTCCCCCGCCAAGCACGTTATTAAATTTTATCAAAAGCGGTCCATAAACAATTGAGATATCGCCATAACACTACATTTGATGTACAGCAAATTGCCCAAAGTACGTGTCTAAGAAATTTTGTTTACATTTTGTAAGTATTGTTTTAGCGATATCTCAGGTGTTTATAGACCGATTGTGATGAAATTTGACATCGTTCTTTGTGTGAGGATTTTCTAAAATCTATACTGCACAAATCTGATTACGAATACCATTCAAATTGTACCGATCAACTCAGAATCGGCAGGAGAATCGATTTCGCAACCTCCGTCCGTCCGTCTGTTTGTGTGTCTATCCGTCTGTTTGTTTGTCTGTCCGTCCGTCTGTTTGTTTGTCTGTCCGTCTGTTTTTTTGTCCGTCCGTCTACCTGTCTGTAATTTTTTCTGTTGTAGTCAAGTTTTTGGAGCTCCTGTTTTGTCGATATCTCAGGTGTTTATTTTGATGAAATTTAATAGCGTTCTTCGCAGGGGATTAACTAAATCCTGATGCATTCGGTAATTTGTGGTAGATATAATTTAGCGTTTAAGCGATGGTGTTTTGATCGACAATGATAAAATTCAGGGTGGGACAACATCCTAAAATTTTGTGTAAAATCCAGGAGCTCCACAAATCTAATTTTAGCAGACAGACACTCTGCATTAATCTTAATTTTGTGTCCGACTTTTGAACATTATGATAACATTTGAGAATGTATTATATATCAAATTATAGGTAATCTTCCTAGAAAGTACAAAAATGCAGCTAACTACATGATATCCGTTCAAAACCTACATATGTATGTAAGTATCTCACATATCAACGAAAATTTAAATTTTTTAATTGCAAATCCGTTCACGTTTGACAATTGATCCCGTATAACTTCGCCTAAGATACGATGATGACATTTAGTATAAAGACGTTGTACAATATTGATATTCAGGGCGATAGCGCCTAAAATAAACTTTCTAGAGGGACAACATTTGACAAAAGTATTTCTGATCTCTTGAAAAGTTCGATATTGAAAATGGGCGAGCTCTATTCACATTTAGTGAAATCTCCCATATAACCCCGACCGGGAATCGATTTAATGCTGATAAATTAAATCACATTAAAATTGTACAAGGAACTAGAGCAAAACTTTCCAAACATCCACCGGATCTGTCCGGAACAATACATCCCAAATATTATTGATAAAGTGTTCATTTTAATTAATTAACTAACTTCAGATAAATAAGTAAATCTTTAATAACTTTTCCGACAAAGCTGATATCCATCCATTCAAAAGCTATATATTTCACGTATGTATCTAAAACTAAGAGTGTTTACCCTATAATTTTAAGGCTTATCATTGTTGAAGCTTTGACCTAAATCAGTCCGCTAACTTCAGAGTTTTACATAACTAATCAAGAACTTTTACTAGTTGGATAATTCGTACGAATTAAAGTGCACAACCCTCACTGGGCACTGTGTTTTTGGGTTGCATGCCAGAATACTTAAACTTCATCAAATCGATGTGCTATTGCAAATGTAAGAGCATCTACATTTTGAAGCATCTTTTCTGCATGGTTTATCTGGTCTATCGAACTTTATTAAATGTTCGTAAAATATGTGTCTATTTTATTTCGAAGCTACTGGCTGGCTTAAATATGCATTCTCTACTTGTAGTCTAGTAATCATTATCTTTCACAAAGGGACCACTTTAAAACCCAAGTGAAGCTTCCCTAGACATCTGCCACCTGCCCAACCTAACCTTTGGGTGCATAAATATTCTAGATGATGATGCCATCCAAAAGCTTTTCTTTTTCCGACTCTTAATTTTAAAGACTCTTTGCATATAATACTAGTATAACCAAATTTTGCTTGGAATTACATTAAGTACTTTTGCAACACTATTGGTGAAGGGTATCCAAGATTCGGCAAAGCCGAATATACCACTCTTACTTGTTATAGGAAAATTTTCAAAAATTGACTTTTTATAAAAGAAATTGCTACTTTTATAGGGTTTTTTTAATTTACTATTTTTATAGGAAATTTTTAAAAAGTTTACTATTTTTAAATGAAATTTTTCAAAGTTTTACTATTTTTATAGAAAATTTTTTTTAAATTTACTTTTTTTTATAGGAATTTTTTTAAAAAATTACTACTTTTATAGGAAATTAAAAAACAATACTATTTTTAAAGGAAAATTTTCAAAAATTTACTTTTTATATAGGAAATTTTTAAAACAAATTGCGATTTTTATAGGAAATTTTTCAAAAATTTACTATATTTATAGGAAAATTTTCTATTTTTATAGAAAAATTTTCAAGACTTTTTCAAAAAATGAGTACTTTTATAGGAAATTTTTCAAAAATTTTACTATTTTTTAGGATAATTTTTAAAATTTTTTATTTTTATAGCATAATTTTTCAAAATGTACTAAAAATTAGTAGGAAAATTATTATTTGTAATTTCTAAAATTAATAGTAACATGCTAGAAACTTCACAAGTCAAATTTCCAAACTGCGAGGTACGTTTAGTTGTACGTAGTAGTAGTATATTTACTAGTTGGATAATTCGTACGAATTAAAGTACACGACCCTCACTGGGCACTGTGTTTTTGGGTTGCATGCCAGAATACTTAATCTTCATCAAATCGATGAGCTCTTGCAAATCTAAGGGCATCTACATTTTGAAGCATCTTTTCTGCATGGTTTATCTGGTCTATCGAACTTTATTAAATGTTCGTAAAATATGTGTCTATTTTATTTCGAAGCTACTGGATAGCTTAAATAAGCATTCTCTACGTGTAATCTAGTAATCATTATTTTTCACAAAGGGACCACTTTAGAACCCAAGTGACGCTGCCCTAGACATCAGCCACCTGCCCAACCTAACCTTTGGGTCCATAACTATTCTAGGTGATGACGCCACCGAAAAGCTTTTCGTTTTCCTACTCTAAATTTTAAAGATACTTTGCATATAATACTAAATATTGCTAGGAATTACATTAAGTATGAAAAAAAGAATATTAATATAGATATCAAGCATTTGTGTGGAGCTCAACTAAGTCAGTAATCAGAAACTATATAATTACCAATATATTCTTACGATTTTGAACTTTACTTTTGGAACACCATTGGTGAAGGGTATCCAAGAATCGGCAAAGCCGAATATACGACTCTTACTTGTTTTTATAAGCTATTTATATGTCGTTTTTTTATACCCTTCACCAATAGGTGAAAGGATATTATAAGTTTGTGATTCCTTTTGTAATTTTTTTATTAGTGATCGTAGACCCCATAAAAATTATACCGATCGACTCATCGGGAGGAGAATCGATTAAGCGATGTCCGTCTGTCTGTCTGTCCGTCCGTCTGTCTGTCTGTCTGTTGAAATCAAGTTTCTGAAGCCCCTGGAGGCTGGACTTACATAAATTATATATCAGATTTTAGGAAATTCTCCCGCAATGAACGCTATTAAATTTCATTAAAATCGGTTTATAAAGACCGAAAATATCGAAAAAATACCAAAAATTAGACGAAAATTTTAAAATTTTTGATTGAAACACACTTTTAAATAACAAGAGAAAAAAGATACTCCTGGTGTACATGTGATAATATGTTATATATCAGATTGTAGGAAATAGTTTCCCAAAGCACTCTGAATTTTTTTATCAAAATCGTTCCATAAACAACTGAGATATCGCCAAAACACTGAATTTGATGTATCGCAAATTGCCCAAAGTTCGCAATAGAGAATGTTTGTTGAAAAAATGAAATGCAGAAATAGGAAAAACCATCCTCCTTTAGCACGGACCTACATAAATTTTATATCAGATTTTAGGAAATTCCCCCGCCAAGCACGTTATTAAATTTTATCAAAAGCGGTCCATAAATAATTGAGATATCGCAATAACACTACATTTGATGTACAGCAAATTGCCCAAAGCACGTGTCTAAGAAATTTTGTTTATATTTCGTAAGTATTGTTTCAGCGATATCTCAGGTGTTTATGGACCGATTGTGATGAAATTTGACATCGTTCTTTGTGTGAGGATTTTCTAAAATCTATACTCCACAAATCTGATTACGAATACCATTCAAACTGTACCGATCAACTTAGAATCGGCAGAAGAATCGATTTCGCTACCTCCGTCCGTCTGTTTGTCTGTCTGTCCGTCCGTCTGTTTGTTTGTCCGTCCGTCTGTTTTTTTGTGCGTCCGTCTACCTGTCTGTAATTTTTTCTGTTGTAATCAAGTTTTTGGAGTTCCTGTTTTGTCGATATCTCAGGTGTTTATTTTGATGAATTTTAATAGCGTCCTTCGCAGGAGATTACCTAAATCCTGATGCATTCGGTAATTTGTGGTAGATATAATTTAGCGTTTACGCGATGGTGTTTTGATCGACAATGATAAAATTCAGGGTGGCCCAATATCCTAAAATTTTGTGTAAAATCCAGGAGCTCCACAAATCTGATTTTAGCAGACAGACACTCTGCATTAATCTTAATTTTGTGTCTGACTTTTGAACATTATGATAACATTTGAGAATGTATTATATATCAAATTATAGGTAATCTTCCTAGGAAGTACAAAAATGCAGCTAACTACATGATATCCGTTCAAAACCTAAATATGTATGTAAGTATCTCACATGTCAACGAAAATTTAAATTTTTGAATTGCAATTGGGAGAAATCCGTTCACGTTTGACAATTGATCCCGTATAACTTCGCCTAAGGCAATCTCTTAGTAGCTAATAAATGACAAAGTATAATAGATACGATGATGACATTTAGTATAAAGACGTTGTACAATATTGATATTCAGGACAATAGCGCCTAAAATAAACTTTCTAGAGGGACAACATTTGACAAAAGTATTTCTGATCTCTTGAAAAGTTCGATATTGAAAATGGGCGAGCTCTATTCACATTTAGTGAAATCTCCCATATAAACCCGACCGGGAATCGATTTAATGCTGATAAATTAAATCACATTAAAATTGCACAAATAACTAGAGCAAAACTTTCCAAACATCCATCGGACAGATCGAAAGAACTATACATCCCAAATATTATTGATGAAGTGTTCATTTTAATTAATTAACTAACTTCAAATTAATAAGTAAACTTTTCCGACAAAGCTGATAACCATCCATTCAAAAGCTATATATTTCACGTATGTATCTAAAACTAAGAGTGTATACCCTTTAATTTTAAGGCTTGTATACATTGACAATCATTGTTAAAGCTTTGACCTAAATCAGTCAGCTAACTTCAGAGTTTTACATAACTAATCAAGAACTTTTACTAGTTGGATAATTCGTACGAATTAAAGTGCACAACCCTCACTGGGCACAGCGTTTTTGGGTTGCATGTCAGAATACTTAAACTTCATCAAATCGATTGCTATTGCAAATCTAAGGGCATCTACATTTTGAAGCATCTTTTCTGCATGGTTTATCTGGTCTATCGAACTTTATTAAATGTTCGTAAAATATGTGTCTATTTCATTTCGAAGCTACTGGCTGGCTTAAATATGCATTCTCTACTTGTAGTCTAGTAATCATTATCTTTCACAAAGGGACCACTTTAGAACCCAAGTGAAGCTTCCCTAGACATCAGCCACCTGCCCAACCTAACCTTTGGGTGCATAACTATTCTAGATGATGACGCCACCGAAAAGGTTTTCGTTTTCCGACTCTTAATTTTAAAAACTCTTTGCATATAATACTAGTATAACCAAATATTGCTACGAATTACATTAAGTACTTTTGGAACACCATTGGTGAAGGGTATCCAAGATTCGGCAAAGCCGAATATACCACTCTTACTTGTTTATATTAAAAAAAAGGTTTGTGAAATGAAGTACCTGTTTTATTTAAACTAATAAAAACAATTTTTGTTTTCTTTATTTTTTGTAATTAAAAATATAGTCGCTTATTTTTAAAAAACAAATAATTATCAAACAAGTAAGAGTGGTATATTCGGCTTTGCCGAATCTTGGATACCCTTCACCAATGGTGTTGCAAAAGTACTTAATGTAATTCCAAGCAAAATTTGGTTATACTAGTATTATATGCAAAGAGTCTTTAAAATTAAGAGTCGGAAAAAGAAAAGCTTTTCGGTGGCGTCATCATCTAGAATAGTTATGCACCCAAAGGTTAGGTTGGGCAGGTGGCTGGTGTCTAGGGAAGCTTCACTTGGGTTTTTAAGTGGTCCCTTTGTGGAAGATAATGATTACTAGACTACAAGTAGAGAATGCATATTTAAGCCAGTCAGTAGCTTCGAAATAAAATAGACACATATTTTACGAACATTTAATAAAGTTCGATAGACCAGATAAACCATGCAGAAAAGATGCTTCAAAATGTAGATGCCCTTACATTTGCAATAGCACATCGATTTGATGAAGTTTAAGTATTCTGGCATGCAACCCAAAAACACAGTGCCCAGTGAGGGTTGTGCACTTTAATTCGTACGAATTATCCAACTAGTAAAAGTTCTTGATTAGTTATGTAAAACTCTGAAGTTAGCGGACTGATTTAGGTCAAAGCTTTAACAATGATAAGCCATAAAATTATAGGGTATACACTGTTAGTTTTAGATACATACGTGAAATATATAGCTTTTGAATGGATGGATATCAGCTTTGTCGGAAAAGTTATTAAAGATCTACTTATTTATCTGAAGTTAGTTAATTAATTAACACTTCATCAATAATATTTGGGATGTATTGTTCTTTCGATCTGTCCGATGGATGTTTGGAAAGTTTTGCTCTAGTTCCTTGTGCAATTTTAATGTGATTTAATTTATCAGCATTAAATCGATTCCCGGTCGGGGTTATATGGGAGATTTCACTAAATGTGAATAGAGCTCGCCCATTTTCAATATCGAACTTTTCAAGAGATCAGAAATAATTTTGTCAAATATTATCCCTCTAGAAAGTTTATTTTAGGCGCTATCGCCCTGAATATCAATATTGTACAACGTCTTTATACTAAATGTCATCATCGTATCTTAGGCGAAGTTATACGGGATCAATTGTCAAACGTGAACGGATTTCTCCCAATTGCAATTAAAAAATTTAAATTTTCGTTGATATGTGAGATACTTACATACATATGTAGGTTTTGAACGGATATCATGTAGTTAGCTTCATTTTTGTACTTCCTAGGAAGATTACCTATAATTTGATATATAATACATTCTCAAATGTTATCATAATGTTCAAAAGTCAGACACAAAATTAAGATTAATGCAGAGTGTCTGTCTGCTAAAATCAGATTTGTGGAGCTCCTGGATTTTACACAAAATTTTATAATATTGGGCCACCCTGAATTTTATCATTGTCGATCAAAACACCATCGCTTAAACGCTAAATTATATCTACCACAAATTACCGAATGCATCAGGATTTAGGTAATCTCCTGCGAAGGACGCTATTAAAATTCATCAAAATAAACACCTGAGATATCGACAAAACAGGAACTCCAAAAACTTGACTACAACAGAAAAAATTACAGACAGGCCAAACAAACAGACGGACGGACAAACAAACAGACGGACGGACAGACAGACAGACGGACGGACGGAGGTCGCGAAATCGATTTTACTGCCGATTCAAAGTTGATCGGTACAGTTTGAATGGTATTCGTAATCAGATTTGTGGAGTATAGATTTTAGAAAATCCTCACACAAAGAACGATGTCAAATTTCATCACAATCGGTCCATAAACACCTGAGATATCGCTGAAACAATACTTACGAAATGTAAACAAAATTGCTTAGACACGTACTTTGGGCAATTTGCTGTACATCAAATGTAGTGTTATTGCGATATCTCAATTGTTTATGGACCGCTTTTGATAAAATTTATTAACGTGCTTGGCGGGGGAATTTCCTCAAATCTGATATAAAATTTATGTAGGTCCGTGCTAAAGGAGGATGGTTTTTCCTATTTCTGCATTTCATTTTTTCAACAAACATTCTCTAATGCGAACTTTGGGCAATTTGCGATACATCAAATTCAGTGTTTTGGCGATATCTCAGTTGTTTATGAACCGATTTTGATAAAATTTTACAGAGTGCTTTGGGAAACTATTTCCTACAATCTGATAATATTATCACATGTACACCAGGAGTATCTTTTTTCTCTTGTTATTTAAAAGTGTGTTTCAATCAAAAATTTTAAAATTTTCGTCTAATTTTTGATATTTTTTCGATATTTTCGGTGTTTATAAACCGATTTTAATGAAATTTAATAGCGTTCATTGCGGGAGAATTTCCTAAAATCTGATATATAATTTATGTAAGAACATCCTCCAGGGGCTTCAGAAACTTGATTTCAACAGACAGACGGACGGACAGACAGACAGACGGACGGACAGACAGACGGACATCGCTTAATCGATTCTCCTCCCGATTCTGAGTCGATCGGTATAATTTTTATGGGGTCTACGATCACTAATAAAAAAATTACAAAAGGAATCACAAACTTATAATATCCTTTCACCTATTGGTAAAGGGTATAAAAATATTTTTTACTAATTTTTTTAGTAAAATTAAGAGGAGTAAAATTTACCACCACGTCATAAACTATGCCCCAAAATTTCACCTCGTCAGTTAAAGGTTAATAGTAAAGTTAGGATTAGTGAAAAGGCAGGAGAGCCAAAGGTTAGGGAGATTAAGCCATTGCGTGTTAGAGTTAAGGAATATGGAAAAGCTAGGGAAAGAATTTTTGGAAAAACGCGGATTGAAAAGACTAGGGAAAGATATAAAAAAGAAAGGAACTTAGGCGTGAGGTTGCTAACGTATCCTTATACGAAGGCGACGACACCCGATTGTATACCCGTATCTATATCAACGGGGTAGAGATCGAGGGTTTTTTGGATAGTGGTGCGACAGTAGCAGTACTCGGCGAAGGGTGGTACGATGTCGTGAAGAAAGCGGGAGCTATGGTTCACAGTTTTCCTTCGACAGTGAAAACTGCAGACGGTAGGTCCCATACAATAGAGTAGAAAGAACCTTCTACCTGGTACCGACCTTGAAGATATCGCTTTTCCTGGGTGTCGACTTCATGAAAGCGTTTCGTTTGATAGTTAATTTAGATAGCTTGACCTCAAATGTTATGCTTTGGTGTGAGGAATCGGGCGAAAATCCGAACAATCCTTCAATGCATATACTTTGTGACCAAGATAGAAAGTTGTTGGAAGCTTTTATCGCTAAGTTTCCTTCGTTCGTGGAAAAAGGACTTGTCAAGACTGACCTAGAGACACACATAATAGATACGCAAGACGCAGCGCCTGTTAAACAGAGACATTACCCAGTGTCTCCTGCTGTGCAAAAGCTTATGTATGAGGAATTGGATAGGATGCTTGCTATGGGAGTTATTGAGACGAGTCAAAGCCCCTGGAATAACACAGTGACGCTAGTGCGCAAAGGCATCAAGAACAGGCTTTGTTTGGACGCACGAAAGCTCAATGCTCTCACAGTCAAGGACGCCTATCCACTTCCCCATATAGAAAGATTGCTTAGCAGACTGGGTGACACGCACTATATATCTAGTAAACATCTGCATAGTTCCATCCGTGTATATCCATTTCTGTGTTTTACCATTTTGAGTGTGTATTGATGAGCAGTTAAGTTTTTGTTATAAGTGAGTATTGTTGTATTCTCCCACTAAGTAAGTCTGAGTGGATAAAAAGACAATGAGAATAACATATTTCTTTTCCTATAGTTATGCAAAATGGATGGAATGAGTATTAGTTGTTATACAATAGATAACTTATAGTATGTCGTATGAAGCTTACTTATAGGATAAAATAAAAACAAAACCGACATTCGATTAGTTTAATACTTTCTTTCAAAACTTTGTTGTTTTTGTAGAAGTTTGTTCAAAAATTTGTTCAGGGAATTTTTAAAAAATTTCTTATTTTTATAAAAACAAAAATTCAAAAATTTCTCATCTGATAGAATCTTTTTTTAATTTTAAAGAAAATTTTTCCTTAATTATACCCTTCACCAATAGGTGAAAGGGTATTATAAGTTTGTGATTCCATAAAAATTATACCGATCGACTCAGGATCGGGAGGAGAATCGATTAAGCGATGTCCGTCTGTCTGTCTGTTGAAATCAAGTTTCTGAAGCCCCTGCAGGAAGGACCTACATAAATTTTATATCAGATTTTAGGAAATTCTCCCGCAATGAACGCTATTAAATTTCATTAAAATCGGTTTATAAGCACCGAAAATATCGAAAAAATACCAAAAATTAGACGAAAATTTTAACATTTTTGATTGAAACACACTTTTTAATAACATGAGAAAAAGGATACTCCTGGTATACATGTGATAATATGTTATATATCAGATTGTAGGAAATGGTTCCCCAAACCACTCTGTAAAACTTTATCAAAAACACTAAATTTGATGTATTGCATATTGCCCAAAGTACGCATTAGAGAATGTTTGTTGAAAAAATGAAATGCAGAAATAGGAAAAACCATCCTCCTTTAGCACGGACATACATAAATTTTATATCAGATTTTAGGAAATTCTCCCGCCAAGTACGTTATTACATTTTATCAAAAGCGGTCCATAAACAACTGAGATATCGCCAAAACACTACTTGTGATGTACAGCAAATTGCCCAAAGTACGTGTCTAAGAAATTTTGTTGACATTTTGTAAGTATTGTTTCAGCGATATCTCAGGTGTTTATGGACCGATTGTGATGAAATTTGACAGCGTTCTTTGTGGGAGGATTTCCTGATATATAAACTCCACAAATCTGATTATGAAAACCATTCAAATTGTACCGATCTACTCAGAATCGGCATGAGAATCGAATTCGTGACGTCCGTCCGTCTGTCTACCTGTCTGTCCGTCCGTCTACCTGTCTGTCCTTTTTATTAGTGATCGTAGACCCCATAAAAATTATACCGATCGACTCAGAATCGGGAGGAGAATCGATTAAGCGATGTCCGTCTGTCTGTCCGTCCGTCTGTCTGTCTGTTGAAATCAAGTTTCTGAAGCCGCTGGAGGATGGACTTACATAAATTATATATCAGATTTTAGGAAATTATCCCGCAATGAACGCTATTAAATTTCATTAAAATCGGTTTATAAGCACCGAAAATATCGAAAAAATACCAAAAATTAGACGAAAATTTAAAAATTTTTGATTGAAACACACATTTAAATAAAAAAAGATACTCTTGGTGTACATATGATAATATGTTATATATCAGATTGTAGGAAATAGTTTCCCAAACTCTGTAAAGTTTTATCCAAATCGGTCCATAAACAACTGAGATACCGCCAAAATACTGAATTTGATGTATCGCATATTGCCCAAAGTTCGCATTAGAGAATGTTTGTTAAAAAAATGAAATGCAGAAATAGGAAAAACCATCCTCCTTAAGCACGGACCTACATAAATTTTATATCAGATTTTAGGAAATTCCCCCGCCAAGCACGTTATTAAATTTTATCAAAAGCGGTCCATAAACAATTGAGATATCGCCATAACATAACATTGCCCAAAGTACGTGTCTAAGAAATTTTGTTTACATTTTGTAAGTATTGTTTCAGCGATATCTCAGGTGTTTATGGACCGATTGTGATGAAATTTGACATCGTTCTTTGTGTGAGGATTTTCTAAAATCTATACTCCACAAATCTGATTACGAATACCATTCAAATTGTACCGATCAACTCAGAATCGGCAGGAGAATCGATTTCGCGACCTCCGTCCGTCCGTCTGTCTGTTTGTCTGTCTGTCCGTCTGTTTGTTTGTCCGTCCGTCTACCTGTCTGTAATTTTTTCTGTTGTAGTCAAGTTTTTGGAGCTCCTGTTTTGTCGGTATCTCAGATGTTTATTTTGATGAAATTTAATAGCGTCCTTCGCAGGGGATTACCTAAATCCTGATGCATTCGGTAATTTGTGGTAAATATAATTTAGCGTTTAAGCGATGGTGTTTTGATCGACAATGATAAAATTCAGGGTGGGACAATATCCTAAAATTTTGTGTAAAATCCAGGAGCTTCACAAATCTAATTTTAGCAGACAGACACTCTGCATTAATCTTAATTTTGTGTCTGACTTTTGAACATTATGATAACATTTGAGAATGTATTATATATCAAATTATAGGTAATCTTCCTAGGAAGTACAAAGATGCAGCTAACTACATGATATCCGTTCAAAACCTACATATGTATGTAAGTATCTCACATATCAACGAAAATTTAAATTTTTTAATTGCAATTGGGAGAAATCCGTTCACGTTTGACAATTGATCCCGTATAACTTCGCCTAAGATACGATGATGACATTTAGTATAAAGACGTTGTACAATATTGATATTCAGGGCGATAGCGCCTAAAATAAACTTTCTAGAGGGACAACATTTGACAAAAGAATTTCTGATCTCTTGAAAAGTTCGATATTGAAAATGGGCGAGCTCTATTCACATTTAGTGAAATCTCCCATATAACCCCGACCGGGAATCGATTTAATGCTGATAAATTAAATCACATTAAAATTGCACAAGGAACTAGAGCAAAACTTTCCAAACATCCATCGGACAGATCGAAAGAACAATACGTCCCAAATATTATTGATGAAGTGTTCATTTTAATTAATTAACTAACTTCAGATTAATAAGTAAATCTTTAATAACTTTTCCGACAAAGCTGATATCCATCCATTCAAAAGCTATATATTTCACGTATGTATCTAAGACTAAGAGTGTATACCCTATAATTTGAGGGCTTATCATTGTTAAAGCTTTGACCTAAATCAGTCCGCTAACTTCAGAGTTTTACATAACTAATTAAGAACTTTTGCTAGTTGGATAATTCGTACGAATTAAAGTGCACAACCCTCACTGGGCACTGTGTTTTTGGGTTGCATGCCAGAATACTTAAACTTCATCAAATTGATGTGCTATTGCAAATGTAAGGTCATCTACATTTTGAAGCATCTTTTCTGCATGGTTTATCTGGTCTATCGAACTTTATTAAATGTTCGTAAAATATGTGTCTATTTTATTTCGAAGCTACTGGCTGGCTTAAATATGCATTCTCTACTTGTAGTCTAGTAATCATTATCTTTCACAAAGGGACCAGTTTAGAACCCAAGTGAAGCTTCCCTAGACATCAGCCACCTGCCCAACCTAACCTTTGGGTGCATAACTATTCTAGATGATGACGCCACCGAAAAGCTTTTCTTTTTCCGACTCTTAATTTTAAAGACTCTTTGCATAACTAAATATTGCTAGGAATTACATTTAGTATGAACAAAAGAAAATTAATATACATATCAAGCATATGTGTGGGGCTCAACTAAGTCATTAATCAGAAACTACATAATTATCAATATATTCTTACAATTTTGTCCTTTACTTTTGGAACACCATTGGTGAAGGGTATCCAAGATTCGGCAAAGCCGAATATACCACTCTTACTTGTTTTTATAGAAAATTTTAAAAAAATTTATTGTTTTTGTAGGAAATTTTTAATTTTTTTTTATTTTATAGGAATTTTTTTTTTTCAATTTTATAGGAAATTTTTAGTTTTTTTTTTTATATTTATAGGAAATTTTTAAAAAATTTCTTATTTTTAAAAAATTTCTTATTATTATAGGATTTTTAAAAACTTTCAATTCTTAAAAAATTTTACTCCGTCCCTTTATTTCACTTATTTTATATTCTTTTGCATTTTTTTCTTTTATTGCTATATTATTCATTTTTATAGTCAATTAAAATATATACACACAAACACTGAAAAATGTTAAAATTTTCTTATTTTTATAAAAAAAATTTCTTATTTTTATAGGGAATTTTTAAAAATTTTTTTATTTTTATAAAAAAATATTCAAACATTTCTTATTTGATAGTTTTTTTTTTACTTTTAAAAAAAATTTTTCCTTAATTTTAATAGGAAATTTTTAAAAAATTTCTGGTTTTTGTAGGAAATTTTTAATTTTCTTTTATTTTTATAGGAAATTTTTAATTTTTTTTTCAATTTTATAGGGAATTTTTATTTTTTTTATTTTTATAGGAAATTTTTAAAAAATTTCTTATTATTATAGGATTTTTAAAAACTTTCAATTATTAAAAAATTTTCTCCGTCCCCTTATTTCACTTATTTTATATTCTTTTGACAATTTTTTTTTCCTTTTATTTCTATATTATTCATTTTTATAGTCAATTAAAATATATACACACAAATACTGAAAAATGTTAGTATTTCAACATAGAAACATTATTGCTACGAAATTGTCTTTGCATTTACCACAAGTTATTCGAAATACTCATAAATACTTATAGTTATTTAAGTATTTTTAGAACAAAATAGTTACGCCCGACTACCACACCCACCTGGAGATACTTGAGCGGGTAGCTGAGCTTCTTTCTAAGGCTAAATTAACTATCAACGTGGAAAAATCCAAATTTTGTTTTAAGGAACTTCGATATCTAGGATATATTGTTGGTGGCGGTATGCTAAAACCTGACCCCGACAAGATATCCTCGTTATTATAGTTTCTTTATCCCAATACACCCAGGCAAGTGCGCGGTTTTATGGGGACTACCGGCTGGTATCGTCGTTTTATCAAAGATTACGCGACCATAGCCACACCTGTTTTCGATACATTAAAGAAAACGCGCGCGTTTAGTTTTACGGACGAGGCTAAGATAGCGTTTGGCCAATTAAAAAATGCATTTACCTCCAGTCCTGTCTTGCGACATCCAGATTTCGGTAAACACATCTTTGTGCAGTGCGACGCGTCGGATATCGGTATCGGTGCGGCACTTTTCCAAAAAGACGAAGTTGAAGGTGCGTTTTCCAAAAAGACGAAGTTGAAGGTGCGTTTATGTCACAAAAGTTGACTCCAGCTCAACGCAATTATTCTGTGACAGAGCGGGAGTGTCTGGCTGTAGTTATGGCCATCAAAAAATTCCGTGCGTATATAGAGTTGATGCCCTTCACTATTATAACTGACCACTCGAGTCTCAAGTGGCTCATGTCAAACAAGGAGCTCAGTGGAAGGTTAGCACGATGGAGCCTGCTACTTCAATCCTATACGTTCAATATTGAACATCACTTCAGAAGAGTATCTAAAGCTTATAAAAAAAATAAAAGAAAATGAATCTCAAGTGTCTGACATAAAAGTGCAAGATAATTTAATATATAAACGTACCGTTCATTATAATGGTGACGTGTGTTCGGAGATTTGTAAAGAAAGCAAAAGCGCAAATAAAACCGTTCGACCCCCAATGGCTGACAATGTCACCGACATTATCAGGCCATTTCAGAAAATTTATATCGATTTTCTGGGGCCGTACGTAAGATCGAAATCCGGAAACTGCTTCATATTTATCTAAATTTGTTTTATTAAAAGCTATGTCAAAAACAAATAACAAAAATGTCGATTCTTGGTGACAGAAGTGTTTTACAAATTTGGCGTTCCAGAGATTATTTATTCTGATAATGGCAGCCAATTTGTGTCTAAAAAATTTAAAGAAATGGCAGAAATCTTTGGAATCAGACACATGAAAACGGCAATCTATTCTCCTCAAATGCGTCGGAAAGAGCCAACCAATCGATTTTTGCAGCCATCAGTTTATATTTAAAGAATAATCAGAGAGATTGGGACGACCACCTCTCAGAGATAAAGTGTGCACTTAGGTCATCAGTACACACATCGATTGGTATGACTCCTTACTTTATCACGCACGGGAGTGTCTACAAATTGGCAAAGAAACTTGAACTCTTGGAGGATGCAGAGATGAACTTCTTACCGAAACCACTTAAAAACGAATTAATACGCAACAAAAGAGTACAACAAGCGCGCACGAAACGTTAAATTCCGACCAGGTCAAGAAGTTTATCGACGCAATTTCACTCTCAGCGACTTCTCCAAGTTATACAACGCGAAAATGGGAAAAAAAGTTTCTTAAATGTCGTATCGTTCTCCGGTCGGGAACTGTTACTACGAGCTGGAAGACCTGCAGGGAAAAGCAATTGGTGTGTACCACGCAAAGGACATAAAACAATAAGTTTAATTTTTTTCTATACTTGTCCGAGTTTTTCTACCGTCGGTTTCCAATAAATTATGTTCCTAGTTTATTTCATATCCCATTCTACGTTTATGACTAATATTCTTAATACTCCCTGTAGTCGCTTCCTACGACAGTTTTTTTTCTTAGTTTTTTTTTTTAATAATAATTCTTTCTTTTTAGTTCTTTTTTATCTCATTAGTTCGTAGTATAAGAATTTTAGGGTTTTTTAATTTTTTGTATTATATAGTAAAGGTTTTCTTTATTAGTAAATAATCTTTTAAAATGAATTAGTATACATATAATTAATATAGATAGTGAAATAATAAAAGTTACTTGAATAAATAAATAGGATTTATAGATAGTAAGGCAAGATAATAAAAATGAATTCAAATTAATTAAAATTAGCCGTTAATAGGGAAAATTCTTACTGATTTAGGTTTTAGAATCTTTCAATTCTAAGTTCCTAAGTTGATTTATTTTTCTTTGCAAACTTAATCGAAAATAAGTTGATTTTTATTTTTTTTTGTGAACAGAATTTAACTCAAGCTAAAATTAAAATTTTCAATCTATACTTAGTGTCTGGATTAACTCGTCGATATTATCTATAGCAATTACAATGGGTACTTTGACTTTTTGCCTGACAAGTAGCCAACGTTTTATAGTAAGTTACTTTTTGTAACTGCTATCAAACTATTGGTGCATCTTCTTTAAACGTTTTAGGGGAACTATGCCATTAGAAAACTGGGAGATATTAAACACCTAGAGTGATAGCAAATACCTAAAACGGATTTACAGCAAGTCAATACAACATAAAAAATATACAAGTAATATCCAGATAACTGCGTTAGATTGAGAAAAGGCTTTTATAAGCTTAAAAGAAAACTTAAACTTATGAAAATTTATTAATAAAACGGTCGAAAACCAATTGAATAATTAACAAGTAAGAGTGGTATATTCGGCTTTGCCGAATCTTGGATACCCTTCACCAATGGTGTTCCAAAAGTACTTAATGTAATTCGTAGCAATATTTGGTTATACTAGTATTATATGCAAAGAGTCTTTAAAATTAAGAGTCGGAAAACGAAAACCTTTTCGGTGCACCCAAAGGTTAGGTTGGGCAGGTGGCTGATGTCTAGGGAAGCTTCACTTGGGTTCTAAAGTGGTCCCTTTGTGAAAGATAATGATTACTAGACTACAAGTAGAGAATGCATATTTAAGCCAGCCAGTAGCTTCGAAATAAAATAGACACATATTTTACGAACATTTAATAAAGTTCGATAGACCAGATAAACCATGCAGAAAAGATGCTTCAAAATGTAGATGCCCTTACATTTGCAATAGCACATCGATTTGATGAAGTTTAAGTATTCTGACATGCAACCCAAAAACGCTGTGCCCAGTGAGGGTTGTGCACTTTAATTCGTACGAATTATCCAACTAGTAAAAGTTCTTGATTAGTTATGTAAAACTCTGAAGTTAGCTGACTGATTTAGGTCAAAGCTTTAACAATGATTGTCAATGTATACAAGCCTTAAAATTAAAGGGTATACACTCTTAGTTTTAGATACATACGTGAAATATGTAGCTTTTGAATGGATGGTTATCAGCTTTGTCGGAAAAGTTTACTTATTAATTTGAAGTTAGTTAATTAATTAAAATGAACACTTCATCAATAATATTTGGGATGTATAGTTCTTTCGATCTGTCCGATGGATGTTTGGAAAGTTTTGCTCTAGTTCTTTGTGCAATTTTAATGTGATTTAATTTATCAGCATTAAATCGATTCCCGGTCGGGTTTATATGGGAGATTTCACTAAATGTGAATAGAGCTCGCCCATTTTCAATATCGAACTTTTCAAGAGATCAGAAATACTTTTGTCAAATGTTGTCCCTCTAGAAAGTTTATTTTAGGCGCTATTGTCCTGAATATCAATATTGTACAACGTCTTTATACTAAATGTCATCATCGTATCTATTATAATTTGTCATTTATTAGCTACTAAGAGATTGCATTAGGCGAAGTTATACGGGATCAATTGTCAAACGTGAACGGATTTCTCCCAATTGCAATTAAAAAATTTAAATTTTTGTTGATATGTGAGATACTTACATACATATGTAGGTTTTGAACGGATATCATGTAATTAGCTGCATTTTTGTACTTCCTAGGAAGATTACCTATAATTTGATATATAATACATTCTCAAATGTATCATAATGTTCAGAAGTCAGACACAAAATTAAGATAAATGCAGTGTGTCTGTCTGCTAAAATCAGATTTGTGGAGCTCATGGAAGGTATAAACATATGCATTTTACACAAAATTTTAGGATATCGTCTCATCCTAAATTTCATCAATGTCGATCAAAACACCTGAAATATCGCTTAAACACTAAATTATATATACCACAAATTGCCGAATACATCAGAGTTTAGGTAATCCCCTGCAAAGTACGCTATTAAATTTCATCAAAATAAACATCTGAGACATCGACAAAACAGGAGCTCCAAAAACTTGACTACAACAGAAACAAGTAAGAGTGGTATATTTGGCTTTGCCGAATCTTGGATACCCTTCACCAATGGTGTTGCAAAAGTACTTAATGTAATTCCTAGCAAAATTTGGTTATACTAGTATTATATGCAAAGAGTCTTTAAAATTAAGAGTCGGAAAAAGAAAAGATTTTTGGTGGCGTCATCATCTAGAATAGTTATGCACCCAAAGGTTAGGTTGGGCAGGAGGCTAATGTCGAGGGAAGCTTCACTTGGGTTCTAAAGTGGTCCCTTTGTGAAAGATAATGATTACTAGACTACAAATAGAGAATGCATATTTAAGCCAGCCAGTAGCTTCGAAATAAAATAGACACATATTTTACGAACATTTAATAGAGTTCGATAGACCAGATAAACCGTGCAGAAAAGATGCTTCAAAATGTAGATGCCCTTACATTTGCAATAGCACATCGATTTGATGAAGTTTAAGTATTCTGGCATGCAACCCAAAAACACAATGCCCAGTGAGGGTTGTGCACTTTAATTCGTACGAATTATCCAACTAGTAAAAGTTCTTGATTAGTTATGTAAAACTCTGAAGTTAGCGGACTGATTTAGGTCAAAGCTTTAACAATGATAAGCTTTAAAATTATAGGGTATACACTCTTAGTTTGAGATACATACGTGAAATATATAGCTTTTGAATGGATGGATATCAGCTTTGTTGGAAAAGTTATTAAAGATTTACTTATTAATCTGAAGTTAGTTAATTAATTAAAATGAACACTTCATCAATAATATTTGGGATGTATTGTTTTTTCGATCTGTCCGATGGATGTTTGGAAAGTTTTGCTCTAGTTCCTTGTGCAATTTTAATGTGATTTAATTTATCAGCATTAAATCGATTCCCGGTCGGGGTTATATGAGAGATTTCACTAAATGTGAATAGAGCTCGCCCATTTTCAATATCGAACTTTTCAAGAGATCAGAAATACTTTTGTCAAATGTTGTCCCTCTAGAAAGTTTATTTTAGGCGCTATCGCCCTGAATATCAATATTGTACAACGTCTTTATACTAAATGTCATCATCGTATCTTAGGCGAAGTTATACGGGATCAATTGTCAAACGTGAACGGATTTCTCCCAATTGCAATTAAAAAATTTTAATTTTCGTTGATATGTGAGATACTTACATACATATGTAGGTTTTGAACGGATATCATGTAGTTAGCTGCATTTTTGTACTTCCTAGGAAGATCACCTATAATTTGATATATAATACATTCTCAAATGTTATCATAATGTTCAAAAGTCAGACACAAAATTAAGATTAATGCAGAGTGTCTGTCTGCTAAAATCAGATTTGTGGAGCTCCTGGATTTTACACAAAATTTTAGGATATTGTCCCACCCTGAATTTCATCATTGTCGATCAAAACACCATCGCTTAAACGCTAAATTATATCTACCACAAATTACCGAATGCATCAGGATTTAGGTAATCCCCTGCGAAGGACGCTATTAAATTTCATCAAAATAAACACCTGAGATATCGACAAAACAGGAGCTCCAAAAACTTGACTACAACAGAAAAAATTACAGACAGGTAGACGGACGGACAAAAAAACAGACGGACGGACAAACAAACAGACGGACGGACATACAGACAAACAGACGGAGGTCGCGAAATCGATTCTCCTGCCGATTCTTAGTTGATCGGTACAATTTGAATGGTATTCGTAATCAGATTTGTGGAGTATAGATTTTAGAAAATCCTCACACAAAGAACGATGTCAAATTTCATCACATTCGGTCCATAAACACCTGAGATATCGCTGAAACAATACTTACAAAATGTAAACAAAATTTCTTAGACACGTACTTTGGGCAATTTGCTGTACATCAAATGTAGTGTTATTGCGATATCTCAATTGTTTATGGACCGCTTTTGATAAAATTTAATAACGTGCTTGGCGGGGGAATTTCCTAAAATCTGATATAAAATTTATGTAGGTCCGTGCTCCAGGAGGATGGTTTTTCCTATTTCTGCATTTCATTTTTTCAACAAACATTCTCTAATGCGAACTTTGGGCAATTTGCGATACATCAAATTCAGTGTTTTGGCGATATCTCAGTTGTTTATGAACCGATTTTGATACAATTTTACAGAGTGTTTTGGGAAACTATTTCCTACAATCTGATATATAATATATTATCACATGTACACCAGGAGTATCTTTTTTCTCTTGTTATTTAAAAGTGTGTTTCAATCAAAAATTTTTAAATTTTCGTCTAATTTTTGGTATTTTTTCGATATTTTCGGTGTTTATAAACCGATTTTAATGAAATTTAATAGCGTTCATTGCGGGAGAATTTCCTAAAATCTGATATATAATTTATGTAAGTCCATCCTCCAGAGGCTTCAGAAACTTGATTTCAACAGACAGACAGACAGACGGACGGACAGACAGACAGACAGACAGACAGACGGACATCGCTTAATCGATTCTCCTCCCGATTCTGAGTCGATCGGTATAATTTTTATGGGGTCTACGATCACTAATAAAAAAATTACAAACGGAATCACAAACTTATAATACCCTTTCACCTATTGGTGAAGGGTATAAAAAGGGCAGACAGGTAGACGGACGGACGGAGAGGTAGATGGACGGACATACAAACAGACAGACGGACGGAGGTCGCGAAATCGATTCTCCTGCCGATTCTGAGTCAATCGGAACAATTTGAATGGTATTCATAATCACATTAGTAGAGTTTATACATCAGATTTTAGGAAATCCTCCCACAAAGAACGCTGTCAAATTTCATCACAATCGGTCCATAAACAACTGATATATCGCTGAAACAATACTTACAAAATGTAAACAAAATTTCTTAGACACGTACTTTGGGGAATTTGCTGCACATCACAAGTAGTGTTTTGGCGATATCTCAGTTGTTTATGAACCGCTTTTGAAAAAATTGAATAAGAAGAGATGTTACATATTATAAATACACCAACAAATCAACGTCTCAACTACAAAACGGACACCGATAATTGTGCTCAATTATATCGACATATTATAATATGTCGATATAATTGATATAATATTGATATAATTAATTATAAACAAACAGAAAAAGAAAGACAATTTAGTTAACAATTAAACACGAAGACGAACAGTGCAGAGGGCTTTTTTAAAAGTTATTTTATTAGTTGTATGTTATTAAAAATTGTTATTTATTTTTTATTGTTATAATTAAAAAGTTCAGTGTATCTTGTAGATTCCTTGAAAATGGTTAACGGCGTGAAGCGAAATATCGGATAAATAAATGTTTAAAAATATAAAAACAATTTGTGTTTATTACCTTTGAGAGACCTCAAGACAAACAAACATCCTAACACAAAACCAACACAGGTCAACAATATAAAACACCCTACGAAAAATGTTTTTATCGAAAAAGTTTCTGTAAAAATATATTTTTATCTAAAAAATATTTTTACAAAAAAAATCTTTGACTGTTTAATATTTGTATTTAATTATATTTCAAAAAATATTTCAATTCAGATATATTTATTTTAAAAAGTAAATTTTTGGAAAATTCTTTTAAAAGAAAATTTCTGAAAAATTTATTAAAAAAGTTAATTTTTGAAAAATTACTTTTAAAGTAAATTTTTGAAAAATTTCCTTTAAAAAGTAAATTATTGAAAAATTTCCTATAAAAAGTATATGTTTGAAAAATTTCCTTTAAAGTGTAAAGTTTTGTAAAATTTCCTTTAAAAAGTAAATTTCCTATAAAAAGTAAATTTTTTAGAAACATTTTTGATAAAAATATTTTTTTATAGAAAAATTATTGATAAAAAAATTTTCATAGAAAATTTTTTGATAAAAATAAAAAAAATACATGCATATTTTATTTAAAAGTATAAAAAACTACAACTCTGCCCACGATTGTTCTGTTCTCTATACAACTAATTTTAATGGATTTATTTATTATTTATAATAGAAGATTGTGTTGACAAAAAATACGTTTTTCAAAGAATAGATTATAAAAAAAAATAAATTTTTAAGAAATAAATATTTCTTTTGGTAATAAAAATATTTTTTAAACGAAAATCTATTTTGTACCAAAAAAAATCAATTTTATACAAAAAGTCTTTGTTTTAATGCATCTAACATATTTGTTACTGAAGAAAACTGTTTTGTTTCATATTAAACATTTTTACGAAAAATTAAAATACATTAAAAACATCAAACATTTTATTTCGTTAAAATTAACAATGAAACAAAATGATAATACTTCCAGCCCCTCTAGTAGTCTTTTTCTTTGGTATTATTTCATGATAGATGAAGTGAAACAGAAAAGAAAAAAACAGTGAAGTAATTACCAACCATGTGAAAAATTATGTTTAAAGTTTCTAAATTTAACCAAAGTTTGTTGGTCTATAACGAGGGACCTCAAGTCTCTCCAGGAGTGTATTGTACCTTAAAAGAATCACAGTACTGTCCTCTTTTGATTCCCCTAGCCCTGTAGAGGCACACGGAATTGTTTTTGATTTGTGTGTTCAAATACGATTTCACTTTTAGACATTCTTTTTGGATTTTAAAAAGTTTGCCGGTCTATAACCAGAGACCTCAAGTCTTTCCAGGAGTGTATTATACCTTAACAGAATCACAGTACTGTCCTCTGTTGATTCCCTCTAGCCCTGTAGAGGCACACGGAATTGTTTTTGATTTATGTGTTCAAATATTTTTCTCTCTTGTTGTGAATAGACGTGTTTTTTAAGCTCGATTGAAAATAATTTAAATTTCGTGTGAAGTTTAATAAAAGCAATTACATATTTACAACGAATCAATTAAGCTAAGTACAAGCGAATGGACGCTATTTAATTTAAAATAATATTAATAATAGGCACCACTATTTTTTAAAAAAAGTTAATGCAAATATAAACATAAAAAAATAATAATCCAAATTGGTACAATAATAATAACAAAAATATAAAAAAAAAACATCATAGTGTGTGTGTATTTTATTTATGAGTAACTCTTACTCGCAAATAAATGAGAGGAGGCTCAGTACGAATGGAAAAAATGTTTACATTAAATACATATGATCCACAAAAAAATAAAAATTATTTATCACCAAGACCAACAACAATTGAGAGGTCTTCTCTGTCTAGTGAAAATATAAGTGCGTCATCTAATAACGAACAAAGCACAAAAGAAAATAACAAAAAAGAAATTATGGGTGATAAAAAAAGTAATGCTGTAACAAGCAGTAGTTTAAATGATATTAACCCTTTTGGTACCAATAGTAAAGAAAAAAAGTCATTTGATTTTGAGTAGTGATTCTCCATCACAGTTAACAATAAAAAATACTGGTGCTATGTCAAAAAATAAAAATTCAGAAAGTAATGTAAAGATCTTAACAAGTGTGGATCGTTATATTACTATTACTAAACGCAAGTCCAGCCCTAGGAACTTGAGATTGGAACCAAATCCTAAACAACTGAGGCCTAATACGGTAAATCAAAATCGTTTCTCCATTCTTGAGAATCAGGAGACTGAACATGTTAACAAGCCACCTAAGGGCCAAAAGCCACCACCACTTTACCTGCGCGAGTGCACTACAAATCATTTAGTCAACAAATTATCCCATCTATAGGGTAAAGAAAATTTCTACGTAGTCTCTCTACGAAAAGGCAATGTCTCTGAAACTAAAATTCAGACATATACTGAAAAGCATTATAGAATTTTAGTCGAAAATCTTGGTAATGAGAAAAAGAATTGTTATACTTACCAGCCAAAAAGCGCAAAAGGTTTAGTGGTCGTTAAAAAAGGTATTGAGAGTTCAGTGCTAGTGGATGAAATGAAAGATGTCCTAAATTCACTAGGGTACGAGGTGAAGTCAGTTCACAACATAATTAATAAGGTAAAAATTCCTCAACCCATGTTCAAGGTGGAAATTACCTTCAATTCCTCTCAACTAAAGAAAAAAGGTGATACTCAGCCCAAATACGAATTAAGATTTCTTCTTAATCGTGGGATAACTGTCGAGGAACCATTGAAAAGAAAAGGTCCTCCACAGTGTTTAAATTGCCAGGAATTTGGACAGACCAAATCTTTTTGCAAGTTGCCAACGGTGTGTGTTGGATGTGGCGATATTCACAAGAGTTTAGAGTGTCCTTATTCAATAACAGAGGGTTCCTACAGAAAATGTATCAATTGTGGTCAAAATCACACCGCTAATTACCGCGGCTGCCCAGTCTATAGGCAACTTATAGAACAGTCAAGGGTTAGAAGACCTGTATATCATCCATACAAGGATTCCCACTACCCAATTCTACCCAATACCAATATTTCCAGTGCTCAATATGGAAGTAATGCAAATAAAATCGTTACTCAATTGCCGTATACAACGGTTTCTCGAAATAATAAGGGTTCAGTTATTCCCAAACAAATATTTAAAGAGGGTTCCGTTATTCTCACTTAAGGGGACTCCGCCCAAAAATCGAATGTAGAAGATAAAGCTCTATTATCTTCGTATACACATGCATTAAAAGAGGATTTCGCAATTCCCTATACATCTATTGAGAGTAATACTCCATTATTTTCATATGCCAACGCATTAAAACAGGGTTCCGCAACTCAATCAGTGTCAAAAAAAATGCGTTTCGCATTGAAAAAAAACAAAAAGAGTCAAACCTCAGGAACTATTTACATTCCTTAGGCCCTAATAAGGAAAATAACTACGGTTTATGGAAGGCTGTAAAAGGCATGCAATGTCCAATTGCATATGAATCGCCAATTCGCCTGCAAAATGGCTAATGGGCTAAAAATACAACTGAAAAAGTTGAGGCATTTGCTAATCACTTAGAAGATGTCTTTACTCCAAATATTACAAGTTCCGTCATTGCTATACCCAATATTGATGAAATGGTTTCCAATTCACTAAGACTTCGTCTTTCTGCAGTGAAAACTGCAATTAAATCCCTTAAGCCAGGGAAATCTCCTAGAAATGATAAAATTACAACCACAATGATTGGTTTCTTACCAAATTCAGCTCAAAGATTCATTCTTATAATTTTTAATTCCATACTACGTATAGGTTACTATCCAAAAATCTGGAAGTTATCCGAAATTATATTGATACCTAAGCCAGGAAAAGATGTGAGCCAGGTAGCATCTTATCGTCCTATAAGCTTATTATCAATTTTATCTAAACTGTTTGAAAAATTACTTTTGAAATATTTATTAAACCATCTATATACGGTAGCATCCCTTACCGCCAGTTTGGCTTTAGAAGAAAACATGGCATCATTGAGCAAGTTCACCGCATTACGTCTCTTATACAAACAAGTTTTATAGACATTTCCCAAGCTTTTGATAAAGTATGACACACTGGTCTAACTCATAAAATTGTAACATTACTCCCTGTTAATGTTCACAAATTGTTTTATAACTATATTACAAATAGATTCATCCGAATCAAATCGAAAGACGTCTTCTCGTCACGTAAAAAGATCTGTTCTGGTGTACCACAGGGCAGTATATTAGGTCGTCTCCTTAATCTACTGTTTACTTCTGATATGCCAACAAGTTCGTTTACTCACACGTCTACATTTGCAGATGATACAGCCTTCATATGTGTTCACAAAGATCCTGTTATAGCATCTGAACGTCTACAATCACATATTTATGACTTAGAGAAATGGTTGAACAAATGGAAAATTAAAGTGAATCCCCCAAAATGTGTTCACATTACATTTACGTTAAGAAGAGAAAATTGTCCACCAGTTAATATCAACAATGTCCATATTCCTGAAGAGACAAAAGTTAAGTACCTTGGTGTTCACCTAGATCGTCGTTTGACTTGGACCCATCATATAGAATCAAAAATCGTGCAAATTAAACTGAAGACTAACCAAATTTATTGGTTAATAAGTCCACGGTCTTCTCTAGACCTAAAATACAAACTCCTCTTGTACAAGGCCGTTATAAAACCAATTTGGGTTTACGGCATCCAGTTGTGGGGTACAGCATCTTCATCTTATGTTGAAAAACTACAGAGAAGGCAGTCAAAACTCTTAATATAACTTAATATAATAACTGGTGCTCCTTGGTACATCAGAAACAGCAACATTCTTAAAGATTTAATGATTCCTACAGTACGCGAAGAAATAAAGAACTACATTCTCAAGTATTCAACAAAACCGGCTGAACATTCTAATCCCCTTGCAAGGGCATTGCTAACACCAGAGGGTCACAGACGCTTAAGAAGGATGAGAACGTTCGATTTGAATATTTAATATTTAAAAAATTCATATTTCTTATTGCACTGGCAATTATACAATTTTATTATGTATAGGTTAAGATTTTAATACATATTATAAATTTCTGAAAAAAAAAAGATTCAATAAATAAAAAGACATTAAAAAAAAATGTGTTCAAATACGATTTCACTTTTAGACATTCTTTTTGGATTTTAAAAAGTTTGCCGGTCTATAACCAGAGACCTCAAGTCTTTCCAGGAGTGTATTATACCTTAACAGAATCACAGTACTGTCCTCTGTTGATTCCCCTCTAGCCCTGTAGAGGTGCACGGAAACGTTTTTGATTTATGTGTTCAAATATGATTTCACATTTAGAATTTTTTTTTTTTTTTGATTTTAAAAAGTTTGCCGGTCTATAACCAGGGACCTCAAGTCTTTCCAGGAGTGTATTATACCTTAAAAGAATTACAGTACTGTCCTCTGTTGATTCCCTTTAGTCCTGTAGAGGCACACTGAATCGTTTTTGATTTATGTGTTCAAATACGATTTCACTTTATGAAATTTTTTTTTGGATTTTAAAAAGTTTGCCAGTCTATAACCAGGGAGTTTAAGTCATTATACCTTAAAAGAATCGCAGTTCAGACCTCTATCGATTCCCCCTACCCCTTAAAAGAATCGTAGTACTGTCTTTTATCGATTCCCTCTAGACCTGTAGATGCACACGGAATCGTGATTGATTTTTGTCTGGGAATACGAATTCACACTTGAAATAGTGTATTAAACGTTTAATTTTCGAAAATTTGCCAGTCTATAACAATAGACCCCAAATCTTTCTAAGAGTGGTTTATAGCTCAAAATATTCACATTATCGTCCTCTGTCGATGCCCCTAGGCCCTGTATATGTACACGGAATAGTTCACATTATAGCCTATATATATATATATATTTATGAATAAAAACACCAAGATATTAAGGTAAAATATAACACCACTTTATTATATTAAAATGTATAATAAAAATAAAAAACAATAAATAACACTGCTCTGCAAAAATTCATTTTTTGTCTTTCCTTTTAATAAAACTATGCGGACTATATGGATCTTGATGCGATAAACTCAGATCCGTTGTCGGTTCTTTTCCATCAGATCTGGAATTTTATGGGCGTGGCAAATTTTTCCCCTTAAATTAATCAGGTACGGAGACCTATTTCGTCCTAACTCGAGATCGACTCATCCGATTTTCAAAATTGAAACACTTTAAGATGCAAAACAAAATTGCATTTATTTTAGTCTAATATAATTTATCTAATAATATTTATCTTATCGTTTTGGAGTTATTTAGAAATTATTAAGAAATTAAGAAAAAATTTTTTTTCGTGCGAAATTCGTAATTTTTTTCAGGTTAAAAATGTAATTAAAAAAAAGATAAAGTAAAATTTTAACATTTTAAACATTTTTCTAAGAGCTACATGTCTTTAGAATAAAATAAGCGATAAACCATAAAATCGGTAAATTTTATTACCCAATATTGCAATGCAACCAACCTTACATATGACCATAAGATTTTATTAGGTAATGAAGCTAAAATACAACGGTATTTTTTATAAAAAATTGGTAATCGGTAAATTGGTAATAAAATTCACATTTTTAAACCGATTTTTATGGTTTATAGCTTATTTTATTCTTATTTTTATATGTAGCTCTTAGAAAAATGTTTAAAATGTTAGAATTTTACTTTATCTTTTTTTAATTACATTTTTAACCTGAAAAAAATTACGAATTTTGCAGGAAAAAAAATTTTTCTCCATTAATTTCTAAATATGCATCTTTAAGTGTTTCAATTTTGAAAATGAGTCGTTCTCGAGTTAGGACGAAATAGGTCTCCGTACCTGACTAATTTAAGGGGAAAAATTTGCCACGCCCATAAAGAAAAATCCAGACCTGATGGAAAAAAACCGACAACGGATCTGAGTTTAGCGCATCAAAATCCATGTAGTCCACATAGTTTTATTAAAAGGAGGATTTGGCTGCAGAGCTAGACACTTTAAATACTATATACTAGACACTTTAAATACTTATTTAAATAGAATTTTGTCTTAAGATTTAGTAAAAACACTTACATATTTGATTTACTTTGGAAAAAAGTTAATTTTTTTTTCTACCTTTGTTTATATACTTCATTTTGGTACAGATTAAAGGGAAAAAAGTTTGTTTTCTCCTGTTTATTTTTTCTTCACACACGAGTTAAAATTAGAATTAAAAACCACTTCTATGTTTGGTGTCAAGATGAAAATTAATTCTTTATTATAATTTTCAAAAGGTATTTATATAAAATAAAACAGATGAAAACTTATTTTGCTGACAAAGAAAAGAAAAGTGAAATTAAATAAATGAAAGATCAGCAAGAAGTAAGTGTTAAGTATGTTAAATTATTGACAAATAAAAGTAAAATAATATTAAATTTATTTTAATAAATGATGTAAAATTAACAAGAAATAATATCAGGTTAAATCTATTTTATTCTGCTGACTTAAAATTATAAGACAAAAGTGAAAATGTGTTTTAATAATTGATATAAAATTAACAAGAAGTAAGTACTAAGTATGTCAAATTATTGACAAATAAAAGAATAATGAAAATAAATGTATTTTAATAAATGATTTAATATTAACAAGAAATAAGTGTCAAATTAACTTTATTTTATTTTGCTGACTAAAACTATTGGTAATTTTTTAAAAGTGTGTTTAATAATATTAAGAATTATGTTGTTGTAGTCGGTTAAGTTTTGGTGGGGGTTGATGTGACAACATAACTCCTCCCCCCTTAGTGTAGAGCGATGGCCACAGAGAGTTCGGTGGGGAAAGAGCGACTTCAGTAGGCTTAAGATAGTAGCGAATTATAGGCTTTTTCCATAGGAAGATCAGGCTAGTAATAGTTATGGTGATGAGTATCAGCGTTAGTACCATTATTAAACTTCCTTTATGTGTTGTATCCTTTTTTAGTTTTAGAATATCGTTTTTGTTAATGAAACTGTAATCTTTGACTTTTTCTAAGCTTAAAGTTACCGTCATTGATGTAATCTGCACTTTGTTGAGATTTGGTGGTGCAATGAAAACTGTGTCCCCATGAGCTGAAGGGTTATCTTTATAAGTTGTCCCTGCTACTGTAATGAAGTGTAGTGAAGTTCCATTAATTGTTAGATTTTGTCTGCAATCAGAAGTTATTAATAAATCTTTTACGTTAATAAACATTATATAATTATCTTCTGGCTGGAAGATATTTGATGTGAATCCCACATCATTTACAGGACATATTGGTGTTTTGCCACTTAGGACAAAAGTAGAGTTATCAGTGTTTTCAAAATCGTTTGACCTTTTGCAATAATGCATGTTCTGAATCTTTGGGCAAATCTCTGTTAAATACTGGAGGTTGTGTTTGTTATAACTTACATAAGGTTTTGTTTTGATTATTTTTGTATTGTTTATAGGAAGAGGAATTAAGTGGAAAAATGTATTTGTATCTTTAGACAAATTTGGTAATTTTATATTAAAAATTAGGTTACTATTATTGTAATATGCTTGAAGTTCCAGAAGATCGTAAAGGTGTCCGTCCGAAACTAAATTAATATTCTGTGATACAAAATGACGTCTTATTTCGTCTAATTCATCCGGATGAAGAATAAGTTTTGATATTCCGAGTTTAGCAAGCATTACAGCTTCTACTATATCAGAAATGTGATTCGAAAGTAAGTCTATATTGTAATCGAGTTGGTTCATGTATTGGATTTCATATAATGCATTATTTTCTTTAAGAATATGATTAGTTTTTTCTGCTGAGAGTTTCTCTAAAAATTTTGCAATGTTTTCTTGCTTGTTATTTAAATGTTCTGTCAGATTTTTAAATCTTTGTATCATTTGTGTGTTCAAACTTTTTTGGTTTTCCTCTATTATGGCTGAGTTTGATGTTGCGTCTTGAAGTATATGTATTTGTCTATTTGTGGAGCCGCTGAACAAAAGGTTTTTTTTGCATCATTCAAAATTTTTGGGAAATTAAATTTTTTTGTTATTTCGCACTTTAAAAAATCAATGAACCGCGAAATATATTTAAGTTAGCTACTTACCAGTAGGTGAATCTTTGTGCTTTAAATCACCACATTAAATCTTAAAAGTCTCTTTAAATAAGCACTTTTATTTTGGAAAAAGAACCTTTTGTTAAGAAAAAAGTGATACAAAAAAAAAATTAAAAATATGAAAAAATAATTTTTGTTATGCAACGATATTAAACTATAGCTCCCCCCAGAAGTAATCTACGTAACATAAAAACATGCAGTATTTTATATTTTTGCATTTTGAACAAAATTTGGTAATAAATTCTTAATATTCTGTCATTTTTCAATGGAAAATGGAAAAACTCTATATTATGACATTTGACCCCGGGAAAGAAAGTGTTCAACTTTTACAATATTAAAATAACAATACCGTTTACATTATAAATAGTCTGAGGAAAAATATTCACTATTACTTTTATTAATGTTGAACATTGCTAAAGTTTTCGCGAAACTCTTCGATTTGAAATCACAGGTACGGCAAAACGGTTAATGATACGGACCTCATTTTTTTTGGTTTTTATTCTGCCATTTGTTTGTTTTGTGATACTGAGAAGCAAATATATTATTTGTAATATTTTTTAAACAAAATTTTCAAAAAAATTAAAAACTGATTTAAATAAATTTGTTAGCTGTATATCCTTAGGCGAGTCGTCAAGGACACGCATTTTCTGGGAAAAATTGCAATATCTTTGAAACTACTTCTTGGATTTTTAATATTGATGACTTAAAATAAAGCTTCTTTAGTTCTCTTTTATATTGGGCAAAACCAAAAATACTCCCTTATTTCCTATTCCAAAAAGTTTACCACTTTGTGGGCAGAAAAATTTGTAGCATGTTTCTGTATTACTTAGAACATTTTTAGGGGGAGTAAAGGTTCAATTGCGCACTTTCATAAAATAAGGTGCACCCTAAACTACACGAATAAGGGAAAAAATATGTAACTTACTTACTATGGAAAAATAACCTTTTGTTAAAAAAAAAGTAGAAAAGAACCTTTTGTTTAGTAAAACTTTTTTGATGTCCGTTTAATTACTAAATAAAAAAAAATTATTATGGTTTCTCAATTGTATTTGAAAGATTTCAACCTAAATATTACAAAAATAACAAAAAACCAAAATGTAAAAAGTATGCAAAAACGACCTCTCATTTCATTTTAAGGGGTATTGTTACATTATTAGTAATAAGTATTTTGTTTTCTTGTTTCTTGTTTGAGGCTAATTGCCAAAAATCCTGATTGTCGTCAATATTATAATCCTCATATTGGTCTAGATTTGTTTTATCGCTCTGATCAGGGCATGTGACGAAGTTCTCATTTTGAGGACTCCTGAATTCATTAATATTATTGGACTTGTTTTAAATTTATTAGTACTCATTCAAAATTTTGACAAGCCACTGCTAGTATCCATTGGTTCTGGTGGCGGTTGTGACTGCTTCCAATCATCGAAATGTTGGTTGGGTTTATGATTTGCAATGTTTTTACGGTGTACTGGGGAATTATGGAAAAAAAATTACGATTGCCGTTGCCTAAATTGGCTCAAGATTGTTGTTAATGTGGTAAGGTTTCAAATTAAAATTTCTTCGAGGTTGATAATTTTCTTGTTTTGGATTGTTAACTGAATAATGTGAATATCTAGGATATGGATTTTGTTTCCATTGAGGATATTTTGGTTTATTGAATCTTATGTAGTGGATATTTTGTTCCCTGATGCAATAATCAAGAGCTATTGGCAATGATTCCGGCCTACTTGCTCTTATAGTGGAACCCATAGGTTCTCTTTAACCCGATAGAAATGTGTTTAAGCACATTTCTGAGAATAGGTTTCTTTTTGCGTTTATTACTTAATATCGGTTTCATGGATTATTTGCCAATGTCGATTGTATTTCCATAATTTCACTGTAAAATTTTTCTATCGATTTGGTATATTGTTTAAGAAAGTGTAAGTCTCTTATTAAAGAGGTTTCCGTTCGTTTGTCTAAATAATGGGATATCAAATTTCCTCGGATTTCATTCCAATTAAGGGATGTTCCGTACATATTAAGAACTTCGTTTGCTTGGCCATCTATCTTGTTTCTAATCGCTCTAAGAACTATTTGACCCATGGGAGTGTTATCTGCTCCTCTAACGTGAGGAAGTATTTCCTCAACGTTATTTATAAATTCATGAAGTAATCTTGGATTACCGTCAAATTTCGGCAAATCCTTGATAGCGTCCGGAATCCTAAGTGAATTGAAGATATCGTTAGTATTTACTGTCGTTTGGGTCATTGCAGTAGTCGGAACTTCTGTATCTAAAGGCATATTAAAATCTAATTTAATATTCTAAATTTTAAATTCTTTGGGGTACGGAAGAAATCGAGATTTTTTACTCATCAATTTTAATTATTTATTTAAATTTACACTTTACCCTTTTCTACGATAATAGAGATGTATCTATATTATATACATATATTTTCTTATGTATCAATTTTCTACGTACTTACTCAAATTATATGGAAATTTTCCCACTTTTTTTCAATTCTATTAATCTTTTTATAAATTTTATGATAATATTTACTTTTTCGTATATATTTTAAATTCGTTTTGTTTTTAAACAGCTTTTCTTTTATTATCTTTTTTTTTTGTATGTAATTTTCTTTCGTAAAAATTTTTCAATTTAATTTTTAAGTGATTAATTCGTGATTTTTGCTTTTTTTTCTTTAAATTACTCGTTTTAAATTTTTCTTTTTGTAAAAATTTTCAATTTCAGATAAAATTTTTTTTCATTCTTTTCTTTTTATTCGTATTTAAAAATATTAATTATTTTCCTTTTCAATTTTATTTTTGTATATATTTTTCAATTTTGTTTTGTTTTTCTTTTAACATATGTAATTTTTTCTTTTCTTTCACAACACACAGTAGGAAATTACGGCCAAAACCTCCATAAATGTTTTTAATTTTTTTTAGGAAATTTTAGTGTCATATTAGAGCTGACATTTCAAAACATGTAATCCCGAGTTTTTACCGTACTGCATTGCCTACTAAGGCTGTAATATTTAATCAATTTTTGAATATTAGTTTATATGTTTTTAATAAAATTATTTGTATATTTGAACCCATTTATAAAATTCGCTTAATTTTGGAATACGTGTAAAATTTTAACTTATTTTTTAGATTAAAAAAATAGATACCTTTTACTAATCAACCGCGCCAATTTCCATATTTTTTGACCTATGATTCATTTAGAATTCGAGCAGTTAAAACAACTGTGAAAAATATAAAAATAAAATATTTAAATACAAAGTTTGATAGACCGCGATTTTTTTTTAGAGATTGTTAGAGGTTGAAGCACAACACTTTCTAATTGCTGAATTGAATCATTAATAAGCACTATGAATTTCATATCCATTTGCATCCCATTCTAAGAATTATAACGTTTTTAGTAACACCCCTTTTTTTCACAATTTTTTGCTATTTATTGCGAAAGAATCACTACTTGAACTGAAATATGGGCGTGATGTAATATTTTTATGCCATTTTCTTTAGTTTCCTTTCTAGTTCTATGCAAAATTTATATATAAAGATAAAAAAAACAAAATTTTTAATTTTGAATGACATCTATAATATTAATACGCAAGCACCCATTTATTATCCCCTTTTACGCTTTAATTACACACTCATTTCTGGAAAATTTTATACAATTTGAAAGGTATTTTTCCGTAGATCGACGAATCTATATTTTATTAAAATCGGTTCAGTTTTAAAAAATCGGTTTGGTATTTAAAAATCTTACTAACACAATAAAGAAAACTCACATGCATATGAAATTCACTATTAAGAATCAAACAAAAGAAATTGTATGCAAACATGTTTTCTTTTGTTTTTATTATTTTTGGTGAGTGATAAGAATAAAAGAGTATATTTATGGGGAGATAGTGGTAGACAAAGACAAAAATAAAGAGTATTTTATTACAATTAAATAAATGTTTTTGTTTTGTAAAATAATAGCAACAAAAATTATTGGTATTGTTTTTATTATTTGTGGTGAGGGAGTGAATGACAAAATTAATATTTTGGAAGATTTGACAAAAAAAGTGCTTTAAATGTAAACCTTTTAAATTAGAATTATTCGAAATTAAATTTTTATGGAATTTTGTTTTTTGGGTTGGTTTATTGGGATAAAATCTTCGAGTGGTTGAGGAATAAATATTGTGTTAAAAAATTAAATAATATTGCAGGGAAGGGCACGCATGAGATCATTAAGAGCTATTTTACAATGCCAATTTTTTTAAGAGTCGGAAAAGAACATTGTGACTTATAACCAAAAAGGATGTTACCGATTAAAAAAACAGTCTTTTGAAGGAAAGTTTATAATAATTACAGATTATTATCAAGAAAAGGAATTAAATGATCGGTAAATTCAAAACTGATGAATGTTTAAAAAATGCTATAATATCAGGAAGGAATATTAAAAGGCAAATCTTGCATTTCGACTGGAATGGTTTTAGACTGTAAGCTTCTACAGATTCCAAGTACTTCGTGGTTCTCGCGGTTAATTATGCAGTAAATAAATAAATTTTAAATATTAGGATCTTTGTTAAAAAGTTAGATAATACCTTGATTTCTCCATCATTTTTGTCAGTCCGTTAGTAACGCTTAAAAGTTTATCTGTTCATCACTTTACAGAGCATTTTGACATCGATAACGCAAAGTGTTTTGATAAGAGCTACTAAGTCTAACACTTTTTTCTGTAGGTTTGCCAGAAGTATACAAAATCTGGTTATAAGCTCATAGTATGAGCCCAATATCTCTGAAAGGAAATGTCCGATTTTGACAAGTCATGTATCGCAGGATAGGTATTCTTTTCATTTATTATCCTATTTAAGTAAATAATTTTTATAATCGCCAGCAACGATTGTTTCAGCATGTTTAGTAGTCCAGTTTTAAGTGACCACAGACTTTACATTTTCTTAAAAAAAACTATTTCTAACTAAAGGTATATTATTTATATACACTAAAAATTTCAAGAACAAAAGTCAAGAAATGACCAAGTTATTGAGTTTTGGCCGTATTCTCCCACTGTGCAACACAGTACTTACAGAGCCCCTATCGATACTTGTTCTTCCTTCGAAACTGCGAATTTAGAACAAACGGTATTTTCTTTTTAAGCCTTGTTGACTAAAACCTTGTTCTTCATTCAAAAATACGAATTTAAAAAAAAAACGTTTTTTTTAAATCTTTGTTGATTATCCTTAGAACCTTTGTATCGATATCAATTCGATACTTGTTCTTCATTCGAAACTGCGAATTTAGAACAAACGGTTTTTTAGGATGTAGGGTTTACCGACTGCGCCAGTTAAGATTAGAATTAAAAACCACTTCTATGTTTGGTGTCAAGATGAAAATTAATTCTTTATTATAATTTTCAAAAGGTATTTATATAAAATAAAACAGACGTAAAACTTATTTTGCTGACAAAGAAAAGAAAATTGAAATTAAATAAATGAAAGATCAGCAAGAAGTAAGTGTTAAGTATGTTAAATTATTGACAAATAAAAGAATAATGAAAATAAATGTATTTTAATAAATGATTTAAAATTAACAAAAAAAAAATAAGTGTCAAATTAACTTTATTTTATTTTGCTGACAAAAACTATTGGTAATTTTTAAAAGTGTGTTTAATAAAATTAAGAATTATTGTTGTAATCGGTTATGTTTTGGTTGGGGTTATTGTGACATCATAATTATTATTGTTGTTGTAGTCGGTTAGGTTTTGGTGGGGGTTGATGTGACAACATAACTCACGTTTTTAGATTAGCTAACTAGAATCACAAAAAGGAGATAAAAAACAAGTGAAAAACCCACCCTTAATATCTTAACAAAATAAAATTAAAATACCTTGGGTTCCCTGTAGGGTTGCCAGTCAGGCTGGATTCGACTGGATTGTCCAGCTTTTTTAGTGTTTGTCCAGTGTCAAGCTAAAATTAAATTTGTCCAGCTGAAAGGTGAAGAATTATTTTTTTTTTATATTTTTAAAGAAAAACTACTTTTATGAAAAAGAACGCAATAAAAATTTTGCAAAAGTGTATTTTTTTACTTGAGGCCCTATGCTCCACTGGGAGTCAAGGATAACAGAAGAAGTATTTTTTTACTTAAGTGATTTAGGCGTTGATTAATTGATTGCTTGAGCAAGTTTATTTTGTAATAAAATTACCCTCTATCAAATTTCCCCATTGTTCTTACTTTACTTAAATGGCCTATATCAAAAACCTGTTAAGAACAAATGCCGAGCATATTTTAGAATTCCATGTGCGCATATCGTTGACTTAATATAGAAAGGTCGTATCTTAAATTTTCAGTACTTTCCAGGAGAAGGAAAAAACTTAATAAAATGTAAAACAAAAACGTTATAAGAAAAGTTTAAATACAGTTTTTATTTAAAATAAATGATGAATTTAATTATAAAATAATTTTTTGAATTTCGGTTGATTTTAATGAGTAATTTAACTTAGAGCTTTTTGGTATTCAAATTGTTGAAAATTAATATAGAGATACCACTTTTTATATCCTTCACCAATAAGTGAAAGGGTATTATAAGTTTGTGATTTATTAGTGATCGTAGACCCCATAAAAATTATACCGATCGACTCAGAATCGGGAGGAGAATCGATGTCCGTCTGTCTGTCTGTTGAAATCAAGTTTCTGTATGTTTCTACATACATTATATATAAGATTTTAGGAAATTCTCCCGCAATGAACGCTATTAAATTTCATTAAAATCTGTTTATAAACACCGAAAATATCGAAAAAATACCAAAAATTAGACGAAAATTTTAAAATTTTTGATTGAAACACACTTTTAAATAACAAGAGAAAAAAGATACTCCTTTTGTATATGTGATAATATATTATATATCAGATTGTAGGAAATTGTACCTCAAAGCACTCTGTAAAAAAATCAAAATCGGTCCATAAACCACTGAGATATCGCCAAAACACTAAATTTTATGTTTTGCAAATTGCCCAAAGTACGCATTAGGGAATGTTTGTTGAAAAAATGAAATGCAGAGATAGGAAAAACCATCCTCCTTTAGCACGGACATACATAAATTTTATATCAGATTTTAGGAAATTCTCCCGCCAAGCACGTTATTAAACGTTATCAAAAGCGGTCCATAAACAACTGAGATATCACCAAAACACTACTTACTTACAATACTTGTGATGTGCAACAAATTCCCCAAATTGTTTTATTGTTTCAGCGATATCTCAGGTGTTTATGGGCCGATTGTGATGAAATTTGACAGCGTTCTTTGTGGGAGGATTTCCTAAAATCTGATGTATAAACTCTACAAATCTGGTTATGAATACCATTCAAATTGTACCGATCGACTCAGAATCGGCAGGATAATCGATTTCGCGACGTCTGTCCGTCTGTTTATCTGTCCGTCCGTCTGTTTGTCTGTCCGTCCGTCTACCTGTCTGTCCGTCTACATGTCTGTCCTTTTTTCTGTTGTAGTCAAGTTTTTGGAGCTCCTGTTTTGTCGATATGCATATGTTTATACCTTCCAGGAGCTCCACAAATCTGATTTTAGCAGACAGACACACTGCATTTATCTTAGTTTTGCATCCGACTTTTGAACATTATGATAACATTTGAGAATGTATTATATATCAAATTGTAGGTAATTTTCCTAGGAAGTACAAAAATGCAACTGAGTACATGATATCCGTTCAAAAACCTACATATGTATGTATGTATCTCACATATCAACGAAAATTAAAATTTTTAATTGCAATTGGGAGAAATCAGTTCTCGTTTGACAATTGCTTCCGTATAACTTCGCCTGAGGCAATCTCTTAGTAGCTAATAAATGACAAATTATAATAGATACGATGATGACATTTAGTATAAAGACATTGTACAATGTCGTTATTCAGGGCGATAGCGCCTAAAATAAACTTTCTAGAGGGACAACATTTGACAAAAGTATTTCTGATCTCTTGAAAAGTTCGGTATTGAAAATGGTCGAGCTCGGTTCACATTTAGTGAAATCTCTCATATAACCCCGACCGGGAATCACTTTAATGCTGATAAATTAAATCACGTTATACACATCACGTTATGCACAAAGAACTAGAGCAAAACTTTCCACACATCCATCGTACAGATCGAAAGAACAATACATCCCAAATATTATTAATGAAGTATTCATCTTAATTAGTTTACTAACTTCAGAATATAAGTAAATCTTCAATAACTTTTCCGACAAAGCTGATATCCATCCATTAAAAAGCTATATATTTCACGTATGTATCTAAAACTAAGATATACACCCTATAATTCTAAGGCTTGTATACATTGACAATCATTGTTAAAGCTTTGACCTAAATCAGTCCGCTAACTTTAAAGTTTTACATAACTAATCAAGAACTTTTACTAGTTGCTTAATTCGTACGAATTAAAGTACACAACCCTCACTGGGCACTGTGTTTTTGGGTTGCATGCCAGAATACTTAAACTTCATCAAATCGATGTGCTTTTGCAAATCTAAGGGCATCTACATTTTGAAGCATATTTTATTAAGTGTTCGTAAAATATACACATATATCGAAGCTACTGGCTGGCTTAAATAAGCATTCTCTACCTGCCCAACCTAACCTTTGTGTCCATAACTATTCCAGATGATGACGCCACCGAAAAGCTTTTCGTTTTCCGACATAGCTAAATATTGCTAGGAATTACATTTAGTATGAACAAAAAGAAAATTGATATACATATCAAGCATTTGTGTGGGCTCAACTAAGTCAGTAATCAGAAGCTATATAATTATCAATATATTCTTACGATTTTGTACTTATTATATATTCGGCAAAGCCGAATATACAACTCTTACTTGTTGTTATTAATTTAAAATGAGAAGGAACAAAGATAATAATAAGCGATTTTTATTCTGTGATTGTTGTTGTGGTTTGTTGTTGTAAAGTTCGCCGACAATGAATATTAACATCGTACTACCGCGGATAATGCAAGCAGGTTCAATTTAAAGTTGTTTGTTTTAATATAAGACAAAAATATGTATTCAACTTGAAATGAGTTAGGGCTTTTTCTTTAAAAAAAAATTTTGAAATGAGTTAGGGTTTTTTCTTTCAATTACTGTAAATCAACTATTCGTCAACATAGTTACCTGAATTTTTTAGAGGATGTGTGTTGGGGTTTTGTCTACCAGAATATGTAAAAAACCCGATTTTGAAAAAAATGAGATACGACCTTTCTATATTAGGCCATCGATATTCTCCAATTCGTAGGTCAAGCTTTGAAAAAATGGCCTTTCCATCGAATTTTCGGGCGTCCTCTTTTACGAGTTCATTCGTGATCGCTTTCGAATACTTTTGTTGCTGGAGTATCTTCATACATTTGCACAACATGTCCCAGCCAACGCAGCCGGTTCTGTTTGATGCATATTACAATTTATGTCGATGTCAACGTATAACTTATACAGCTCATTGTTCATTCAATGTCGATGTTCATTGTTCTTGCAAACAGGTACGAAGATTTTTCGTAAAACCTTTCTCTCAAAAACTCCAAGAATAGCTTAAAGAGCATAGTTTAAGCTCTATTCTTAGACTGATTATGCCAAAATAGCATCTGTTGGCAAATATGATTCTACATTTGTTTTGGAAACTTATGTATTATTAATGTTGACGACGGTACTCAAGCAAACAAATTCTTTTACAACCTCGTTGCCATAGTTCTCAACGATCACATGTATTCCAATTCTTGAGGATTTGTTTTGATTAATTGACAACTTTACTAAATTAAACATAAAAAGTATACAACTAATTAAAAATTAAAAGCTTAGGTCATTTTTTATTTATTTATTGCCTACTTACTGGATTTTTACAAATTTTCTGTTCGTTTACTTTACCTTGTACACATGATTTCGTGAAATTAAATTCGTTCATATACTCAGTAAATACTCAGCTTACTGGAAAGTAAACGAATGGACCTAATATATAGCTCCTATATATCCTACTAATGTTAGCAAAAACAAAATAAGAACTTTCTCGAGACTTAGAATGGGCCACACTATTACAACTTATATGCATCTCCTTAACAGTAACTTCAATTACATTTGTGATTTTTGTGGATCAATCAATTCCGTGACACATATGCTAGCTAAATATACGGTGACCATACGTACTCTATTATAGAGTAGAGTACTGCATTTGAGAGGTCTGTTCTGTATAAATTATTATTGTGGAAAAAGTGTAAAAATGTTATGTATTTTATTTAATGTTCTGTATTTGTACCAGAAAGACCGAAGTGGTGTGAATTCCTTATAACTTTTTTATTATAATTTTTTTTTCTTTTCTTTTCAGTATTTTGTAAAGAAGACTTGGATAATTTATAATGGAGCAATACACAATTGAACAACGTGCCCAAATTGTTGAAATTTACTTTTCAAATCAACGGTCCATTGTGTTGACTCAGCGTGCATACCGTCGTCAATTTAATGTGCGGGTTGCACCCTCTCAGTCAAATTTTGCAAATTTTCGAGAACAAGGAGCAGTAAGGAACCTTAGTGGTCCCGGCAGACACCGAACTGTCCACACGGCTGACAATATTCAAGTGGTACAGGAGAGTATTCGGGAGGATCCAGAAACATCAACCAGGAGACGTTCGTCACAACTGGGCCTCTCAAGAACGTCGCTGCAGCGAATTTTGCACACCATAGGATTGTTTCCATACAAAATTCAACTTGTCCAAGAATTGAAACCAACAGATTACCAGCAACGACTTGACTATGCAATTTATTTCCAGCAAAAAGCACAAGAGAATCCAAATTTTATTCATAACTTAATAATGAGTGACGAAGCCCATTTTCAATTAAATGGGTTCGTTAAAAAGCAAAACTGTAGGATATGGGCTACGGAAAACCCGAGAGTACTTCATCAACGACAATTGCACCCAGTTAAGTGTACCGTTTGGTGCGGTGTTTCTTCAGAAAGGATCATTGGCCCATTTTTTTTGAAAATGAACAAGGTGTCGCCATTTCCGTCAATGGTGATCGATATCGGGCCATGTTGCAAAATTTTGTAAGGCCAGCCGTGGAAAACCATCCGCAAATATGGTTCCAACAGGATGGAGCCACAGCGCACACTGCGAGGGCCACAATGACTCTTTTACGCGACATCTTTGGTGAAAGAATAATTTCTCGTAACAGCAATTTTAATTGGCCTCCGCGGTCCACGGATTTAACCGCTCCAGACTGTTTTCTTTGGGGCTATTTAAAAGGAAAAGTTTATGTTAATAAGCCTAGGACTATTGAGGAGTTAAAAACCAATATTCGAGAAGAAATTAACAACATACCACCGGAAGTTTTGCGAAAGGTCATGGAAAATGTGTTGGAAAGAGCACATTTGTGCGAAGCAGAATATGGCCACCACTTGCGGGATATCATTTTTAATAACTAATCCAAAAATATTCCCCATAAATTTAATTTATTTAAAAAAAAAAAATTAAAAAAATATTTTTTAAATAAAAAGTTATAAGCAATTCACACCACTTCGGTCTTTCTGGGCCACCCTGTACTATATTTGAATGTCTCAAAGTTAAAAAAATGTACGTAGTTTTTTATTAAAAAAAATTGGGAGCTTCAAGGTCAACAAAAAATTATAATAATAATAATAATAATAATTTCCACGACAACATTCCAATTGGAACAAGTGGTACTTCTCTCAGACAATGAGCTGCATCCGATTCTATTTTTAGACTCATTGAAAGGGACCTACGTTTTAACTCCGGCTCCGAATGGCAAATGCATTAGTTATAGAAGTTTTTCATAGCCTAATACTCAATAACCAGTGTCTAGCTGAGTTATGAGGTGAACCTCCGCTTTTTTTGAAAATTTATTTTTCAAGTGGGTCTGACCAGGGATCGAACTTGGGACCTCTGGAATGCTAGGCGGATGACTAACCTGCTATACCACGGCGGTTACTAAAAATTATAATAATTATATAAATTAATCAGAAATATATCCTCCTTTAGCATTTAAAACTTTTTGGTGGTGGTTCGGAACAGAATCCGCCAAGAACTGTAGAAACACCATTGAAGTCTCTTTCCAAGCATTTGCGACCTCAATAACCGTTGCAAAATGCATATTCATTCAATACTCTTAAACATTAATGATGGCTCATGGAACCATCAACAGGAACCATGTTCCCTACTCCACCATGGCTTACTTTCTGTTATACAGGTGCAACATTCTATTGAATTTTTTTTTTTTAATTGATAAAAACTATTTTGTGTATTCTGTAGGCCGGAATGTATGATATGGAGGTGATAACGCATTCACCTCCATATCATACTTCTGGCCTGGGGATATATTCATGTAGTGGAGTGGGGAACATGATTGATGAGCCATCATCAATATTTAAGAGTATTGAATGAATATGCATTTCCCTCCGGCGATAAATTGATTAATTGAGAAGCATTCATTTTCCAACAGGATAACGCTCCATGTCACAAAACTTGTAACAGTAGCTGGCTTGGGTTCCCTAAAGTCCAGTTTTTTATGTAATAGAAAAATTTGTAGTCATACAGAAAGTAAAACAGATCTGCGGATTTAAAAAGAACAAAAGATAAAACGGTTATTGAGGTCGCAAATGCTTAGAAAGAGACTTCAATAGTGTTTCTACAGTTCTTGGCGAATTCTGCTCCGAACCACCACCAAAAATTTTTAAATGCTAAAGGAGGATATATTTCTGATTAATTTTAATAATTATAATTTTTTGTTGACCTTAAAGCTCCCAATTTTTTAAATACGCTTTGTAAAAATATGTAAAAATACTTATGCCACATCCTGAAATTTACTTTTTTAGTTTCAATTAAAAAAAAATATACAAACTTTTAAATTGTCTTTTGTTTTCCCATAAATTACAATATTTTTTACTATTTTCAATATTTTTAATTTATTTTTTTAATTGTATTAGACCGGAAATAAAAAAAGAAGAAAAACAACTGGTATGCCAAAATAAATGTGACGACTAGTGTACATAAGCTTTACAAACATTTTGAAAGTTGTCGAATTTGAATGCTTCAACGGAAAGGGTAGTTTGTTGTATTGAATTTAAAGAATATTTAAAAGAATATGAAGACATGGTAAAACAAATATTTTCCTCAAAATGCTGAGATTAGTTATTTTATATTTTAAAATTTCAAATCGCATGAGTTCTTAAATGTTTGCTTAGAAGGCTTAATATAAGTACAAATTAATATTAGAAGTTATCTGCATATTAATGTAATAATCGCAAACATTATTTTCATTTTTTTTTTATTTTTGATATACATACATCAGCGTGTGTGTTTAACTTATTACAAATCTATAAACAAACATTTTTTAAAAGTATGCTTGATATATTACTATTTATAAAAAAATAAATTTTTGTTATGTATTTTGGTTAAAAAAATATGGTCACCCTAGCTATATGCCATATTTTAAAGGAACATCGTGACAAATATGTTCACAACAACGGAATAAACCTTTTAAAAAATCCATCAGAAGAGAACATAAACGCTATTTTTAACTTTATTTCAAAATTAAAATTTAATGTAATTATTTTATTTTCTTAAATACCGTACCTAACAGATGGCCTTGGAAGCCAGTGCTAGTTCCTTTCCTAAATATTATTGTTATATTCATATGAATGTAATATAATGTATATAAATAAATAATATAGATACCCATAACCATTTAGATGCCCATAACAGTCAAGATTTTTTGTATCTGTAATCTATAATCTCATCCAGATTCGAAAACATATAAAATCCATTATTTCGCAGCAACACAACAAAGCACATTTGTATATGTTTGTATTTACAAAAAATAATGTCACAAAAAATAAATTATTTTTTTAATTTTTTAAGAAAAAATGTAAAACTAAGCAGATCCCTTCATTGATTTAATTTCTGGTAAAGATTAGGTCGTTATAAACGAAAGACCATTAATATTGCTATATTTCTGCATACCTAATTATCTTTTAAAAGTTATAGTTTAACAAACAAATGCAAATATACACAAGTTTGCCTTAAAATAGCCACATTACGGAAGTTCTGTTTTTCTGAACGAAAATTAAATACATGCATACTAGGGTGGGTCGTTCTTTGACCTTTGTTTAAGTCCAATTTAATAAATTACATTTATTTGTTTCATTATGTGTATTTACTCCTTACGGCTGAAATGTACTACCCTCTTTTATCACCTTTGGGTGTTTTGATGGGAAGACTTAAGTTCTAACGAGTAATCTAACGGTGTTTTATTAGTTATAGTTGTCTTCAACTATTTTTTAATTACTTGTGGATTGACCGCCATTACCGCCACATCTCGCAGCCGTAAATATAAAATCCTTTATATTTAACATATAATATCAAAGGTAAATAAAATTGAATATTTTTATCTTTTTAAAAAATCATATTTCTAATTGCGTTTTATTTTTGATATATTCTACATTTCCACGCAAACATTTGGTCCTTTTCTGAGCCGGATATAATTTTACTCGGAGGTTTTCACTGGATTTTATAATCGACTCTCTTTTTTTCTTCTTTAATAAAAGATCAACATCGTCGTTGGACACTAACACCTTTATTATTCTTTTGTGAAAAATTTATTTAACTTTGAAGGAAAAAAGGTGCGTAGATAAAATTTAAAAAGTGTGGAAATTTAATATTAAAATAAAATAAAACTTTGTTTACTTAAATAAAAGAGAAAATAAGAATACATATATACATACATACATTTTCATGTCCCACCGAACAGTTGCAGGTTGTTTTTAAATGTATGTAAGCACATAAATGTTCAACTGCAAAACAGCTGTTTGGTGGGGCATTGATAGGAAAAATAATAAAATTTTGTAAAAAAAGATGGCTGAAATGGCGGGAACCAGCCGAAAAAAAAGAAGAAGAAAAAAGGCAAGGAGAGGAATAAAGAAAAAGAAGAAGAGGAGTGAGAGTGGAAAATTTCAAAAATTATTTTTAAGAATTGTTTTAAACACATATATACAATAAAAAAAATACACACAAAATTTATACATACATATTACACAAAACACCATTATTTAAAAAACTCCCAAATTATTATAAAAAAAGAACACAAATTTTTTTTTTTAAACAAAACAAATAAAAATTAAGGAAATAAAATATATATAAAAAAAAACACACAAATTACCTTTTTTTGAATAACTCGCATACACAATTACATCAAAATACTTATTATTTAAAAATAAATGTATAACAAAAATTAACAAAAAAAAACACGTTAAAATACCACAATAGTACCTAAACAATAAGATTCACGAACGACCATAAACATCTAAACGAATTTCCAATATTGAGAGACTAACCTCAGTATACTCTAGATTAGATTAGATTAGATAGGAGGACCTCACAGAAAACTGTAAGATTATGCACAAGACCATAGGTGTTGATCCATAGTGCGTCCTCGATTAAGAAGCTTCATTTCGAGAACCATTACCAACATTTAGCACATTTTGTTTTCCTCCTTTATCAGTTCACATAAAGCTTCGACAATTTGATATATTTTATCATCTTTAGAGGATGCACGTTCCTTAGATCTTCTAGATTCTGAAAAAAGTAAGAATCAAAACATTTAAATCGATTGTTAGATAGTGCAACACATTGACAAAGGAAATGGTATGTATCCTCTTCTTCTTCGTTGCACCATCTACACATATCGTCATTTCTTAAGCGTATTTTTTTCAAGAAGTACCTTAAGTTATTATGTCCAGTTATGATACCTACATATATCCTTAAATCATTTTTATCCATATTTAATATAGTTTTTTGTGTGTTAATATCTCTTATCTGCCATAGAGCTTTCGTTTGAGTACATTGCGTTGAGTTATTCCACAATACATTTGATTCAGATTTAAATTTGCTTCTCATATTCTGATAAATTGAGCAGAGCCCAGGGTAAACCTCCACATATGCTGCATTTCCATTCAAGTCTGCTCCATTGCGTGCCAATTCATCTGCTTTCTCATTGCCCAGTATATTATTATGGCCAGGTACCCAGCACAGTTTTAAGAAGTGTTGTTCGTTGAGAGCCTGTAGCTCTCTGCGACAACGGCTAACTACCTTTGACCTAATAATTCTATTGCATATTGCTTTGATTGCTGCTTGACTATCTATGTAAATTGTGATATCGCTTTTGAATATCGGCATCATAGATATCATACGAGCTGCTTCCAATACAGCAAATATCTCTGCTTGGAAGATGCTGCAATCAGTATTTAAACTAAAACTACTACTTATTCCTAGTTTTTCACAAAAAATTCCACTACCAGTACCTTGTTCCTTCTTTGAACCATCAGTGTAAATCTCTATACCCAGTGAATTATGGTTTCTAGCATTCCAACTTTCTCTTGAAGGTATAACAGCCCTAATCTTCTTATCCCATACTATTTGAGGAGTCATGTAGTCTGTAACTACGTCTCTGTATCCATAGCTAATAATTAATGATGAGTGTCCCTTTTCTTTGATCACCAATTGGCCACTCTGACTAAGTCTGACCTGTGTTCTTAGAGCATATTCTTTGATATGTAGGTGCAGTGGGTCCATATTTAAAATTCTACATAGAGCTTCTGTTGCAGTAGATCTCATTGCCCCTGAGATGCTTAGTGCAGCTATTCTGTTAACTCTTTCAACTAGGGAGGCATGACATTTAACGTTCATAATTGGCCACCAAACTAGAGAGCCATGTGTTAAAGTCGGTCTAACGATAGCTTGGTATATCCAATAAATCATTCCCGGTCTTAATCCCCAAGTTTTTCCTATAAGTTTTTGGCATGAATAAATTGCCGCATAGGACTTTTTAATCCTTTCTTTAAGATTTGGTAGCCATTTAAGTTTATAATCAAATACTACACCTAGAAACTTCGCTTGTTTTGAAAGAGATAATACTTTTCCGTCAAGCTTTGGGGGCTCGAACAAAGGTATTCTTTTCCTTGTAAATATTACCATTTCTGTTTTAGATGGATTAATTCCTAAACCACACTGTTTGGACCAACTGAGTAACATCTTTAATGATCTTTCCATTATTTCGGTTAGAGTGCTGGGGAATTTACCTCTAACGATTAATACTAAGTCGTCAGCATAAGCCACGACTCCTACACCAAGAGCATTGAATTGTACTAGTATGTCATTTAATACAAGTATCCATAGTGTAGGTGAAATAACTCCCCCTTGGGGCGTACCTCTAGTAGCCAGCGCATGTAGAACTGATCCTCCCAGTTCTGACTGTATATGGCGTTGCGTGAGAAACTTTATTATCCACGATTTTACATTAGAATCGCAATCACTGTTATCTAATGCTATCTCAATAGCCTCTGATTTGATGTTGTTAAAGGCTCCTTCAATATCTAAGAAGCATGCCAAAGCATATTCTCCTTGATTTAATGATTGCTCAATTCTTGATGTTAAGCTATGCAGTGCCATTTCAACAGATTTGCCTTTGATATATGCATGTTGGTCGGGAGAAAAGGGCATATTAGCAATCCTCTCTCTAACGTGATTATCTAGGATTCTTTCTAATGTTTTCAGTAAAAATGATGATAGACTGATTGGTCTATAGTCTTTAGCTTCATGATGTTGGATTTTACCAACTTTTGGTATAAATACTACCTTTACTTTCCTCCAATTTGTTGGAACGTAACCATGTTCTATGCATGCAGTAAAGAGTCTTTTTAACAGTTCCTCAGTAGACCCAATGGATTTTTGTAGCATTATTGGGTACACGCTATCCAAACCTGGTGATTTGTAGGGTTCAAATGTTCCGATTGCCCATCTAATTTTTTCAATTGTAATAAGATTTTTGCATTCATTGCTTCTAAATTGTTCGGTAATAAATGGGGATTGGTTTTCCGTTGCGTTTAGTTCGCAGTATACTCTAGAGAAGGGGGGAGTTTATTTGACGGACTACGGACCGGAATACAAAAAAAAGGAGGAAATTTGAAGAGGTTCTGTTTTTTTTGTGGCCTTATCACTTAAGGTGAGGGCTGTACAGCTCGATAGCTTTAGGACAGGGCAACGAATCTTCGACAATCGAATCCAGGGACTGAGATACAGGACAACAGTGGACTGGGACGGACTTAAATGAACTTTCCCTGGATGGAGGAGACTGTTTAAAATAACATCGGAGAATCACCAAGATGGAGTGAATCAACAACAAACAGGTAAATGAGCTAAATTATTAAGTAAGGGTAGATTTAGGGGCAGTTCCTAATAATTAGGCCAAGGAACTGCCATGGAAGAGGGTGGGCAGGCCAAGCAGCATAACACCAGCTGCAAGGCCAGGAAAATAGAATGTTGCGATGTCCATGGACTAGCACATTCCCCAGATTCCAATAGATAGGAATTGCGGATTGGCATTTGGCCCCAAAAACTTTTTGATCAGCGACTTGTGGATGGCTGATTTGGTGAACCGCACGCCCTCTACCGGCTTAGCCAGGCAAAGACCACCCTGCAAAGCGTTGCCAGTCAGTCCTCCACCGAGTCCGCCTCAAGAGTCGTTGACAAAAATGGCGCCCAACAATGGGGGCCCGAATATCGGGTTTCTATATATCCATAGTTAATTATATTACTATTTACTTGTCATTAAATAAGGTAAGCAAATCCAGAATGATCAAGATCATTCAAGGTCAATCAGTATTTGCGACGCTGGAATTGTTAATCTTATTGAATGAGAAATAGAGAGGCCTGCTATTGGTCTTTTATCTAAAACTTTTGTAAGTCTCATTATCTAAGAATTAATATTCTGATAATGACAGCGACAATGTTCTAGAAAAAAGAGCAACAAGCAGGATATACATAAACATTAAAATCTAAATCAATAGCCCAAAGGCAAAGTTTTCAAAACTTTAATTTTCAGCGGATAAGTCGTGGAATAAAGCTATAATAGCTTATTCTACTGTCGATCCGTTGAAAGTTTTAGTTTTGAACAACTTTGTCTACCAGCTTTCCCCATTCCAATTCTTAATTTCTATTACAAAATTTAAATTTTTTAATATAGATCCTTGCTGTCGTCAATGGTTCTATTTTCTTGGTTCTACCCTTACTAATGATTAATGCTCACTTATAATAATAAATTAAATAAAAGAAAAAGAATAATCCTAAATATACATTTCTTTAATATACATATATATATATGTATAAACATTATTAATACATTTGTTTTTCAGCTTGATTTGAAGTTTGGTGATAAGTAATATAAAAAAAAAGGAATTTTCATAGGCATAGATATATTAGCATGGTAGAAACTAGGGCAAGTAAAATGCAAGGCGATTCCGCTTCTTCTTCCTCTAGGCCTATCCTAGGAAGGGTTCCTTCCAGCATAACAGCAACAACATCCGCAACAACAACCTCAACAACCACAATTACCACTTCCACAACAGCACCGATTATGACGAATATAGTGCATCCTGGCACACAGCCTTTAGACCAGATTCCACTGCTAGACACGAGCATCAGCTCTCCTAGCTACAGCAGCTTAACAGCCCAGAATGTGCGGCAAGAGTTTCGAAATCAGGCAAACTCCAATGCTCAGCCAACACACCCACGTTCAGAGGCAAATATACAAAATCTAATTGACTCAACAGTGGGAATCAGACAAGTGGAGATGCTGCGCACAATGGAAGAGAGGCTGAGAGAGTTAGTACCTCAAATAGTGGCCGAAAGTATTAGGTCACTGTCAAGAGCCTCAAATAACCCCATGCCACCACTGTAACCAGCGCCTGATTTCAACAGGTCACAACAGCCGCCTCAACACGCTACATATCAACATCGGCAATCGTTTATACAGCCAGATCATCAAGGACAAATGCCTCAGTTCCCACCGCCAAATTCACATTCTGCGGCACCTCATCACGACCCTCATATATCGCAATTCAGACACAATACCTCTTATGGCCCCGGTCGCAGTAGCACATTTCATCATGAAGCGCCACCACATCATTATCACTCATCCACCAGCTCGCAATTTACCAGGAAGCTTGGGTTAGATAAATGGGGCGTAAATTTTGACGGTTCGTGGGGGCCCAGGAATTTGTGTTTCGAGTGGAGGAGATGCGTAAAGATTACGGGAACAGCTGGCAGGAGGTGTTATGCCAATTTCACCAATTATTGTCGGGAGAAGCATTGGAGTGGTACTGGATGCAACGACGACATCAGCCAGCTCACTCGTGGGAGGAGTTAAAGGAGGCGGTAATTAACCGATTCCGTCGATTCAACAGCGACATGGAGATCCATCGGCAAATTATGGACCGTCGCCAACAGTCTCAAGAACTATTTGAAGACTTTTATAATTCAGTCCTAAGGTTGAGGAGCCAACAGACAAGCCCAATTTCCGAAACCGAAATAATTGACATCATGAAAGTCAACCTCAAGAGCTATGGCACAACTTGTCTTTCCCATCAGGATGTTCGGCTTAAGCCATTTTCGGTCAGAATGTAAGAAGGCTGAGTCGCTCCTGCAGACCCAGCGACAGTCATATGGCCAACGGTTCGCTCCCAGAGTGCACGAGCTTTATGGCGTGTACGGTGAGCAGGTAGTGCCGGAAGTCGAGGTTGAAGCAATTAACAGCACTGCAAAATATGTCTGTTGGAATTGCCATGGATTCATGGAGTGTCCATCGCCATCGAGGAGGTTGTTTTGTTTTAAATGCGGGATGTGTATCTAGACGATCTTCTCATAGTTACACCCGACTACCACACACACCTAGAGATACTTGAGCGGGTAGCTGAACTTCTTTCTAAGGCTAAATTAACTATCAACGTAGAAAAATCCAAATTTTGTTTTAAGGAACTTCGATATCTAGGATATATTGTTGGTGGCGGTATGCTAAAAACTGACCCTGACAAGATATCCTCGATATTGGAGTTTCCTTATCCGAAGACACCCAGGCAAGTGCGCGGTTTTATGGGAACTACCGGCTGGTATCGTAGGTTTATCAAAGACTACGCGACCATAGCCACACCTGTTTTTGATACTTTAAAGAAAACGCGCGCGTTTAGTTTTACGGACGAGGCTAAGATAGCGTTTGATAAATTAAAAAAGGCACTTACCTCAAGTCCTGTCTTGCACCATCCAGATTTCGATATGCACTTCTTTATGCAGTGCGATGCGTCGGTTATCGGTATCGGTGCGGTACTATTCCAAAAAGACGAAGTTGAAGGAGAGCATCCAATTGCGTTTATGTCACAAAAATTGACTCCAGCTCAACGCAATTATTCTGTGACAGAGCGGGAGTGTCTGGCTGTAGTTATGGCCATCAAAAAATTCCGTGCGTATATAGAGTTGATGCCCTTCACTATCATAACTGACCACTCCAGTCTCAAGTGTCTCATGTCAAACAAGGAGCTCAGTGGAAGGTTAGCACGATGGAGCCTGCTACTTCAATCCTATACGTTCAGTATTGAACATCGCCAAGGGAGCAAAAATATTGTGCCAGACACTCTCTCCCGATATAACTTATAGGAAATTGCTGTGGACATTACACGCCTCGTTGACTTCGAATCGCCCGCCTTTACTTCAGAAGAGTAAAGAAATTAAAGAAAATGAATCTCAAGTGCCTGATATAAAAGTGCAAGATAATTTAATATATAAACGTACCGTTCATTATAATGGCGACGTGTGCTCGGAAGATTTTTCGTGGAAGCTGTGGATTATTTTAGAATTAACAGAAGAGCTCATTACAAAAGCTTATGATCCACCATCGACCAGTCACGGAGGTTTTCACAAAACTTTAAAACGTGTACGGGAATATTTCTTTTGGCCAAACATGACAAGGCAAGTCAGAGAATACGTAAATAAATGTGAGATTTGTAAAGAAAGCAAAAGCGCAAATAAACCCGTTCGACCACCAATGGCTGATAATGTCACCGACATCGTCGTTCGATTCTTGGTGACAGAAGTGTTTCACAAATTTGGCGTTCCTGAGATCATTCATTCTGATAATGGTAGCCAATTTGTGTCTAAAGAATTTAAAGAAATGGCAGAAACCTTTGGAATCAGACACATGAAAACTGCAATCTATTCTCCCCAAGCAAATGCCTCGGAGAGAGTCAACCAATCGATTCTTGCAGCCATCAGATCATATTTAAAGAATGACCAGAGAGATTGGGACGACCATTTCTCAGAGATCGAGTGTGCACTTAGGTCATCAGTACACACATCGATTGGTATGACTCCTTACTTTGCTTTGTTTGGGACGAATATGATCACGCACGGGAGTGTCTACAAATTGGCAAAGAAACTTGAACTCTTGGAGGATGCAGAGATGAACTTCTTACCGAAACCACTTAAAAACGAATTAATACGCAATAAGATACGAAGCAATCTGGCGAAAAGTTATGCTCTACGCGCAAAAGAGTACAACAAGCGCGCACGAAACGTCAAATTCCGACCAGGTCAAGAAGTTTATCGACGCAATTTCACTCTTAGCGACTCCTCCAAGTTATACAACGCGAAAATGGGAAAAAAGTTTCTTAAATGTCGTATCGTTCGTCCGGTCGGGAACTGTTACTACGAGCTGGAAGACCTGCAGGGAAAAGCAATTGGTGTGTACCACGCAAAGGACATAAAACAATAAGTTTAATTTTTTTCTATACTTGCCCAAATTTTTTTTTGCCGTCGGTTGCTATAAAATTTTGATCCTTGTTTATTTTGTCTCCCATTTCTCTTATGTAATGATAATATTCCTAATTCTTTCTCAATACTCCCTGTGGTCACCTCCTACGACAGTTTTTTTTTAGTTTTATTTACATATAGTTTTTCTTTTTATTTCATTTCAGTCTTAAGAGTAGTTCAATGAATTTTAGGGTTTTTTTGTAATGAATTTAAATTTTCCTTTATTAGAATGGGAATATTAGTTTTAATTTTATTAGAATATAATTAATAGGATTTAGATTAGTAGGATAGTTTAATTTACTTTAGTTAGTTAATAGAATTAATATGATAATAATAATAATAGAAATCTGTTAATTCTTAGAATTTTTATAGCATTTAAAGATTTTGAATTGTGTTCTCGGGAATATTTTAATCAGAAAATATAAGATTAAAAAACACAGAGTAATTAGGGGGTTGTTTATAAAATTATAATTTATATTTATTTTATTTCTTTTCGGGTGGTATCGGGGTTTTACGTACCGTTCGGGTTGGGTTTACAAATGTAAGTGATTTGACAATATGTAATAATAGAAAAAGAGCGGATTAATTTGCGCCAAAGGAAAACATAGAAAAGGCCACTGAACAATAATTTGACAGGTGGCCTTTTACATAATGCACGTAAACATCCCGCCCCCCTTGCAATACTGCAACAAGGAAGGCTAAGAAAAAACGCGGGTCAAACGTGAGCTGAAAACAGAGTTTACGATTTGTAACAATTTTTTAGATAAATAAAATAGAATGGTATGATGGGTTCTGCGTTGATCCGGGGTAGAAACTCTGATGTGTCACTGGATTAGGCTCTCGCTCAGGATGACCTTGGACTTCGGGTTTGGTGTAGTCTTCAGATGACGCTTCGGGTGACTGGGGAATAAAATCTTAGGGTAAATAGAAAAAAAAAAAATATTTTTTTGTATTAAAAATAGAAATTAAAAAAACTAGGGTGCAATATGCCCGGACATAACGTTAATTATTATGGTAGCCGGGGTAGAGGTTTGTCCCATATGTGGCTGCAGTTGGCTTTGTGGTTGTTGTTGGTGTTGCTGCTTACAGGAGCAGGTACAGCCCTGGTTCGTATTGGTGCCTGAATTCTTGGCGGCCTTCTTCCCTCGCTTATTCCTCTTCTTCTTCGGAGCCTTAGAACTGCCGCTTGTATGAGCAACACTGTTTTGCACGGGTTTCTGGGAGTTTCGATACCTTTTATGTCGGTGGAGAAGCGTGTGGAATACGGCAATATTTTTGGATAACGTTCATCATATGTCAAACCTGGTGACCGAACTAGTCGACCATTTATTCTGACATATCCTTTTGAGTCTATAAACGGGTTGAGTGTAAGCAAATTACTCCCCTTTGACAACGGGTTACCTTTAGAAAGTTGGTTATATTCTGGGATAAACATTCGTTGACATGTTAAAACAAAACGATCTCGAGTGAGTCAGAATGGGTTAACTCTAAAGTGTTGTGCGAATATTTCCTGGTTTGCAAATATTCGAAACACCTGAAACAATACGATAAAACACGCATCGCATGGGGTAAATCTGAAAATCGCTCGAGTATGTCGTACGATTGTTCAATCTGCGCAGAATATGTTTGAACTTCTGGGTTTATATGATTGATATGGGGTTGTTGAGGCCAATTTTCTCGGGGTTGACGCAGCCACTTAGGACCGTGCCACCATAAAGAATTATCGGCTAGGTCTCGGGCTGAAGTTCCACGACTTGCAAAGTCCGCTGGATTGTCTTTAGAATCAACGTGAGACCAATTTTCAGTACCAACTTTCTTAAGGATCAAAGCTACTCTATTCTTGACAAAGGTTGGCCAATGACACCGGGGTTTTTTGAGCCAAGATAAAACTATAGTAGAATCAGTCCATAGATAAATCTTTTCCTTGTCAAGATTTAATTGACTACACAGGGATTCTACCATATTCGCCATCAAAGCCGCTCCGCAAAGTTCTAAACGGGGTAATGTTTCGGACTTAACTGGAGCTACCTTTGTCTTTGACGCTAGCAAATGTGACGTTATATTATTTGATGATAAATTTCTTACATAGAGTGCTGCACCATATGCCTTTTCATATGCATCGCAAAATGCATGAAGTTCAATTTCCTGATTTGGGTGAAAATTAACCCATCTGGGTATCCTAATTTTTTCAATAATCAAATAATCATCTAAAAATGTTTGCCATTGAATTAAGGTAAGGGGTTTTAAACATTCGTCCCAATCTGTCTTATCTTTCCATATCTGTTGCATTATGATTTTTGCAACGATAATCTTCGGTGATAGCCAACCGGCGGGATCAAATAATTTTGCAATTTCAGATAAGACAGCACGTTTAGTAACAAAATCCCGATTTGGCTGCGTAACAAGTTTAAAATAGAAGCTGTCGTGATCAGCGTTCCATCGCAAGCCAAGGGTTTTAGTCGTACTTGCATCAGAAATTCTCAAGAAGTCCGCATTAAGCAGATTCTCGCAGGGTAAACCCTCCAGTAGACGTATATGATTAGCCGTCCATTTTCGCAAAACGAAACCAGCCGATTCAAGAACATGGGTTAGCTCATTGCCTCTCCTGAAGGCATCTTCTAGCTCATGGGAGCCAGCTAGTACGTCGTCGACATACATTTGGGTTCTCAGAATTTCCGATGCTAAAGGATTCAGGGTTTCATTATCATTTGCAAGTTGAATTAGGGTTCGAATCGCTAAATACGGTGCACAATTTACACCAAACGTGACCGTATTTAACTCATAATCCTGTACGCCTTCATCGGGATTCGAGCGATACAATATTCGCTGGAATGGGGTTTGGTCGGGACGAATTAAAATCTGGCGATACATTTTCTCGATATCTGCATTGAAGACATACCGAAAAAGTCTCCAACGCAGAATAAGAACTGTTAGATCTGCCTGTAAAACAGGCCCGGGGTGTAACAAACTATTCAAACTCACGCCGTTGGAGGAAGGGTTAGAAGCATTAAATACTACTCTTAGTTTAGTAGTGGAACTTTCGGGTTTAAACACGGCGTGATGGGGTAAATAATACGATATCGTATTTGTATCTCGGGATTCTACTGCCTTAGTTTGTCCTAATTCGAAATACTCGCGTATCACACTATCATAAAGTGATTTCATATCAGGGGTTTTCAAAAGACGCGTTTCATTTCGTTTGAACTGACACAAAGAGATATCTCGTCGAAATGGGAATGAAACTACATAGCGACCATCGGGGTTTCTATAGGTCGTAGTCCGGTAAAGTTCTTCACAATATTCTTCAGCTTCGGTCAACTCTGTTGCTTGTGGAACTTCTTCAAGTTCCCAAAACCGAGCAATTTGGTTATTCAGTTCTAGCTGATTGCAGAATGATGCAACTGAATGTAGGGGCTTACGTTGAAAAACTTCACCAGTAACTATCCAACCAAAGACTGTTCTCTGTGCGATCAAGTTGCCATTCGGATGTATTCTAACATCCGTAGTTAAAATCTTTGGATAAACGCTTCCTCCTAACAGAATGTCCATTCGGGTACACATGACGTCGGTCATTGTAATCTCGGGGAAATTTGAGGTTACCATGTTAGCTAGAGAACACGATGGCAACTGACCGGTTATTTTCTCAACTACATATGCTTGAATTTGAAGTTTGAAATCGGGGTTGATCGGCGATTCGATCGTAAAAGCACACATTGTAGAAGATTTTCCAGCTAAGCAATCCATCATGCCTGTGACACTAGTCATAGGCACTGAAAATGTGGGAATAGCAAGCTTCCTTTGTAACCTCTTTGAAATAAAGGTACCTTGCGATCCAGGGTCAACTAGAGCTCGGGCCGCACATTTGATGTCGTTCATCAGAACAAAACAAGTTGCTGATCCTAATAGGACAGTGGAATCGGGGTAAGAGTTCAAATGTGCAGAATATGTGTGAACATTCCGAGCCGCTTCTGAAGTTGAAGGGTTAAAATTTATCGGGGGTTGAGATGAATTGCTAGTGGAGTTCGGGTTTGAAACGGGTACTGTGTACTGGTAAGGTACATTAGTAGCAGAAGCTACTGGAGCATGGGGTGTGGTAGGTGCAGGAAATTGTCCCTGTTGCCTAAAATCCTTGTGAAGCACCGAATGATGCTTCTTTTTACACAGAGAACAAACGTGAATACTTTTACAATTTTTAAATTCGTGTGATGTTGCCAGACAGTTCGAGCAGCATTTAAGCCTCTTGACTGTCGCGAATCTTTCATCTACACTCTGATTCATAAACGCTTGACAAAGTCTTAATGGATGTGGGCCTTGGCAGAGGTAACAGCGACTTACCGTTGGAGTTGTATTGGTATTTGTCGCAAAACTTTGTACTTTTCTCGAATCATTTTGGGGTTTTTTCGAGACATTAAAACTTTGGCCTTTCCACTGATTTCGGGAATTAGCAGATATGTTCTGGGTTTGAACAGGGTTCGAATGCGACTGCCTAATGTCTGAAATTGATTCGAGCGTTTTAAACCGAGCAGTCAAAAATTCATCCATATCTTTCCACTTTGAAGTTTCAGATGAAGATTTCTTACACTGCTCCCAAAGACTGAGAGTGTTTTCTGGCAACTTTGTGGCGCAAATATAAACTAGGATAACGTGGTAAAAAATCTCGGGAGTAACTTCCAGTAACGATAGATTGGTTATACAATCGTTAATCGTTCTTTGTAAATTTTTAATATTCGGACCTGTTTCTTGATCAACGGATTTAATGCTCAAAAGAGTCCTTAGCTGTTCGTTAATGAGGGCAGTTTTGTTTTCATAAGTGTCAACCAATTTCTTCCATGCAATTGCATAGCCATCATTGGTTAACGGTACAGTCTGTATGACATCATGAGCATCTTTTGCGGTTTTTTGTAATAAATAGTAAAGTTTTTGAACAGGGGTTAAACGAGTGTTGTTGCCATACAACGCTGAAAACATGTCACGAAATGAGGGCCAGCTCTTATAGTCACCGTAAAAAATGGGGGTATCGCAAGGGGGTAAATGAACTAAAGGTGACGAGCCTAGATCTTTCTCCAATAATTCAGCCTTGGCAGCGGCTTTTAATCTGTCTAAATTGGAGTTAATCAAAGAAAACCCGCGAGTATATGTACAATAGGAAGTCATATACTTGGCTTTTATTTCCACGATTAATTGGCTCTTGAGCTTGCTAGCCTCAATCAACAGACTGTCATATATTGATCGAACAGCTTCCCATAATCTGTTAAGTTCTTTTTCATGGCTCATAAGAGAACCAATACTGTGATCATTGATAGGGATAATGGAAATATAGGCTTCGAAATCAGCCAATCGATCACAATTAAGAATTAAGGCAGATATATCCATTTTTGATCTTAAATTATAGGAAGTAATCTTGACAAAAAAACAAGGAAAATCGAGAAAAAAAAGATAAAAGGCAAAAAAGACTTCAAAATATGGGGTTACTTTGATTAAAAATCAAAAAAATATATAAAATCCAAGACCAAATTTTCAAAAAGTGAAAAATATTTAAAATAAAATCGAAAATGGATAAAAAATCAATAAAATTCAACAAATTTTCACTAGAAAAAGGCCAAAAATTTCAAAATAATGAAGAAATCAACAATAAAGTCAAAAACAAAATCGATTAAAATCAGCAATAAAAATCGAATAAATTTTTCAAAAAATAATAAGTTGGGTAAAATTCAAATTTATTATAAATAAATTTAAATAAAAAACAGTTAAATTAGCTCAAAGTTTGATATACTGAAAGTAATTTCACTTATTGTTCGCTTTTTCAGAATAAATTAACGGGTAACCGGGTTAAAATTGCAATATTTATCAAATTCACGATCAAAAAATTAGTCTAATTACAAATTTCTTTCAGTGTAAATTACTTTCGTTTATAAAAAGTATAAAAAACAAACTTTGAAAAGCACTAGCACTGCAAACTTAAACGGGTACTCGCTTTGGGTTTCACAAATTGTTAATCTTCGAATAAAAATTAATCTCAATTATTTATTGAAATAATATTCAGTAAAAAATGCACAAAATTATTTAATTAACAATAATTAAATATAAAAAATGGGTATAAATGCACTTTGTTACCGAATAATAATGAGTAACCGGTTTAATCGACCGAATAAAAAGTTGCAGCACTAGCGGCGTGTGTGTGAGTATGAGCAAGCAAAGCAAAACAAGTAAAAAAGAAAAAAACACCAACAACCACACAGTGTATATTTCGCTTGTTAATATTAAATGAATATCACTCTCACTGATCACTGGATTTTAGTTAAAATAACAACAAATTATTTTGTGTTTTCTTTTTAATATTTTTTATTTATTTAAAGGTACTGAAAACACTTAAATAAAAAATATTTTTAATGCGTGTCCGTCTGTTTTTGTTTACTTTTATTTCTTATTAAATGGGGGTATTAATTTAAAGCTTTCTGTTAGCAGCAGAAAACTGTTGTTAACAGCAATAAAAGGAATAAAAATTACACCAAAAAACACTTTAAATTTATGAAAATTTTTTAAATAAAATAAAATACGACACTCGCGATTAAAATAACAAAATATTAGTATATTTTATTTAAGAAAAATGACAAAATAACACTATCGTGATCAGAGTAATATAAAGGAGAAAAATAATAAAAAATACACTTGCGTAAACGAATTTGTGTTTTGCCGACGGCAAATTGTAATTTTTATGTAGGGGTTTGTTTGCACTTGTTGGTTTGTTTTCTTTTTATTTTATCACACACTTTCACACACTTTTTAAATAAATGATAGACGTACCTTTTTTTTATTATTTATTTTGGGTAGAAAAAAAAAATGATTTTAGAAGGAATCCTGGGTTGGGATGAAAAATTAAAAACGGGTAAATCTTCAGGGGATCTGCAAGTAAATATATTTTCTTATAAAATATTCCATAAACAATGGGGGTTCGGATTTATCCGGTGAAGGACCAAAAAATGTTCTCGGGAATATTTTAATCAGAAAATATAAGATTAAAAAACACAGAGTAATTAGGGGGTTGTTTATAAAATTATAATTTATATTTATTTTATTTCTTTTCGGGTGGTATCGGGGTTTTACGTACCGTTCGGGTTGGGTTTACAAATGTAAGTGATTTGACAATATGTAATAATAGAAAAAGAGCGGATTAATTTGCGCCAAAGGAAAACATAGAAAAGGCCACTGAACAATAATTTGACAGGTGGCCTTTTACATTATGCGCGTAAACAAATTGTAAATCATCTTGAGGTTTCTTTATGAATTTTTAATAGGAAACCTGTTCAAGATTAAAAAAAAAAAGAATTGTTTACTTTGAATACTATTTAAAGTTGGAAACTGTTCATTTTTATTAGTTAATTTATTTAAGTTTATTATTTTATTTTATTCAGAGTTCTTTTCAAATATTAAGTACGATTAGTTGATCCTTAGCACAAGAATTCAACTCAAGCTAAAATTACAATTTCCTAATCTATTTAGCATTTGGACTAACTTGGTGATAATATCTAAATTAATTATAATTTATTCTTCGACTTTTTGCATGACCAGTAGCCAACGTTTTTAGTTAGTTACCTTTTGTAACTGCTACTAGACTATTGGTGCATCTCCTTTAAACGTTGCAGGGGAACTATGCCATTAGAAACTGGGAGATGTGAGACACCTAGAATAGTAGCTGTTCAAACCCTCACATTAAATTTCTGTCTTATGTATGTCTGTGCATTTGCATAAATCTACATACATACATATGACTGCACGAAATTAGTGCAACAACCTTAAATTGCCAGTTTCAGCTATTTTTTAATTTTTAATTAAAAACCTTCAACTTCGACTTAAATTACAATTTTTGTTTGTCAGTTTTATGAAATATTACACTTTAATTTTTGATGAATTTTAATTTAATATTTTTATGTTATTATTGCAAATCAGCAACAAAATAGTATTTTTATGCCCTTCACCAATAGGTGAAAGGGTATTATAAGTTTGTGATTCCGTTTGTAATTTTTTTATTAGTGATCGTAGACCCCATAAAATTATACCGATCGACTCAGAATCGGGAGGAGAATCGACTAAGCGATGTCCGTCTGTCTGTCTGTCTGTCTGTCTGTCTGTCCGTCCGTCTGTCTGTCTGTTGAAATCAAGTTTCTGAAGCCCCTGGAGGATGGACTTACATAAATTATATATCAGATTTTAGGAAATTCTCCCGCAATGAACGCTATTAAATTTCATTAAAATCGGTTTATAAACACCGAAAATTAGACGAAAATTTTAAAATTTTTGATTGAAACACACTTTTAAATAACAAGAGAAAAAAGATAATCCTGATGTACATGTGATAGTATGTTATATATCAGATTGTAGGAAATATTTTCCCAAAGCACTCTGTAAAATTTTATCAAAATCGGTCCATAAACAACTGAGATATCCCTAAAACACTGAATTTGATGTATCGCAAATTGCCCAAAGTACACATTAGAGAATGTTTGTTGAAAAAATTAAATGCAGAAATAGGAAAAACTATCCTCCTTTAGTACGGACCTACATAAATTTTATATCAGATTTTAGGAAATTCCCCCACCAAGCACGTTATTAAATTTTATCAAAAGCGGTCTATAAACAATTGAGATATCGCCATAACACTACATTTGATGTACAGCAAATTGCCCAAAGTACGTGTCTAAGAAATTTTGTTTACATTTTGTAGGTATTGTTTCAGCGATATCTCAGGTGTTTATGGACCGATTGTGATGACATCGTTCTTTATGGGAGGATTTTCTAAAATCTGATACATATACTCCACAAATCTGATTATGAACTCTATTCAAATTGTACCGATCAACTCAGAATCGGCACAAGAATCGGTTTCGCGACCTCCGCCCGTCTGTCCGTCCGTCTGTTTGTTTGCCCGTCCGTCCGTCTGTTTGTTTGTCCGTCCGTCTACCTGTCTGTCCTTTTTTTCTGTTGTAGTCAAGTTTTTGGAGCTCCTGTTTTGTCGATATCTCAGATGTTTATTTTGATTAAGTTTAATAGCGTCCTTCGCAGGGGATTATCTAAATCCTGATGCATTCTGTAATTTGTGGTAGATATAATTTAGCGTTTAAGCGATGGTGTTTTGATCGACAATGTTGAAATTCAGGGTGGGACAATTCAGGAGCTCCACAAATCTGGTTTTAGCAGACAGACACACTGCATTTATCTTCATTTTGTGTCTGACTTTTGAACATTGTATTATATATCAAATTATAGGTAATCTTCCTAGGAAGTACAAAAATGCAGCTAATTACATGATATCCGTTCAAAACCTACATATGTATGTAAGTATCTCACATATCAACAAAAATTTAAATTTTTTAATTGGAATTGGGAGAAATCCGTTCACGTTTGACAATTGATCCCGTATAACTTCGCCTAATGCAATCTCTTAGTAGCTAATAAATGACAAATTATAATAGATACGATGATGACATTTAGTATAAAGACGTTGTACAATATTGATATTCAGGACAATAGCGCCTAAAATAAACTTTCTAGAGGGACAACATTTGACAAAAGTATTTCTGATCTCTTGAAAAGTTCGATATTGAAAATGGGCGAGCTCTATTCACATTTAGTGAAATCTCCCATATAAACCCGACCGGGAATCGATTTAATGCTGATAAATTAAATCACATTAAAATTGCACAAAGAACTAGAGCAAAACTTTCCAAACATCCATCGGACAGATCGAAAGAACTATACATCCCAAATATTATTGATGAAGTGTTCATTTTAATTAATTAACTAACTTCAAATTAATAAGTAAACTTTTCCGACAAAGCTGATAACCATCCATTCAAAAGCTATATATTTCACGTATGTATCTAAAACTAAGAGTGTATACCCTTTAATTTTAAGGCTTGTATACATTGACAATCATTGTTAAAGCTTTGACCTAAATCAGTCCGCTAACTTTAGAGTTTTACATAACTAATCAAGAACTTTTACTAGTTGGATAATTCGTACGAATTAAAGTGCACAACCCTCACTGGGCACAGCGTTTTTGGGTTGCATGTCAGAATACTTAAACTTCATCAAATCGATGTGCTATTGCAAATGTAAGGGCATCTACATTTTGAAGCATCTTTTCTGCATGGTTTATCTGGTCTATCGAACTTTATTAAATGTTCGTAAAATATGTGTCTATTTTATTTCGAAGCTACTGGCTGGCTTAAATATGCATTCTCTACTTGTAGTCTAGTAATCATTATCTTTCACAAAGGGACCACTTTAGAACCCAAGTGAAGCTTCCCTAGACATCAGCCACCTGCCCAACCTAACCTTTGGGTGCACCGAAAAGGTTTTCGTTTTCCGACTCTTAATTTTAAAGACTCTTTGCATATAATACTAAAATAACCAAATATTGCTACGAATTACATTAAGTACTTTTGGAACACCATTGGTGAAGGGTATCCAAGATTCGGCAAAGCCGAATATACCACTCTTACTTGTCCCTAGACATCAGCCACCTGCCCAACCTAACCTTTGGGTGCACCGAAAAGGTTTTCGTTTTCCGACTCTTAATTTTAAAGACTCTTTGCATATAATACTAGTATAACCAAATATTGCTACGAATTACATTAAGTACTTTTGGAACACCATTGGTGAAGGGTATCCAAGATTCGGCAAAGCCGAATATACCACTCTTACTTGTTTCTGTTGTAGTCAAGTTTTTGGAGTTCCTGTTTTGTCGATAACTCAGGTGTTTATTTTGATGAATTTTAATAGCGTCCTTCGCAGGAGATTACCTTAATCCTGATGCATTCGGTAATTTGTGGTAGATATAATTTAGCGTTTAAGCGATGGTGTTTTGATCGACAATGATAAAATTCAGGGTGGCCCAATATCCTAAAATTTTGTGTAAAATCCAGGAGCTCCACAAATCTGATTTTAGCAGACAGACACTCTGCATTAATCTTAATTTTGTGTCTGACTTTTGAACATTATGATAACATTTGAGAATGTATTATATATCAAATGTTGACACTTAGGTCAACATATTAATTTATTACATTTATTACATTATTAATAATATTATTTGTGTCATTGTTGTAATCTACATTTAAGGTATTATTAATTATATTAATTTGCAACTCTTGCAATTATTTAATTTCCGCATTAACACAGAAAAATATAATAACTAGGGCATTAACCAAGAAAATTGTTCAATTGCAGAAATGCAATTATTGTTGAGTCAGTTTGTATTAAATTTCTTTTGTTATTAATTTGTATAAAACCAATTGAACAAATAAATTCGTGTGTCAGTAATAAACCAAATTTAAAAGGTGTAATTATTATTAACATTGAGTTCTTCAGGTTAAAGTACTTGAAGAACATTCGACAAATAAAAATAGTTTTAATACAAGTTCATGTGCTTGTGTTGAATCTATTGTCAATCTCAACATTTGGTGACCCCTTTCTTTTGTGTTTAAAAGTCTCCTACCACCAGCAGTAAGGAACTTGATAGCATAAAAAGAGCAACACACATCCTTCAAATTTCTGGAGTCTTAATTCAAGGATCAGGACAACTTGAAGTAATCAGAATTTACCCCACAAGTGGTAATATCAAAAAAAGTCGACATAGTCTAAAATACACAGTCAACATGACAACCCTTCAGGATCTTATCGTTCAGCAACAGGCAAGGGCAAGTGGTATTGAAAAAATAATTTCGACCATAAAAAAAGCCCCAATTGAGAGAAGAACTAAAGAATTTTATGAAGGCAAAAAGAACGAACTCATTGCCCAATGGCAGGTATTTGAGAAAGCAGAAAATAGAATTCGTGGCGACCCAACCTTATCAGAACTGGATCCTTATATTGTAACGAATCTATACAAATCAACTGGAGCAAAATACAATGCGTCAATTGAATATATTGAAATGGAAATAATGAAACTGTCGTCCTCAAACACCAAACCAGTGCCAACCGCAAGAAACACATCAGAAGGCATCTCAGGTGGCCAGTATGTCACAGAAGAAGTGAAACACAATCTACTAAAAATGCGAGACGCCACAATATCCAAAATCATGAGCACACTGGACGACATACTAGCAAGCGAATTCCAGTACTCAAGGCAGCAACTAGACGTCATACAAAAGGAAGTCGAGTACAACATGAAAACGATGCAGCAATTGCAAGACAAATTATGCAGCGAAAATATCGAGCACGACATACATGCATTCTTAACCCAACAAACAGAAATCACGAACAAGATAATGCAAATTGAAGGCCTAAAGGCAACTTTAATTCCAGAACCAATCAATCAACCAACATTCCAACAGGATAACCACACACAATATCTTCCAAAGGTAACAATACCAAATTTTAATGGGGATTACATGAATTGGCAACCTTTTTATGATATGTTCAACGAGATGATACACAAGAAGGCAATGCCAGCTATCCAGAAAATGTGGTTTTTAAAGACAAACATATCCGGAGAAGCCGCAAGATTAATACAGAACCTTTCATTAACGGAAACTAACTACGAAACGGCTTGGAAAACACTGCAAGACCGCTTTAATAATCCACGAATATTGACAAATAACATCATAAACAGATTGTTGAATCAGCCAAAAATAGCTGAGAACCCCTCTTCTGCAGCTATAAAGGGGTTGCACGACACAACACGCGAATGCTGTGCAGCACTCAACAATTTGAACATTAATACATCGACGTGGGACCCCATATTGGTCAACATATTATTAAAGAAACTAGACCATGGAACGCACATATTATATGAACAGTCCGTACAGCTACCAAGATCATTACCATCATTAGAAGAACTTTTGGGATTCCTGGAAACCAGATTTCAGTCATTAGAAGCCGTCGGAAGAACACAAACTACTCCAAAAAGAACTTTATCTGCAGCAACCGCTTCTAAAGACAATAACCATTGCAAATTATGCAACAATGGAATTCATCAGTTGTATTATTGCAACCGGTTTTTATCATGGTCAGTGCCCGAACGATTAAGGTGGATACAGCAACAGAAACTCTGTGTTAACTGTTTCAAGGGTGATCATATGTCACGACAATGCACATCAAGTTCCTGTAGAAAATGTAAAAAAAAAACACAACAGTTTAGTACATTTAGACAGTCATCCACGAAATACCAACACACTAAATTCACCATCCCCCAACTCTCCCACTGGTAGCAATACACAACCATCAACGGTAGCATCAGCTAACCACTCTGGGGCGCGGAAGGGATACGTGCTATTAGCCACAGCTCGCGTAAAAATTACAGGCAGTAATGGACGGTCTGGAGTCTTCAAGGCAATTTTAGACTCAGGGTCACAAATCAACATTGTGACTAACCGACTATTAAATCGTCTATCACTTAAGCCATCGCAGACATCCTTATGCATCGAAGGAATTGGCAATCAATCCAGAAATACGAATCAACGTATTAATTTAAATCTTCAATCTACAACAAGCAACTTCAGTACAAGGCTCGAGGCTTTCGTACTTCCTAACATTATTCCAGCCCAACCTTCAACCGAGTTCAACTGCAATTCTTGGCCAATACCAGACAACATCCAATTGGCCGATCCAGAATTCAACACCACTGCAAATATTGACGTTTTATTAGGCGCTGAATACTACCTCGAGTTGTTGACCACCGGTAAAATCCAACTCTCACCAGAATTACCAATTTTAAGAAACACAAGGCTGGGTTGGATTGTAAGTGGAAGAATAAGAGATAATACCAGCAACTCAGCAATATGCGCAGTGCACGGTGTAAGCGAAGCAGACACAGATGAGCTGATACAGAGATTCTGGAGACTAGACGAAATTGATGCTGACAACACCTTCAGTGTACAAGAAAAACTATGCGAACAACAATTCATTCAAACAACCACGAGAAATAATGAGGGTAGATTTGTAGTGCGCCTTTGCCTTTCAGAAAACCCAAGCTGTTTAGGAGATACGAAAAGGTTGGCCTTTTCAAGGTTACTTGCCTTGGAAAGGCGTCTTGCTATGAATCCAGACCTAAAAAGGCAATATATTGACTTCATGAAGGAGTATGAAGAGTTGGGCCACATGACCCGTATAAACAACTCTGAGGTTATGGATCCTCACTATTACATCCCGCATCATTGTGTAATCAAACCTGAAAGTAAAACTACTAAACTACGAGTAGTGTTTGATGCGTCGGCAAAATCATCATCAGGAATATCCCTCAACGACATATTATGCGTTGGCCCACCAACACAAGGAGACCTTTTTGGAATGATATTACGATTCCGAACTCCAACATTTGTGTTTTGTACGGACATTGAAAAAATGTATCGACAAATTCTCATTGATCCCGAAGACCGTAACATGCAACTTATTTATTGGAGAAATAATTCAAATGAAGCAGTAGGAACATACCAACTTAATACTGTGACGTATGGAACTTCTGCTGCCCCTTATTTGGCAACAAAATGTTTGCAACAATTAGCAGATAGAAACATGGAAAAATATCCATTAGGCGCTACAGCATTAAAACACGACTTTTATGTGGACGATGGTATGAGTGGATCCAACAACCTCCTAACAGCAATAGAAATACAACGGCAATTGACAAGTCTGTTACAAGAAGCTGGTTTTAACCTAAGAAAATGGTGCGCAAATCACTCCAAGCTGTTAAGTGGCATCCCCCCCGAAAATGTACAGCTGAACCTAGATTTCGATAACCAATCGACCAAGATCTTGGGATTAACATGGAATCCCAAGGCAGATGTTCTTTGCCTCAGAGCAGACATTCAAGAAACCAATAAAATCACCAAACGCACGGTAACATCAGATCTAGCCCGAATATTTGATCCTTTAGGAATCGCCGGTCCAGTGGTGGTCTCCGCTAAAATGTTTATACAACAACTATGGCAATTACAACTTTCATGGGATGAACCACTACCAGCAACCCTTAATAATCAATGGGCTACATTCCGTCAAAATTTGAAACATCTTAATAATTTAAACATCAACAGGCACGTGTTTGATGGCGAAAGTCCAAGCGATGCACAGATACACACATTCGTAGATGCTTCTGAAAAGGCGTACGGCGCCACAGTATACATACGTTCCAAGCTTCGAGATGGGCGACTCATAGTGAGACTTCTATGTGCCAAGTCACGTATTGCTCCTATAAAAAAGGTGACTTTACCAAGGTTGGAGCTATGTGCAGCTCTTCTTGGGGCCCAACTCACTACAAAGGTAAAAAAGGAACTACGAGCTGAAAACACACCTACATATCTATGGTCGGATTCTGAGATAGTGCTTCATTGGATCAATTCAGCACCATCCTCTCTTCGCACATTTGTAGCGAATAGAGTAAGTAAGATCCAAGAACAAACCATAGGCATTCAATGGCGACACGTCAGCTCAAAGCAAAATCCGGCTGATCTCATTTCAAGAGGTGTGAATCCAGAAAAATTATCACAGTGTAGCCTATGGTTTTTTGGCCCAATGTTTTTACACGGCAACGTCAATCAATGGCCAAAGGAGTTTAATAAACATCAGACACCGTCTTCCTCCGAAGAATTAAGGCAAATTTCTGTCAGTGCTTTTTCAACAACTTCAGCTTCATTAGAAGATATCATATATAAAATCGAAAATCGCAACTCGTTCAAGACACTTCTAAGGATTGTAGCATACATACAGCGTTTCATTCGCAATACCAAGATACCGAAGAATGAAAGACCGGCTAACAATACACTAAGCCCTCTAGAACTCAATTCAGCTAAACTTCTTATAGTCAAGGCCATGCAATCCTCAGAATTTAAAAATGAAATGAGTACACTTAAGAGAGGAGATGAACTCGATAAGAAAAGTTCCATATGCGGTTTGTCACCTTTCCTTGATGAAAATGATATACTACGCGTCGGTGGAAGGTTAAATGCTTCAAGAATTTCATACAATGCTAAACACCCGATACTCCTTCCATACAACGATCCAATTTCAAAATTAATAATGCGAATGCTGCACCACGACAATCATCATTGCGGCCCACAAACCTTACTATCCGTCTCTAGACAACAATTTTGGATAATAAAGGGGAAGTCAATGGCCAGACACATCGTTCAATCCTGCGTTCGATGTACAAGAGCAAGACCGAAGCTAATGCAACAAATTATGGGAGAATTGCCAGCCTGTAGAGTGACCCCGACTCGGCCATTTCTAATATCAGGAGTTGACTACTGTGGTCCACTGTGGGTCCACTACAAGTTAAGAGGTAAGAGACCTCACAAAGTGTACATTGCAGTATTCATCTGTTTCTCAACAAAAGCAGTACATTTAGAAGTAGTAAGCGACCTTACTACAGAAGCATTCATTGGAGCTCTCAAGAGATTCATTGCACGTCGAGGACGTTGTCAAACCATATATTCGGACAACGCAACAAACTTCATTGGGGCACAAAATCAGCTTAATGAACTGAAGACCGCTATATTTACCAAACATGCACAAGAAGCAATAACTCGTTCTTGCAGTAATGATGGAATAGAATTCAAATTTATTCCTCCTCGCGCTCCCCACTTCACCTCTGTCTAGTGATCCAAATGATTTAACGGCATTGACTCCCGGCCATTTTTTAATCGGAGAACCTCTGACGGCACAAGTAGACTCTGAAGCAACAAATACAACTACTTCCTTGGCAAGGAGATGGAATCTTGTATCTCAGCTTAAGCATGAATTTTGGACTCGATGGTCCGTGGAATATTTGCACCACCTACAAGAAAAACAGAAATGGAAAACGTCATCTGAAAATGCGAAGGAGGGAAGGTTAGTCATAATAAAGGAAGACAATTTACCAGTAATGCAATGGCCGCTGGGAAGAATCCTCAAAACTTATGAGGGTACCGATGGCAAGGTTAGAGTGGCAGATGTAAAGACAGCCTCCGGAATAAAGCGAAGACCCATTCACAGATTAGCGCCACTAATTCAGGAGGAAGAATTGCAAACAAGTAAAGCTTCCAAGCCCACTCACTCAGTACAGGCTGATGAACCAGACATTCCACCATTTAAAAAACCTAGGTCTGTTTCCAGCTCAATATTGCTCACATTGATAACAACGTTACTCCTACTCCCCGCGGTAATGAGCAGGAACGTTAAAATAAAAAATTTTCATAGTAACCCAGGATTGTACTTTGAGGGAATCGGAAGCGTAAAACTGATTACGGCTGAATGGAGACTAATGATCTACTACGACCTATCACCATTTATTTCCGAGTTAAGGGCTTTCCAGTCAGGAACAACTACCTTGCAACAACTATGTTCACCCATTATACACAATTCCACTTGCAACATATTGACGACGAACTTAAATCAATTAAGGGAAGAATTGATTGAAGAGAAGGAGCTATTCTCAAGCAGCAGAGTAAGGAGGGGAGCTCTCAATATTGTAGGGAACGTCGCACGGTCCTTGTTTGGAGTTCTGGATTCCGACTATGCAAATGAAATGTCAAACACCATAAGGCAGGCTAAGGGTGAAACAGATTATCTTTTTCAACTACTTAAAAATCAAACATCCATTATTGACTCAACCATTAATATCATCAAACAAGATGAACGCAACTCTCAAGGACAATTAATGGAAATTGTCAACAAGGTCAATGAACAGGAGAATGCAATAGCCAAGCAATCTGATCAAATCAGTCGAACACAATCAATATCTCTTTTAGCCAACCAATTGACGTTAACCGCAATAAATTTACAAAGAGTTGAAAGGGAAATCATTGATGTCTTAACCGACAGCCACCATGGGAAGGTTAGCCCACTTTTGTTGTCCCCAACACAGCTAAGCCAAGAGCTAAGTATAATAAAGGCGCACCTTCCAACACAACGAACCCTTCCAATTGAAGACGACGGTTTAATACAACTATACAAATTAATGAAGGTCAAGGGAGCAGTGACAAAGGGCGAAGTGATATTCGAAGTCATCCTGCCTTTAGTCAACCATCAGTTCTTAGAACTGTTCAACATAATACCCGTCCCAACTATAAAGAACAACACTCTAATATCAATCAATGGAGAAGAATCAATTCTAGCTATAAACCACCATAGAGACGAATACATTCCATTCACAACTCACGAACTATCAAACTGCATCGAGGCCAAGAGTGACGTTTTTATCTGCAGTAACAAGCAGTTCAAATTAAGAAAAAATGAAGAGAACGATTCCTGCGAATTCAACATATTTAACAATCGACAAACAACCAAGTGTAAGTTCATTCAATTGATAGGCAATTCAACTTGGACACAACTAAAAAATCCAAACAAATGGATCTTCGCAACTACCTCAAAATTAGAAATTTCAGCAGTTTGCGGTGCCAACTCTACCCAATACACATTAAGAGGCACTGGAATACTGGAGCTCGAACCAAGCTGCACACTCAAGGGTACCTTCATCACAATTCAAGGTCATTTTGATTTATCTAACACCTTACATACGTCATACACACAACTGATGCCTATAGATTACATTAGCGAACCACAGGAGATAACTAAAATATTCAACACCACCAACAACCAGCTCGAGACCCATCTGAACCAATTAAATTCTCTTAGCAGACAACTAAATGAATCAACCGTTATTCGTATACCAAACCTCATCAAGTCCAATAGTCTCCACCATCATACCGTAAGCTATTCCGCACTGGTCATCTCCGTATCACTCCTGATAGCCATCTTAGGCTTCAAACAATATTCAAAACAGCACAAGAACACCAATTATAAATGCAACAACCATATTCCTCAGCCAGCCCCACGCACAGGGGCCTTCATCATTGATATAGTGGACACCTGAATTCGATCAACTTGCGTCATCACCGACCATGAGTTAATGCGGGGGAGAATGTTGACACTTAGGTCAACATATTAATTTATTACATTTATTACATTATTAATAATATTATTTGTGTCATTGTTGTAATCTACATTTAAGGTATTATTAATTATATTAATTTGCAACTCTTGCAATTATTTAATTTCCGCATTAACACAGAAAAATATAATAACTAGGGCATTAACCAAGAAAATTGTTCAATTGCAGAAATGCAATTATTGTTGAGTCAGTTTGTATTAAATTTCTTTTGTTATTAATTTGTATAAAACCAATTGAACAAATAAATTCGTGTGTCAGTAATAAACCAAATTTAAAAGGTGTAATTATTATTAACATTGAGTTCTTCAGGTTAAAGTACTTGAAGAACATTCGACAAATAAAAATAGTTTTAATACAAGTTCATGTGCTTGTGTTGAATCTATTGTCAATCTCAACATCAAATTATAGGTAATCTTCCTAGGAAGTACAAAAATGCAGCTAACTACATGATATCCGTTCAAAACCTACATATGTATGTAAGTATCTCACATATCAACGAAAATTTAAATTTTTTAATTGCAATTGGGAGAAATCCGTTCACGTTTGACAATTGATCCCTTATAACTTCGCCTAAGATACGATGATGACATTTAGTATAAAGACGTTGTACAATATTGATATTCAGGGCGATAGCGCCTAAAATAAACTTTCTAGAGGGACAATATTTGACAAAAGTATTTCTGATCTCTTGAAAAGTTCGATATTGAAAATGGGCGAGCTCTATTCACATTTAGTGAAATCTCCCGGGAATCGATTTAATGCTGAAAAATTAAATCACATTAAAATTGCACAAGGAACTAGAGCAAAACTTTCCAAACATCCATCGGACAGATCGAAAGAACAATACATCCCAAATATTATTGATGAAGTGTTCATTTTAATTAATTAACTAACTTCAGATAAATAAGTAAATCTTTAATAACTTTTCCGACAAAGCTGATATCCATCCATTCAAAAGCTATATATTTCACGTATGTATCTAAAACTAAGAGTGTATACCCTATAATTTTATGGCTTATCATTGTTAAAGCTTTGACCAAAATCAGTCCGATAACTTCAGAGTTTTACATAACTAATCAAGAACTTTTACTAGTTGGATAATTCGTACGAATTAAGGTGCACAACCCTCACTGGGCACTGTGTTTTTGGGTTGCATGCCAGAATACTTAAACTTCATCAAATCGATGTGCTATTGCAAATGTAAGGGCATCTACATTTTGAAGCATCTTTTCTGCATGGTTTATCTGGTCTATCGAACTTTATTAAATGTTCGTAAAATATGTGTCTATTTTATTTCGAAGCTACTGGCTGGCTTTAATATGCATTCTCTACTTGTAGTCTAGTAATCATTATCTTTCACAAAGGGACCACTTAAAAACCCAAGTGAAGCTTCCCTAGACATCCGCCACCTGCCCAACCTAACCTTTGGGTGCATAACTATTCTAGATGATGACGCCACCGAAAAGCTTTTCCTTTTTCCGACTCTTAATTTTAAAGACTCTTTGCATATAATACTAGCATAACCAAATTTTGCTTGGAATTACATTAAGTACTTTTGCAACACCATTGGTGAAGGGTATCCAAGATTCGGCAAAGCCGAATATACCACTCTTACTTGTTAAGAATTTAGTTTATGTAAATAAAATTGAGAATCAATAAATCAATCAAAGAAAGCGGTTGGTTTTACTTGTTTTTCCAATCATATAATAACCAAGTTTCAAGTGCTTGCGTTATTAGCCACCAACCAAGTTTAAGTGCTTGTGTTGGATAAATCACTTTTCTTGGAGCATCTCCTTGAAAAATCAAAACCCACAAAATAACAAAGCGCCTTCTTGGTACATTACCTAGAAGCTATCAACGGAGGTTAAGCAAACTAGCTTAACCTAATTCAACAATATTGAATTAAACATTTGGTGACCCCGACGTGATTCAAACGCGCAACCTCCTGATCCTTGCAAATTCCTCAAAGGTGTTACAATGGCTACTGGAAACACCAACTCGATGAAGCAGCTAGTAACTTCTCAAGGAACAAGAGGACAATTCATAGAATCCATCATTCGGAACTTCAAAAAGGATTCCGCATCCCGAAAAACCGTCTCCTACTATGAAGAGCGTATCAGAAAATTAGACGATGCTTGGGATGAATTCGAGCTCAAGGATAATAAAATCCGATGTCTGGATAAGCCCCCGTTAGAGCACAAATACTTCACCGAAGGCTACTATCAACAAATTGAGGAACTTGTCACTAAAAACAGGACAATATTTAAAACAGCGAAGAATGAGGCATCAAAAATGGGCGAGTCTCAAGGTACTAAGGCTGAGCATGTAGCACCAAAAGGGGCCGCATTTCCGCCTACCTCAACAAATGCTGCAATGAGAAGACAAAAGGCCATGCTTTCTTCACTAAAGCGCTTATTAGCCACGGATCCTACAGGAACCAATATGAAACTCAAAGAAAAACTGTGGGGCGAAATCCAAGAGCTACATTTCAAAATATGGGAGTCCAGTGACGATCCACTGAAGGAAGGTTACGACATGGACTCCTACGAAAGTCTGGAGAAGCTAGTTATTGAAAACTTCCAGCTATCTTCCTCCAGTCCAAATCTGGATTCCGAACCTAATCAAAATACTGCGCTACCACTGCCAAAAGTAACAATTCCAAAATTTAATGGAGATTATTTAAGGTGGAGCGCGTTTCACGACTTGTTTACGCAATTAGTAAACAATCAACAAATTCCTGCGGTACAAAAAATGACTAATTAGCTGAAAGGCTAATTAGTCATCTTTCAGCCACAGCCGAAAATTACACAACCGCGTGGAACCTATTAAAGGAACGCGTTCTGGTATCCACAACAATGCAACAGCTTTTGGATCAACCCAGTACTGGACCATCGGCTACTGCCATCAAACAACTATTTGACACAACTAAAGAATGTCTTCATGCACTCAACAATATTGGGATCGATACGACCTCGTGGGACCCCATGCTACTTCATATACTGATAAAAAAATTGGATCGGGGTACTCTCATTCTATATGAGAGGATCATAAGTAATCCAAAAGAGCTTCAAAAACTCAAGGATTTCTTAACATTTCTCGAAACTCGCTTCCAATCCTTGGAAGTTACAAACCAAAAGGATAAATCAACAAAGTCGTACGTTTCCGCTACCTCAGCTAAACAAATAGAAATTATATGTCCTCTTTGCAAAAATGGCTCGCATCAGTTGCATCAGTGTCAAAACTTTCTAAAACTCTCACCATCAAACCGCCTGAATTTCATTCAAAGGCAAAAACTGTGTGTAAACTGCTTAAGGTCGGGACATACTGCAAACGCTTGCAAGTCAGGAGTGTGCAGGATATGCAAGCAAAAACATAACTCGCTGCTCCATCTAAAAAACAACCCTCATCAATCAAAACAAGGATCATCAATCGAAAGAACATCCCAGACGACATCAACATCTGCAACTACTCCACCTGAAAGAAATGAACGCAATATCAGTGAAGAAACAACCAGCTCTCCAGAAGCATCTTCATTAGCAGCAGCAAATGGTCAAGCGTCCAATTCATACGTTCTTCTCAGTACAGCTTTAGTTAAAATCAAAACTGATACAACTGAGATTGAATGTCGTGCCTTGCTTGATTCTGGGTCTCAAGTCAACTTGATCACCGAGCGGTTGGTAAAACAACTTAATATTGCAAAACAGGCGTCATCAGTTCACATCAATGGAATCGGCAATTCAAACACCAAAACGCAACATCGTGTAAATGTGGCACTGCATTCTCGACTCAACAAGTTTTCAACTCGCCTGGAGGCATTTGTCCTTCCTCGAATTATCACTCCACAACCGTCACAATTTATCAATATTGATGAATGGCCATTACCGAGAAATATAGTATTAGCTGACCCATCGTTTAATCAATCAAATAAAATTGATATACTTTTGGGAGCTGAGCACTATCACCAACTGCTCTCAATTGGGCAAATGAAATTGTCTCCACAACTTCCTATACTACAAAACACAGTTTTGGGCTGGGTTGTATCAGGCAAAGTAACCGGAAAACCCCTAGCAGACGCATCTTGTGGCATATGTACTGAAGATGAAGGACTTGAAGCTTCCATCGCACGACTTTGGGAACTAGATGAAGTTAAAACAACTAAAACTATGCTGTCAATAGCGGACAGACAATGTGAGGAGCACTTTGCGCAAAATACAACTAGAAACCATCAAGATCGTTTCGTAGTCAGAATACCATTTCAACAAAACCCCGATGCTCTAGGCGACTTACATTCTATTGCTCTTAACCGATTTCTCGCTCTCGAACGTCGCCTGCAAAAGAATCCGGAATTAAAGAAAAGGTACACTGAATTCATGGATGAATATGAATCAATGGGGCACATGACAAGGCTAGAAACAGAGTCTATAATTTCCCCAAACTACTACATTCCACATCATTGCGTATTAAGGCCCGAAAGTTCAACCACTAAGCTCAGAGTTGTATTTGATGCATCGGCCAAAACCACATCAGGATATTCGCTAAATGATTTGATGTTTACCGGACCAACTGTACAAGAAGAATTGCTCTCCATACTCCTAAGATTTCGAATGCCAAGATTTGTGTTCACCACTGACGTTGAAAAAATGTATAGACAGGTATTGATTGCCCCGGAAGATCGTAAATTTCAGCTAATAATTTGGAGAAAGGATACCACAAGGCCCATTTCATACTATCAACTCAACACAGTCACGTACGGCACAAGAGCAGCTCCATACTTAGCAACGAAATGTCTGGAGAAATTGGCCAAAGAAAATGAGATACATTATCCCCTTGCTTCTCAATTTCTTAAAGAAAATTTTTACGTAGATGATGGCTTGGGCGGCTCAAACAGCTTAGCAACAGCAATACATTTACAAAAACAACTCGTGGAGGTGATGAAGAAAGGAGGTTTTATTTTAAGCAAATGGTGCGCAAATCATCCACAACTACTCCACAATATTCCACAAAGTGATCTGGAGGTGAACTTGGATTTTGAAAGCGTAGAAGCTGACACCATCAAGACTCTAGGACTTGTTTGGCTGCCGAAGTCCGACAAACTGGGCATTAGAGTCAATCCTGGAGACATCAAGCGGATAACTAAACGAACCGTAACCTCAGACCTTGCAAGGATATTCGACCCATTGGGAATTCTTTCTCCCATTATAGTAACGGCTAAAATGTTTATTCAGGAATTGTGGGAGTTAAAGTTAGACTGGGATCAATCCTTGCCTGAATCACTACACACTAAATGGATCATATTTCGTACAGATTTGAATGTATTGAAAACGCTTCAAATATCCAGACACATTTTCAAAGGAGGAGTTCCAGAATCCCAACAGCTACACATTTTTACAGACGCATCCGAAAAGGCTTATGGAGCTGCAGCTTATATTCGATCAGTGTTCAAAGGTGGCACCATTATGGTACACTTACTTTGTGCCAAATCTCGCATAGCTCCACTCAAACGCCAAACAATACCACGACTGGAACTATGTGCAGCTACACTTGGAGCCAAACTAGCCACAAGAATCAGGTCTGATCTTGGATTTACAAGTCCAGTATGGTTTTGGACTGACTCAGAAATTGTACTCTCATGGATAAACTCATCACAGCATCATTTAACACATTTGTGGCAAATCGAATTTCCGCAATCTAAGAAGAAACTCAGGCAGATCAATGGCGTCACGTTAACTCTAAATGCAATCCAGCAGATATATTATCTCGCGGAATGTCTCCAACAGCTCTTAAGGAATGTACTCTTTGGTTCTATGGCCCAATGTTTCTCCATGGCGTAGAAAATGTTTGGCCACCCATTTTCAATAGAAGCTCCAAGATTTCGACAAATCTAGAAAGAAAGAAAAGGCCAATCGAATCACGAGCAATGACAACAACTGAACCTGATTTTGTTTATAGAATTAACCACAAAAATACATTCCATCGTCTGCAGCGGGTTATTGGATACGTTCTGAGCTTTATTGCCCACACAAGAAGTCAAAAACAGATGCGGCAACCATCAAAATTATTAACAACAATTGAAATCAACCAAGCACTGATTCCTATTATTTCACAAATGCAACTCTCCGAGTTCAAGGAAGAAATAAAGCAGCTAAAAGAACACAAAACATTACCTGGAACAAGCACCATCAAGAATTTAACACCTTTTTTGGACGTAAATGGACTAATTAGGGTTGGCGGCCGGCTCGATGCCTCTTCATTAGCATATGACTCAAAACATCAACTTCTCATTCCGTACAATGATCCCATTTCCAAATTGATATTCCAAATGGTTCACGAAGACCACAAACATTATGGGGCGCTTACGTTGTTAGGAGTTGTTCGACAGCGCTTCTGGCCAATAAAAGGAAAAATGATGGCAAGAGCTACAGTTCATCAATGCACGACATGCAGCAGAGCCAAGCCAGAGCTATTTCACCAAATAATGGGAAACCTACCATCAACACGTATCACACCAGCCCGAGCATTTATAAATACTGGAGTCGATAACTGCGGCCCAATTACTGTACATTACAAACTCAGGGGAAAACGACCGCACAAGGCCTACATTGCAGTATTTTGTTGCTTTGCCACAAAGGCAGTGCACTTGGAGCTGGTGAGCGATCTCACAACTGATGCATTTATAGGTGCACTCAAACGTTTCGTATTCCGGCGTGGACATTGCCAAAATTTATACTACGATAATGCTACAAACTTCGTAGGAGCGAAAAACAAATTGCCCGAACTTTCTACAGTAATACATTCACCAGATGCAGAAGAAGCTATAACAAATGCCTGTAACAAAAAGGGTATTCAATTTCACTTCATTCCTCCAAGAGCTCCTCACTTTAGTGGCCTCTGGGAGGCAGCTGTTAAATCAGCAAAATATTTTTTGGTAAGGACGATGGGGAATGCATCCCATTTCACCTATGTCAAATGACGCGAACGACGTAGGCGCACTGACCCCTGGACATTTTCTGATTGGCGAACCACTAACAGCTCAAATTGACGCCCAAGCGAAGCCTGCAAACCTTAAATTGGAAACGCGTTGGAAATTAGTTTCTCAGCTTAAGCATGAATTTTGGAAAAGATGGTCTCGAGATTATTTAAATGAATTACAATGCCGTAACAAATGGCGAGAACAATCTAAAAACCTCAAACCAGGTGCAATCGTCATTTTAAAAGAAGACAACGTTCCAGTTATGAAATGGCCTTTGGGGCGCGTAATAAAAACATATACAGGACTCGACGGTATTGTACGAGTGGCAGATGTCCAGACATCCACAGGTATCTTTAAACGAGCAATTCAGTATCTAGCTCCACTTCCTAAGCTTAGTGACGAACCCGGAGAAGACGAACAACAACCAAATCCAGAAATTACAGAATTCGAGGCTAATTGCAACGTACTAGCAGAAAAACAATCACCCCAGTCAACATCGAATAATATGCCACTCGCGAAAAAACAGCGGACCTTATCAGGTTCAATCATGACTACATTAATCACAATCTTGATTTTAATTCCATTCGTATCCACAAATAAAATTGAAATAACACAATTTCAACCCAACATCGGCTTATACTTTGAAGGTATTGGAAACACACGAATATCACAGTATTGCGCCGCGTATGCAATCTTCTAATTCAAAAGTCAACTTGTACAAGCGTTCTCCAGGCAATGGATTTAAGCGTATCAGATTTAAAGGACAGAAATCTTCTGCTAAAGAGGAGAGTTAAACGTGGTGCTATCAATGTTGTTGGTAACGTTGCTAATTCACTGTTTGGGATCCTAGATTCGGAGTACGCGGAACAAATGTCAAACACCATTAACGCAGTAAACGAAAATGAAAACCATCTTAAACAACTTTTAATGAATCAAACCTCAATAATAGACGCAACTTTAAATGTACTTAAACAAATGAAGAAATTCTAAAACAAAAATTCAACAGCGTAGATGATCAAATAACAAAAAATTGCATCCAGATTACACGAAACCGAAAAGGAACAGTATCAAGCTAAGCTGTTCAACTTTCTTTAACATCAGCAAGGTTACACCGAATTCAATCAGAAATTATAGCAGCATTAACGGATGCACACCATGGAAAAATCAGCCCAATACTTTTATCACCATCCCAACTTCAAACGGAGCTAATGAAAGTAAGGAATCATCTTCCAACATCCTTAGAAATTCCAGTAAGCGATGATAATACTCTACAACTGTACAAACTTATGAATGTTAAAGGAGGTGTTACAAAAGACCACGTCATTTTCCATATATCTATTCCGTTATCTGATCCGGAAACGTTCGAACTCCTCAAACCACACCCAATTCCTATCCTAATAAATAACACAGAGATCAATATTTTACCTTGACAGAAAGGCAATGGACCACATGTGCAACAATAAAAAAGGATGAATTTCTTTGTCAACACAAGCAATCAAAATACAACCATGATATTCAAAAGAGTTGCAACATCATTTCTGCTGCTGACAGTATATTTCTTACACAGTTGGAGTCCAGTAATCAATGGCTATTTACAATGCAGCAGCCTTCGCGAATAACCCTAACCCTAAAAGGATCTGGCCTCCTAAAAATAACGTCAGATTGCACAATTAAATTCAATTCTATGATTATCAAAGGCCATCAGATCGTCCCAACATCTCTTCAAACATCCTACATAGCAATGAGTAATCTTAGTGACATTATTTATCCTGGTGAAGTCCAGTTTGAGAAGGTCCAGAATAACGTGTTTGCTGACCAAATTAAAAATATCTCCGAAATACAGATCGCATTACATGAAAAGATATCTGATGAGCTTCCATCACAAATCAAACACATACAATATCACCACGGAACGGTTGCTTATGTCGCCCTCACCCTCGCAATCATAATCAGCATGATAGTTACTTGGAAAAAGGCACGTTGTAAAGGGTTTAATCCAAATCAACAAACACCACAGCCGGCGGTACGTCAACATATTTCAACCCAAGAATTTGCAGTATCAGTCACTTAACCGTAACATAAATATAGTAATGTAAACATACATCAATAAAGGTAATTTATGGTTGCTTTAATTTGTAGTCTATGTATGTATGTTCAAACCCTCACAATAAATTTCTGTCTTATGTATGTCTGTGCATTTGCATAAATCTACATACATACATATGACTGCACGAAATTAGTGCAACAACCTTAAATTGCCAGTTTCAGCTATTTTTTAATTTTTAATTAAAAACCTTCAACTTCGACTTAAATTACAATTTTTGTTTGTCAGTTTTATGAAATATTACACTTTAAATTTCGATGAATTTTAATTTAATATTTTTATGTTATTATTGCAAATCAGCAATTAAATAGTATTTAAGAATTTAGTTTATGTAAATAATATTGAGAATCAATAAATCAATCAAAGAAAGCGGTTGTTTTTACTTGTTTTTCCAATCATATAATAACCAAGTTTCAAGTGCTTGCGTTATTAGCCACCAACCAAGTTTAAGTGCCTGTGTTGGATAAATCACTTTTCTTGGAGCATCTCCTTGAAAAATCAAAACCCATAAAATAACAAAGCGCCTTCTTGGTACATTACCTAGAAGCTATCAACGGAGGTTAAGCAAACTAGCTTAACCTAATTCAACAATATTGAATTAAACAGTAGCATATACTGAAATACGGATTTATAGCAAGTCAAAGGCAAGATTGTCAAAGTTTTTCAACCGATATTCCATACAAAAGGAAAATATGCGGTGGTCAATTATAATTGAAAGAATAAAAACAGCAAGTATCATCCAAATGATTTAGATAGGTAAGGAAATTGTAACAAACAAAATATTTATTACCCGGAATAGAAACCCTTTTCCCTTTTAATTCAAAAATAATACAACAAATAATAATAATAATAATAATAATAATAATAATAATAATAATAATAATAATAATAATAATAATAATAATAAAAATAATAGGAATGATAATAATAATAAAATAGAAAAAATAATAATAATTTAGTAATAAGTAAATTAATGAATTTAGTCACCACAATTATAGCTGGTTACATATGTGCGAGTTATATAAATCTGAAAAATCAAAGAAAAAAAAAGTATAAATAGCAATCATTCCCGCGACAGCCGGTTCTACGTACCGGAATGACCCGAGATTTCTCGGCCAAGGGCTGTCAACTCAGCAACAACATATTTCCAATTTTCAATTTCGGAGCAACATATTCCGGCAGTGCTGCTCCGCATTCTTTTGGTCCGTGCCGGAGTTGAAACAAATCCCGGACCATGGATCTGCACAGTGTGCCAGAACTGCCTGCACCATATGCAAATCCAGCTATTGTGCAACTCTTGCTTGGGCTAGTGTCACCTCAGGAATTGTTCAGGACTTCAACATGACAGGGAGTGGTCGGAGAGTTTCGTTGCGCCATGCTGCCAACAACGGCGAAACTCAACGTCTTCTTCGACATCATCATCTTCGTCGTCGGATTACGCAACTCCCCCACCACAATCACAACAACCATGGCAGCATCTACATCAGCAGCACAATCCATTGCCCCTAACGCCATCGATTGCAGTCCGAGTTCCTGGGGTGATATCAATTCTGCAGTTCAACTGCAATGGCCTCCAAGGCAAAATTTCCGAGATAACGCGATTTATGCAGCAACACAACATCGTGGTCGCAGCGGTCCAGGAGACAAAACTGAACAACAACTCCAGTCTGCAAAGTTGTAACGGGTACAACGTTCTTTGAAAAGACCGCACCAGAAGTCACGGTGGAGGCATCGCATTTATTATCCACAACTCAGTGCAGTATAGAGTTCTATCTCCTGATCTTGACAGTAGAGACCAATACCTTGAGGTTCAGGGTATTGCTGTCAGATCAGGGGACACGGAGTTAGAACTCTATAATGTCTACATCCCGCCTGTAACCAGCTGTCCAACTGGTTACCGTCCCGACATTAGAACCCTTTTAGAAGGAGAAACTCGGCTGGTTCTAGGGGACTTTAACGCGCACCATGATCTTTGGCACTCATTACTTGGGGAGACCAAAGAGGTGCGTCGTTATCGGAACAGATAGACGAGTCCACCTTCTGCACCCTAAATGACGATGCCCCCACTCGCATTATGGGTAATTGCGCCAGTTCTCCCGACATAACAATTGCAAGCCCTGGTCTGATTAACTGCGTAACATGGCGCGCAGTTGTGTCTCTAGCTTCAGATCATCTGCCCATAATCGTTAAACTGGAGCGACCAAACGATTTTGTCGTCTCTGAACGCCGTACATACATAAACCAGAAAAAAGCAGACTGGAACGGCTTCAGAGAATTCACCGACCGCCACTTCAGAGATATGCAACCACCCTCGAACATGCATGAAGCAGAGAGGGAGTTTCGCGTAACCATCAACGCTGCAGCCGCTCGCTTCATCCCTGCTGGTAGAATACCCGTAGTGAGGCCGCACTTCCCAGCAGAAGCAGTGGGATTAGCAGATGAGCGTGATGCGATCCGAAATACCAACCCTGATGATCCCAGGACCGTCCAGCTGAACCGCGATATCAGCAGGTTGGTAAACGAGGATAAGCGAAACCGTTGGTTGGAACACCTGAAGAACTGCAACCTTGGTGCTGGTGTATGAAAAAGGATGATCGGGTCGCGATTAAGTTTGCCGATAACACCATATCAGACCCGAAAGCGTGCTCGCGTGCTTTTAGCCGGTTATTTATTGAGCACCCCAAGAGAGACAAGGCGAAAAGGAGTATTGTTCGCAAACTGCATGATCTCCCAGTCTCGGACCCACCACAACTTTTTACACCAGCGGAGGTTGCTAAGGCCATCCGTACAGCTAAGCCTTCAAAGGCAATTGGCCCTGACGGAATTTCCATGCTGATGCTTAAACACCTAGGCGAGTGGGGAGTCGAGTTTTTGACAGGTGTCATAAATCTATCTATGACCAGCCTCACTATACCCGATGTCTGGAAAGTGGGTAGAGTGATCCCGATATTAAAACCTGGGAAACCCGCGAATGAGAGATTATCGCACAGACCGATATCCCTCCTGTCACCAGTCGCGAAAACACTCGAGGCTCTACTCCTCCCCCAGCTGACCAGCCAACTTCCAGCAGCTCGCCACCAGCATGTATTCCGCAAAATGCACAGCACCACCACAGCATTAACATAACCACTCAGATCGCACAAGGCTTAAACCAGCAGAGGCCTTGTGAAAGAACGGTCCTTGTGGCGCTTGACTTGTCAAAAGCCTTTGACACAGTAAGCCATGCCACCCTCTTCCAGGACATCTTGATGTCCACAATGCTAACAAATTTGAAGAGATGGATTGTAAATTATCTGAGTGGACGTCAGTCGTTTGTAGAGTTTAGAGACCAGCGCTCAAAACACAGTAGAGTCAAACAGGGAGTTCCTCAGGGCGGAGTCCTGTCGCCACTCCTGTTTAACATCTACCTCTCTAAACTCCCAGCTCCACCGCAAGGCGTTGAAGTGATATCATATGCAGACGACTGCACGATAATGGCAACCGGCCATAATGTGGAAGACCTATGCGGTAAGGTGAATCGTTACCATCCACAACTTCTTCACTGATCGTAACCTGAAGATACAACCAACCAAATCCTCAGCGACCCTATTTACCACCTGGACAAAATAAGTAAGCATACAACTTGGCGTCGAGATCGATGGTGTACCAATTCCGACAGTGAACCACCCGAAAATCTTGGGAGTCACACTCGACAGACTTTTTACTTCGTCAGCACATGCCACAACTGTCGCGCATAAATTGGGATGTAGAAACAAGGTCCTCAAAGCACTAGCCGACAGTACTTGGGGAATGGACAAAGAAACCTTGCTGTCTACCTATAAAGCGATTGGTCGGTCAGTGGCAAATTATGCTGCTCCAGTATGGTCAGCGTCGCTAAGTGATACTCAGTGGAGAAATATTCAATGCTGCCAAAATGCAGCCCTAAGAACTATTACAGGCTGCCTACAAATTACCTCACCACATCATCTTCACGAGGAAACAAAGATCCTTCCAGTAAAGGAACACAACCCTCGGGGGAACCTAATCCCTAGAGGGCGCGTCCCCAGGTGGTGGATAGGGGAATGCCTCTTATACGTGGGTGAGGAATCAGTCACCACTTGAGTGACTGCTTCCCCAATCACGTGTGAGCGGTAAGGGATGTATCCCTCGCGAACCAAACAGGTAGTAGTGGGTTCTACTCTAAACTACCCCCCTCAAGCCCCGGTGTTATGGGCTTTTCGGTTCGCAGTCGGGGGTTACCAAGGGGGTTACTGCGCAGTCCGATTCGAATGCAACTGCATTCGAACCTATTCGCCCTATTCGGGTAGGTTTTTGTGTTCAGTTTCTTTCGATTCGAACTGCGAAGTCAGCCCCCTAGGAGACTGTGTTTCAACGGTGCACTGTAGGATACCTTGACGCCTCCTGCAGTATCCAGTTGCTCTTGCGTTATTGGGGGCTATGACGTAGGCGACCTTCTTTCCCCCGTACTCGTGGGATTCAAAATTTCTACTCAAAACATACAAAATAAAAAAACCCCAAAAAAAATAAAAGAAAAAATCGACAAGGACAAGAACGAGACCTCCCTGGAGGATAGCTTCAGGGTTATACGGGACACAGTAGGGAAAGACGATATTGACGCACTGACTTTAAGTGACATAGACTCGGACATTCTCCGTCAGGAGAGACAATTACTTACGGACCTAGAGGAAATAGTGGGAGCGACAGAGGTCCTACTGGATTCCTCACTCTCCACCGGAGCCAGTCAGTCACTGGCGGACATCACGCTTGAGTCTGACTCGGAAGGTGAGATCACAGTGATCTCAGCTTCAGAACAAACTCAAGCGGAATCTCCTCCATCAACTCGGGAAAAGGTGGAGGGGGCTACCTCAAGGAATCGATCGGTTTCCGGCTCAGCTGAATCTGAACAGGACCCGGAGAAGATTTCGGGTGGTTCCCTGGAGGAAGAGGCTGTTAAGATCTCGACCAGCCAGAGTCCATCCGATTCAGTTCCGACGCCTCTTGATTCAGAGGAGGAAGGGAACCGGAGTGGTGCACTTGGGGTAGGAAAGGAAAAGCAGTTGGATCAGACTGAACCCATCATATCCGCCGGATCCAAGCAAGTAGCGGATGTGGTACCGTCGACCCCTGATATGGTAGTCGTTACCGATAAGGTCTCGACCTCCGCTCAGGAATTGGCGGGATCCACATCAGCGTCTGCTAGTTCGGAGGAGCTGGTGGCTCAGGAGGATCCACCTCTGGAAGGCCCACCTTCCTCGAAAGGACAGCTCGCTCGACAGGTTGCTGTGGAGGTCTCTCCGCCACAGTCAACCTGTCGAACGAAATTTGATAAGGCGAAAAGTGGCACAAAGAACTCTTTGGCCTATCTCAAAAGGATGGCCAATAGAGATCCTACGCTGATCAAGCCTAAGGAGAGGAAGATGATTAAGAGGCACAGGCAGAGTGTCATTAAGTTTGAAAAAACTTACGGCACTACCCTGGAGCTTCTTGGTATCTCCTCTGCTTGCGCCATGCGAGGGATCGCCGTTGAACCCACAGCCACCCCCGTAGTGACTGTGGCTGAAACAGCCAAATCTCGCAAGGCGGCACCGAACAAGCCTGCCGCCGACAAAACCGTTACTGGGGCTGTGAAAGCGGGCAAGGTAATAGAGGGCGGCAAATCCCTAGATCCCCAGGCAAGTAACCGTAAGGTTAGCGCCAAGAGGGCTAGGTCTAGTGATGAGCAACCCTCTACTAGCAAAAAGGTCAAGAAGTCAGTGAGCCTTGATACACTTCAAGCAGCTGTCATTGATCACAACGATCCCTACAGCAGGATTAAGAGTGGTCTATGGGAGCTGATTGAAGCTCGGATCATTGATGACATTGGTCTTTTTGAGGGTTCCAAGGAGGCCATATCCTTCGAGGGTGCGGAATGGCGGAGGGGAGTGAAGATTGTCAACTGCAGCAATAGGAAATCCGTCTGCCAAACTCGATGTGGTAGAAGCCTCCAGGTTACCCTTAAGAAGTGTTCTGTCGGTATGGTTCCCTAACCCTGTTAGGTCCACGGAAACCATACTGTCTGCTTTGCAGAAACAGAATGATTTCCTTACAACGGAGTGGAAGGTCATATCTTCCACAAGTTGTAAGGAGGGTAAGGGGAAGGATTTCAAATTTTCCGTGGATTTGGAATCCTTCAAGAAAATAGAATCGGCAAGAGGTATTGTCAAATTCGGTATTGGTGCCGTCAAGTTTAGATATTCTAAACAGGGGGGAACCAAAGAAGCTGCTGGTGGTGCAGTTGAATCTACACCACTGTGAAGCAGCTTCAGCCGAAATGACAAGACTTCTTGTCGATTCTAGTGAAGATGTGGCCTTAGTCCAGGAGCCTTGGATCCGCGGAAACAAGGCATGCGGACTAAAGGTCACAGGCTACAATTTATACTCACCAAGTACGGGCGACAAGGTAAGGACATGCATTTTAGCTAAAAGTGAACTTAATTTACAATTCTTTAATTCCTACAGCAATGGCGATCTCACAGTTGTCGCAAAGGAAGTCAAAGGGAAGGTAATTTTCGCTTTGGCTTCTGCATACCTACCGTACGAGGCAGAAGATCCGCCGGGTAGTGATGTCCGCCAGCTGGTGGAGTCCATGGACAACAAAACACCCTTAGTCCTGGGTTGCGATGCCAACGCACATCATTATCAATGGGGTAGCAGTAATATAAATGTAAGAGGTGAGTCAGTTTTTGATTTTATCACTACTAACAATATTTTTATCTGTAACACGGGCAATATGCCAACTTTTAGGGTGAAAGATAGAGAAGAAGTGATAGACTTAACGCTGACTAATAGTAGGGATAACCTCATTGAGAAGTGGAGGGTATCAAGCGAATACTCCTTCTCGGATCATTGCTTGATTTCCTTTACTGTGAATTTCAATAAGGTTAAAAGAGAACCCTTTAGGAATCCCAGGAAAACAAACTGGGTAAACTTTAGCAGGCTCCTTGATACCAGGACAGAGAGTATTCCCCTGGGTGTTTACACTCAGGAGGAATGCAATGCCCTGGTGTCAGTACTCAGTAAAAGTTACATGGACAGCTACCATGAAAGCTGTCCTTTAACCTTCCCGGGTAAACGCAAACAACCTAGATGGTGGTCTACGGATCTTAAAGATCTCAGAACTAAAGTCAGGAGGTTGTTCAATAAGGCCAAACTCACTCACTTGGATGAGGATTGGTCTAAGTATAAGGAGGCATTCAACAGATATAAGAGTGATCTCAGAAGGGCCAAACGGACCACGTGGCGAAGCTACTGCGAGTCTATTGATTCAGTGAACGAGCTATCAAGATTTAGACGGATGTTATCCAGGAACCCTATGGTTCCTAGTTTCATCCAGAAGTCGGACGGCTCGTGGACGGAATCGAACCTGGAGACACTCGATCTGCTCATTGACACTCACTTTCCAGGTAACAGGATCTCGAATCCTGTCTCGAATACACCAAATTTGGTAGAATCGGACGCAGGACCGAATAGTTTGATAGATGGGATTGTCACTAAGGAGAGAATCAAATGGGCCGTCAATACTTTCATGCCGTACAAATCGGCAGGTCCAGATGGCATCATCCCTGCCATGCTCCAAAATTCCTCCGACTATTGTCTATTAATTCTTCGCTCCATTTTTGTTAGCTGTCTACTTGGAGGTTTCATTCCAGGTGGATGGAGAGAGGTTAGGGTGATTTTTATACCAAAGGCAGGGAAGGCCAGTCACTCAAAACCAAAAGATTTCAGGCCGATCAGCCTATCGTCTTTTCTTCTGAAGACACTAGAACGACTGATTGACCTTTATCTTAGGAACTCGTTAGAAACACACATCATTAGTACCGCTCAACATGCTTACCTAAAGGGTAAATCTGTTGAGAGTGCACTTCATGATGTGGTTGGTTTTATCGAAAAAGGGCTTGATTTCAAGGATTATACACTGGCAGCTTTCTTAGATATCGAGGGAGCTTTCAACAATATCACGACTGACGCCATTAAGAAAGCACTCATGGACACGGGTGTGCAGGGTTTTCTGGTGGAGTGGATAACAACCATGCTAAACAGCAGCAGGATAATCAACTCCAGTCTAGGAGACTGCAACACTCGTAGAATGGTCACAAGAGGTACTCCACAGGGGGGGGGGTGTTGTCCCCTATACTTTGGCTACTGGCGATCAATGTCATCCTTAAAAAATTTGATCAACTAGGCAGGAAGATTGTCGCCTACGCTGACGATGTAGTTATACTGGTATCAGGTAAATACCTGAATACAATCAGCGAAATTATGGAATCGGCACTAGGTGACCTCTCCTCCTGGGCCAGTGACAAAGGACTGGGGGTCAATCCTGAAAAGACAGAGCTAGTCCTATTCACCAGGAGGTACAAGGTTGACAATTTCAAACTTCCAGTACTTAATGGGATAGAGTTAGGTCTTTCTTTAGAAGCTAAATTCCTAGGAATCATTCCGGATAGGAAGTTATCTTGGAAGAAAAACACGCTTGAGAGAATGAAAAAGGGACTTAATGCTTACTACTTCTGTAGGAATTCTGTGGGTAAGAGCTGGGGCTTAAACCCAATGGTAGTGTACTGGATTTACACGACCATTGTAAGACCAGTTCTGACCTACGGGTGCGCAGTATGGTGCCAGGCAAAGATGCAGCAGCATAGGTATCACTGGAGCCCTAAGGAGCACTCCTCAGGCGGCCCTAGACGTGATGCTGTCTCTTTTCCCTTTAGATATATTTATAAAGGGAACAGCAACTAGATGTCTATTGAGGCTACATGAGTCGGGCATACTTAGGCACAGGCAGGTAGGACACACAAGCATACTGAACCGAATGATCGTCCCTCACTTCGAGTCAGGTTCAACTGTATCTGATTACGTCGTCAAGGAACTGTTGTTCAGTTCAGCACCAGAGGTCGTCATTCCTGATAGAACCAGCTGGGAAAATCGTCAATCCCTCTTTGAGGGGAACTCGATCTTCACAGACGGCTCTAAAATGGAAATCGGCACTGGGGCTGGTGTTTTCTTAAAGGAGCAAAACATTAGGAAATCCTACAGGCTTAGAGATGAGTGCAGTGTGTTTCAGGCGGAAATCTTCGCCATTCTGAAAGCCACTGAACTTATCTCACATTATATTCCTGTAGATAGCGAGGTGACAATCTACGTCGATAATCAGGCTGCCCTCAAAGCCCTAGAATGATGTAGCATCACCTCAAAACTAGTAAAGTCTTGTAGATTAGGTGTCATTAGCCTATCTAATACTTATAGGGTAAGACTCTGCTGGGTTCCTGGTCATTGCGATATCGAAGGCAATGAAACTGCTGACGAAGTCGCTAGACTTGGCTCGAGTCAGGAACTGTTGTCCGCGGTGACAGAGATAGCCCCACCTATTTGTCACCTTTTTATGGGCATCAAGTCCTGGATCGGTGAGGAAACAGCTAGGAACTGGCATAACTTGGCCACTTGCACGATATCTAGGACCTTATGGCCCGACTTGGATATACGCAAGACCAAGCTACTGCTAGGTCTTAGCAGAACCAGTCTCAGGAAATGTGTAGGTTTTCTAACTGGCCACTGTGCCCTGAACTCCAGGCTAAGCAGATGGGATGGAGCAATTCAGGACATTTGCAGACTATGCTCGGACGCGGATTCATCCGAAACGGTTGAGCATATCCTCTGCCACTGTCCTATGCTCCAAAACAAGAGACTTAAATTTCTAGGAAACAGATTTCTTGATGAACTGGGCGACATACAGCAGTGCGAGCTGACTGACGTTGTCGGGTTCATACTCGGACTCAGTTGGCTTAGATAAAAGGGTCTCTTTCCCTACAATTAGTGTTCCTTGACAGCACTTCTCTTCCTCACTCTATTCTCCATCTCCTAACACTGTTCAGAACTCCTCTCTCTCTTCACTCTCTTCCCTCTTTCTTTTTCCGCTATCATTTCCTTTAATTTCAGAAAGGATCACAATGGACCAGAAGGTCTCCGAGTGAAGATGCCACTTCCCTGGCATCACCTTTTCAACCTAACCTAACCTAAAGGAACACAACATTATGCTATCTCAGCAGTTCCTTTTGGGATGTCATCGGAGAAATCATCCAAACTTTAACATCACACAGTTGGCATCTTCCTCGAGGCATGTCAGGAAAGATCTTCGCGTGAATGAGGATAGCATACGAAGATATGTACCTGATCCTTTAGATCATACCTCGTACATTGCAGCATTAAACAACATTCATAAGAACGCTACCAACTCCGCGATTTCAGGTTATCGCATGAAGAAAAGAACCTGCCGCGGAAAACAAGAGTCGTTCTGGCTCAACTGAGATCGGGATGGAGCAATAGATTAAATATCTTTTGGTCCCGCATACAACGTGCCGTCCCTAACATATGCCCAGCTTGTGGTCAGGGTCCTCATGATACCCCCCACATTTTCAACTGTACCGCCAACCCTACTTCACTTAGTCCTGAGGATTTGTGGATTCATCCAGTTGAAGTAGCACAATTTCTTGGCCTTGATCTCCAAACAGATCCCCCATAAAAAAAAAACAAAATTATAAAATTGTAAATGTTAGAGCTGTTACAACAACAACAATAACATAAATAGCAATATATATAATGGGTAAAAAAAAAGTCACCTTACCTTGAGTGTGTACGTATATCATCGTCGCGCAGCCGATGTTAAAACCAACAGGAGATCTAATAAAGAAGGAATAAGAAATTTTAAAAATGGTAGAGATGATTATGAATTTTGTTGTTAATAGGTCCATTCGTTTATTTTTCCTTAAAAGTCCAGTAAGCTGAGTATTTACTGATCAAATGAACAAATTTACTTTCACGAACTCATTTGTAAAAGAAAAGTAAACGAACAGAAAATTTGTAAAAATCCAGTAAGTAAATCGAGACCATAAGAAAAAACAATACAATAGGCAATAAATAAATAAAAAAAAATCACCTAAGATTTTGATTTTTTAATTAGTTATATACTTTTTAACTTTAATTTAGTTAATTTTATTTATTTTACTTTAAATTCTTCACTAAATAAAAATTGATGCAAAATTTTAGCTGCTGCTTTTCTTTTGCTTACTTTTTTTATTCATGTTGTTGTGGTTACTTTCTGTAATATTTTGTAATATTTTGTAATAATTTGTACAAATTTTAACGTAAACGAATGAATCTAATATGAAAAAGAAGTTTTTTGATTGCAAATTCAAATCTAACTAATGGGTGTTTTTTTTTAGAGGTATGGAACTTCGAATTGAAATAAAACACAAGAAAATCGTTTTAATGTCCATCAATTTGTTTAAATATGATTTCGGGCATGTGGCCGCCGCGGCTGGCTCGAATAAAGCCAATTCTACAGGTCCAATTTTCAACTACTTTTTCGAGCATATGGGGCCGTATGTTGGCAATAACGCCACGAATGTTGGCTTCCAAGTCCCCTAACGTTTCTGGTTTGTTGGCGTAGACGAGCGACTTCACATATCCCCAAAGAAAATAATCCAGTGGTGTCAAATCGCACGATCTTGGTGGCCAATTGACAGGTCCATTCCGCGAAATTATGCGCTCATCGAATGTTTCCTTCAATAAATCAATTGTGACGTGCGCTGTGTGGCATGTAGCGCCGTCTTGTTGGAACCACAACTCATCCACATTCATGCCATCCAATTGGGGAACAAAATAGTCGGTTATCATGGCTCTATACCGGTCTCCATTTATGGTAACTGACTCTCCAGCATTATTTCGGAAGAAGTATGGCCCAATGACTCCACCAGCCCATAGAGCACACCAAACAGTCAGTTTTTGTGGATGTAATGGCGTCTCAAGGGTCTCATGTGGATTCTCTTCACTCCAAATGCGGCAATTTTGCTTGTTGACGTAGCCATTCAACCAAAAATGAGCCTCATTACTGAACAAAATTTTGCAATGAAAATCATCAATCTCATTTTCGGCCCATACACCAAAATCACGACGCATTGCATGGTCTCGCGGCTTTAATTCTTGCACAAGCTGGATCTTGTAAGGTCGCAAGCCAAGATCTTTGCGCAAAATCTTCCATAAAGTTGATGGACAAAGCTCCAATTGCTGTGCACGGTGGCGAATCGATTCATTCGGGTCCTCTTCAACACTTTGCTCTACAGCGGCAATTGTTTCTTCGGTGCGCACTGTTCGACGTCGCTGCGGATGCGTATTATCACATAGAGTAAACGTAGTGCGAAAACGATCCATGGTTAACCGAATTAATTGCTCTGATGGACGATTATGTCGACCATAAAATGAACGGAGCTTGCGGTAAACTTCGCGAACTGAACCATTATTTTCGAAATTTGCACGATTTGCAAGCGTTGTTCTTTTGTTAACCTGTTCATGATGAAATGGCAAACCAAACTAAATATTAATCACTTGACAGCTGACAAAATGGCCGCCAGTTAAAAAAGTGATGCCAACTTAAAGTTCTATACCTCAATAAAAAACACCCGATACAAGATCGTAAATTTCCGAACATAAGGTCAACAACAAACAAACAACGTAGTATTTTTATACTATTATACAACGGATACTATGAAACAAGAACCTTGGGAACAGCGTTATTAACGTTAGAAATTTGGTACATCAATTTAAAGGTAATCACAGTAGATTATAAGTGTAATCTTACTGATATATTCGTGATTTTATGTCTGATCAAAACACCAGCAAACTAAAATCTTGCAAAGTTTATGTCCAACAAACATTTAAATAATGAAAATCAAATGTATATTCAAAAATAAAAGTAGATACTACACAGAATCCAGGAAAACTTACACTTTCTTTGTTGAAATCTTTCAAATCCATTCCTTGCGTTTTCAATAAAGCTCTTTAATACTGAAAAAAAAAAAATCAACTATTAAACCAAAATATCAAAATATAGATAAAGTAACTTACCGGCTACTTATCCAGCTCTTTAATTTGATTGTTGGCTTTTGAAAACATCAATCAACTAGTTTACCTACAAAAAAAATCTTTAAACAAAAAAAAAAACAAAATAATTTACAAATTTAAGGTACTTACCATAGCAAGAAATCTGGACCACTTAAATTTCCTAAAAAATACCTGAAAAGAAATCAAAAATAAAATAATCAGTTTGAGTTTTATAAAACACTTTTGGAATCTAAAACAAAAACAAGAATTTTTGATGTCAGTAAAATTATCTATGAATACCACCGGTGTAGACACGGTGTTGGAAATTTTATATCCGTGTCAACAACCTTTTTGTAAATTCGGCATAACTCTAACGGCGTCAGTTTTTTTTTCACCGGCATGTTTTTTTGTAAAACCACATGAATTTCCTTTATGTAAACCATTTCTTATATTCGTTTTTCCTGTTATGCCTATGTATTCACAATTAAATTAATTTCACTGTAGCACATTTTTTTCACTTTTTAATTAATATCAGGTTAATATTTTTCACTTTTAAAATTAAATGATTTACTCACCTTGTGTGCTGTCCGTCCGAGATGCGAAAATAGAAATGGCATATCAGTGATGCCAATATATAAAAAAAAATGATCGGTGTTAAGGGATGCCAGATCAACAAAATATAAAGTATGGGGAAAAGAAAGGTATTGCCAGAAGTAAGAGGTCTAGAATAAGGGAAGTTAACAAAATTAATAGAAGAGGTGAATTTAGGAGTTCCACTCCCATTTCACTTTCACGGATGAAAATGAAATGGTAGGGTTTGTCATGTCCCACCGAACAGTTGCAGGTTGTTTTTAAATGTATGTAAGTACATAAATGTTCAACTGCAAACCAAGATAGGAAAAATAATAAAATTTTGTTAAAAAAAAGATGGCCAAAATGGCGGGAACCAGCCGAAAAAAAAGAAGAAGAAGAAAAAAGGCAAGGAGAGGAATAAAGAAAAAGAAGAAGAGGAGTTTTATTTCGGTGATGGCAAAGGAAAGACAGTGAGAGTGGAAAATTTAAAAAATTATTTTTAAGAATTGTTTTAAACACATATATACATTAAAAAAAAAGACACACAAAATTTATACATACATATTACACAAAACACCATTATTTAAAAAACTCCCAAATTATTATAAAAAAAAGAACACAAATTTTTTTTTAAAACAAAACAAATAAAAATTAAGAAAATAAAATATATATAAAAAAACACACAAATTACCTTTTTTTGAATAACACGCATACACAATTACATCAAAACACTTATTATTTAAAAATAAATGTATAACAAAAATTAACAACAAAAAAACATGTTAAAATACCACAATAGTACCTAAACAATAAGATTCACGAACGACCATAAACAACTAAACAAATTTCCAATATTGAGAGACTAACCTCAGTATACTCTAGAGAAGGGGGGAGTTTATTTGACGGACTACGGACCGGAATACAAAAAAAAGGAGGAAATTTGAAGAGGTTCTGTTTTTTTGTGGCCTTATCACTTAAGGTGAGGGCTGTACAGCTCGATAGCTTTAGGACAGGGCAACGAATCTTCGACAATCGAATCCAGCGACAGAGATACAGGACAACAGTGGACTGGGACGGACTTAAATGAACTTTCCCTGGATGGAGGAGACTGTTTAAAATAACATCGGAGAATCACCAAGATGGAGTGAATCAACAAAAAACAGGTAAGTGAGCTAAATTATTAAGTAAGGGTAGATTTAGGGGCAGTTCCTAATAATTAGGCCAAGGAACTGCCATGGAAGAGGGTGGGCAGGCCAAGCAGCATAACACCAGCTGCAAAGCCAGGAAAATAGAATGTTGCGATGTCCATGGACTAGCACATTCCCCAAATTCCAATAGATAGGAATTGAGGATTGGCATTTGGCCTCAAAAACTTTTTGATCAGCGACTTGTGGATGGCTGATTTGGTGAACCGCACGCCCTCTACCGGCTTAGCCAGGCAAAGACCACCCTGCAAAGCGTTGCCAGTCAGTCCTCCACCGAGTCCGCCTCAAGAGTCGTTGACAACATACATACATACATACATACATACATACATACATACATACATGCATACATACCCTGCAGTAAATGCCGTCAGAGAAACAATACTGTTTTGCTATTGACATTGTCTCCAGTACTACTTGCCTATTTTGCCCCATCCAATGTTATCTACTATTGAAATTTAACATTTAGAGTTCCTACGAAATCTACCAGTAGACATTACAACTATTTACTTAGTATTGACTTTGTAGTTCTTTTGGTCCAAATGGAGACATTGGGATCAAATCGGGGCCTATTGATATACATATATGTTGACACATTCGTTGACAATGTCACCAGATATATACTAGAATAGTTGTCTCTATATATTCACTATTTCAGTACTGAACTAAAATTGGGGACATTTGAATTGATGTTACACAAAGTGTTGACATGGAGACACATGACCCCAGTTTTACTACAGGGTACATACATGCATACATACATACATACATACATACATACATACATACATACATACATACATACATACATACATACATACATACATACATACATACATACATACATACATACATACATACATACATACATACATACATACATACATACAGACATACATACATACATACATACATACATACATACATACATACATACATACATACATACATACATACATACATACATACATACATACATACATACATACATACATACATACATACATACATACATACATACATACATACATACATACATACATACATACATACATACATACATACATACATACATACATACATACATACATACATACATTCATACATATGTTATTTTTTATTGTGGCTAACATTACTTTGATTGATTGATCGCTTTACCAACCCTTTTTCGTTATTGTGATTGACGTTTGATATTACTGCTTGATAGTTTATCAAACCTTCAAATTTTTTTGACATATTTTTGTTTTGTTTTCTTTTCTTTCGCGAGCGACAATTTTTTTAATAATTAATTTTTACTTTAAAATAAAATAAGTTAACTTATAAATAAAACCAAGAAATATAAATAGTTGGAAAAAAATAGTGTTTTTAATTTATTTTATAAATCTGAATCTAATAAGATTACCCAGTGGTGTGTGTTTAGTGCCAAATACATAAAAACATTTTTTTGTTTTCTCAGTGCTTCTTCTTGATTGCAAATAAGACACCTTACAGTCGGTCTGTTTGGCTATTGCTTTATTAATTTATTTTAATTAAAATAATTTTTAAATTAATTTAAGTTTTAAATATTGCAATTTTTAAAATAATTTGTAAAATTTCGAATTTTTAAATAATTTTTAATTACATTTTTTTTAATAATTTTATTTAAATATCCGTGTAATTAAGAAGAACAATGGCCTATACTCCACTTGCTAAATTTATTAGAGTTTCAGATGTTGTCGTCGCTTTTAGTGCGAATTTTAACGATATTAAAGATGACGTCCAATCGGTAACTACTTTACGGACGGATAAGGATGAATTAGTTAGTAGGTGGGACAAAATCAAGGAGTCGTATGAGAACTGCATCATTTTTATGAAGAGTTCCAAATCGACTCGCGACGAAGTTGACGCTGTTATTGCTAAATATACCGCGACTTTTAATGATTTTGCGTTGTACATTGGGGCAATAGAAGAATAAATAAATTTGTTAACACCCCAAGTAAAACCCATAGCCGCGCTTGTCGCTAATTCAGATTTAGGTCATAATTTAACCTCGTGATGTGGACACATTCGAGGGCGATTATATTGAATGGCCTAAATTCCGTGAACTTTTCACGGCGTTATATATTAAAGCTCGCGGCGTTATATATTAAAGCAATGTCGAACGACTTCTTCATCTTCTTAGGAAGACTAGCGGTGAAACGAAGGAAATTGTTTCAAAATTTCCTCTTTCTGACGTAGGGTTCGAACTCGCGTGGGGTACTCTCAAGTCGGCATAAGAGAACCCACGAATGTTGATTAACAACCAACTTTAATTGCTCTTTAGCTTACCCACGGTAGATAAAGAGACGGCTGCAGGCCTCAAGGCATTACAACGAGGCGTTTATAGTTGTCTTTCGGCCCTATCCATATACAATGTTCCCTCTACAGATTGGGATCCAATTCTCATTTTTATCTGTATTCAACGTTTGCCTACGGTGACGATCAAATCGGTCCTTTCGAAATGGAAATATTTTGATGCTTTCTTGACAGAGCGGATCCACACCCTAGAATGTATTAGTGATCTCGCCTCTGCTTCTTCTTCCTCTTTTTCAAATAGAAGGGCTACTGAGCATGCATCGCCTGTCGGGACAATGCAGGCGTTTCAAAAGCCTTTCGGTAGCGGATCGGTTTTCTTTAATTAAACGGTACCATTGTTATGTAAATTGTTTTTCTAAAGATCATGAAGTGAAAAATTGTACTAGTTCCTTCAATTGTTCTAACTGTAGAAAGAGGCATCATACTATGCTCCACCGAGACACTTCGTTGCCCGCGGGGGAGGGAAATAGTAATTCGGTTCCTAGCCCTTCTAGAAATAATAACTCGACACAAACAACTAATAATAATGCGGCCAACTCTATTCAGCCCTCAACTTCCAGAGGTTTTAGTTCGGGTGCCACTCGGATTCATCAAGTATTCTATGTATCGCAGAATAGTAAGGTGCTTTTAGAAACAGCGATGGTGAATATCGTCCACCAGGGTATGACGTACCCCGCTCGTGCTTTAATTGACCCAGCAGCACTTCATTTATTGCTGAATCTCTTCAGAATAGACTGAAGCTCACTACGCATTCGACGAATGTTAGAGTCTCTGGGATCAATCAGGTCACCTCTGCGCAGTCTAGAAAACTTTGCCCCTTGAGAATTAGTTCTCCAATAAATCACTCTTAAGTTTTAGAAACGGTTGCTTTGGTCCTTCCGAATATTTCAGGTAACTTACCATCATTTAATATCGGTTCTGAAGTTCGTAGGAGTTTTTCTAGTTTAACCTTAGCCGACCCTCATTTCTTGAGTGTTCCCCGGAAGATATCCTTCGGACGACTAGACGCGACGCAGAAAGTCGTTATGTAGTTACGCTACCCTTTAAGCCAGATTTTCTTACCAATATAAATCTAGGGTCGTCTAGAAATAGTGTTAGGGCCTAATATAATAGAATCGAGTCGTACCTTTCACGGAAGCCAGAACTGAAAGAGTTATACCATACATTCTTAGGGAATATTTAGACCTTAACCATATGAAGCCAATTTCAGACAGTCCACACTCTGCTGTCTCATGCTATCTACCTCACCATCCGGTGATTAAGCCAGACAGCAAGATCACCAAATTAAGAGTTGTGTTTAATGCATCAAACAAAACTTCAAATGGTGTTAGTTTAAATGATTGCCTGTTTGTTGGTCCCACTTTGCAAGCAGATTGAGTACTATTAATTCTTCGTTGGCGTTTGTATCGCTATGTTTTCAACTGCGACATAACTCAAATGTATAGGCAAATTCGTCTTGACCCTGCTCATACTCAATATCAACGGATATTCTTTAGAGATTCTCCTACGGAGTTTGAGCTTCAAACCGTAACCTTTGGCGATAATTGTGCTCCGTGTTTAGCTATACGGACCTTGTTACAATTAGCCAATGATTCAGAGACTGAGTATCCTATTGCGGCTTATATATTACGCAAGTGTATGTACGTTTACCACGTGTTTATGGGAGCTCATAATGTTTCACCCACCTTGCAGGCACGAGACGAATTGCGTACGGTGTTGTCATTGAGTTGAGAAAGTGCACTTCAAATGATATTCGCATTTTGGATGGCTTATCTCCTGAAATTTTAGTGGATTAAAAACTTTTGGTCTTTGTTGAATCCAGTAATTCAAAAACAACGTAACGCTCAATTGGATTCCTTCTACTTTAGAGTAGAGTCAATTGAGAATAAGCCAAAGGGATTGAGAATAACCAAAAGGGAAGTATTGTCTACAATAGCTAGATTGTATGATCCCGTTGGCTGGCTAGGTCCAGTCATAGTCACTGCAAAAATTATAATGCAGCGTCTTTGGCAAGATCATATTGAGTGAGATGACTTCTTGTCAGAAACCACTGAAAATGCTTGGCGAAACTTTGCTTCGTCGTATATCGAAGCAAATAACATTCAGATCCCAAGATGGGTTCAGTATACTCGCGATTCATCAGTCGAACTTCACGCCTTCTCCGACGCCTCAGAGAAAGCATATGCTGGGGTGATTTATATCCGAATTTCGGATGCTAGTGAAGTTTATACTCATTTGCTGTCGTGCAAGACCAAAGTAGCACCCTTAAAATCAGTTTCGTTGCCTCGGCTCGAACTTTGTGGTGCTGTCTTAGCATCCGAATTATTGAAATCTGTCGTCAACGAAATCGACATTAGCCTCGATAAAGTTTATTGCTTGTCAGATTCTACCATTGTGCTTTGTTGGCTCAGAAAACCTCCGCAAACCTGGACTACATTCGTTGCTAATCGGGTATGTCGGATTCAAGAGAATGTAGGGCAACACAATTGGTATCATAGCCGCTGTGCTACGCCTTCTGAATTAAAGGATAGTTCTCTTTAGTGGCATGGCTTCAAAAACCGAAATCCTCATGGAAACAGAGCTTGAAGCAAAAGTGGTGAAAGCCCATGCGGCGTTTTTCATTGAATATGAGGAGGTTTTAGATAGGTTTTCGTCTCTTGAACGCGCGCTTAGAGTCATCGCGTACATGGTGCGGTTTCTTCATCGGACTCACCCCTCTTACCGAAAAGAACATTCCTTCACAACGGTTGAGTTCTCCAGCGATGAGATTAAAAATTTAAGTCAAGCTTGGTCATTTTAGTTCAAAAAGTTCACTTCGCTGAGGAGTACCAATCCTTGCTATCGGGCGAATCGGCATCTAAAAAAAGTTCGTTATAAATTCGATATAAAAAAAAATAACTCTGAACCCCTTTCTTGATAATGAGCAAGTCATGCGAGTAAACAGTAGACTAGCTAAATCACCTTCGTTGTCGTATTCGGAAAAACATCCAATCATCCTGCCTTATTCTTGTAGATTTAGCCGTCTGTTAGTAGATTTTGCCCACAAATCTACTATTCACGGTGGAAACCAACTTATGTTACGAATTATTCCCAACGAATATGGATTCCACGATTAAAAAATTTGGTGCGTGCCACTTATAATGGTTGCAAACGTTGCATATTGTATCGCAAACGTACGTGCAATCAAATTATGGCAGCTTTGACACCTGAAAGGACTACATTGGATAGGCCCTTTGCAAATACTGGAGTAGATTTGTAAAGGACATAGGTCTTGCAAAATAACCAAAGCCTATGTGTGCATTTTTGTTTGTTTTGTCACTAAAGCGGTACATTTGGAAGCTACGTCTGATTTGTCGACAGATGCCTTTCTGGCCGCCTTTCATAGATTTATTGCTCGGCGAGGCTGCCCTGCTACAATGTTTTCGGACAATGGAAATAATTTCGTGGGAGCTTCGCGTAAATTAGAAAATGAATTTAAAACTTTTCTAAAGGAATACCAAGTTTGTTTGGTGTCAACCTTTAATGTTCAAGGCCTCTCGTGGCGTTCTATACAAGCTGGCGCTCCTCATATGGGTGGTTTATGGGACGCAGCTGTTAAAAGTTTTAAATCGCATTTAAAAAAAGAGTCTCATTCGGTTAAATATACATTTGAAGAGCTCTCAACAATTCTCCCCCGAATTGAAGCGTGTCTAAATTCACGACCGCTATGTCCAATGTCCGACAATCCTGGCGAAGATCTAGCCCTAACACCAGGTCATTTTTTGATAGGGTCGCCTATCCTTACCCCCCTGAACCGTCAATTTATGAGTCGCCGATTGGAATGGTCAATCGATATCGGAAAATGAAAGCTTTTACTCATGAATTCTGTCGACGATGGAAAGAAGAGTATTTAGCTAACTTACATTAACGTTATAAATGGAAATTTCCCGAACGTGATGTATCAGTTAAAGATATTGTCGTGATACGTAATGAGCAATTAATGCCAACGGCATGGAAATTAGGCGTTATAGAAAAAATGTATCCCGGTACTGGCGGTCATGTTCGCGTCGCCGATGTCAAAACGAATAATGGTATGGTAAAGCGACCAATCACTAAATTGGTTATCCTAACCAACTATAAAACAATTTGTTAAGTAATGTTTTAAGTAACCTATTCCTTCCTAGCACCATGCCCGCTATGCAAAAGTTGGTTAATGACTCCCTCTTGGAAGACGACGATGCTCTAATGCAAATGTCAAAACTTTTCAAGGACCGTGCCTTGGAGGATTATGAAGAAGCGATGGAGGTGTCAGGTCCAGCTTCCACTCCATCTGTGGACCCAATCCCTACTAAAGCCCTCGTACCAATCTCAGAACTGCCAGCTACCTTCACCGCGCCCATCGGAAACTCGGGTTTTTTTTCAAATTTTTGAAATTGTCACATGTTGCTCGCTTGCGACACGTCGTTAGTTTTCGTCATTGTGCTCGTTGCCTTGGAACGGCCCATGTGACAAAAGACTGCCCATACATACATACATACATACATACATACATACATACATACATACATACATACATACATACATACATACATACATACATACATACATACATACATACATACATACATACATACATACATACATACATACATACATACATACATACATACATACATACATACATACATACATACATACATACATACATACATACATACATACATACATACATACATACATACATACATACATACATACATACATACATACATACATACATACATACATACATACATACATACATACATACATACATACATACATACATACATACATACATACATACATACATACATACATACATACATTCATACATATGTTATTTTTTATTGTGGCTAACATTACTTTGATTGATTGATCGCTTTACCAACCCTTTTTCGTTATTGTGATTGACGTTTGATATTACTGCTTGATAGTTTATCAAACCTTCAAATTTTTTTGACATATTTTTGTTTTGTTTTGTTTTCTTTCGCGAGCGACAATTTTTTTAATAATTAATTTTTACTTTAAAATAAAATAAGTTAACTTATAAATAAAACCAAGAAATATAAATAGTTGGAAAAAAATAGTGTTTTTAATTTATTTTATAAATCTGAATCTAATAAGATTACCCAGTGGTGTGTGTTTAGTGCCAAATACATAAAAACATTTTTTTGTTTTCTCAGTGCTTCTTCTTGATTGCAAATAAGACACCTTACAGTCGGTCTGTTTGGCTATTGCTTTATTAATTTATTTTAATTAAAATAATTTTTAAATTAATTTAAGTTTTAAATATTGCAATTTTTAAAATAATTTGTAAAATTTCGAATTTTTAAATAATTTTTAATTACATTTTTTTTAATAATTTTATTTAAATATCCGTGTAATTATGAAGAACAATGGCCTATACTCCACTTGCTAAATTTATTAGAGTTTCAGATGTTGTCGTCGCTTTTAGTGCGAATTTTAACGATATTAAAGATGACGTCCAATCGGTAACTACTTTACGGACGGATAAGGATGAATTAGTTAGTAGGTGGGACAAAATCAAGGAGTCGTATGAGAACTGCATCATTTTTATGAAGAGTTCCAAATCGACTCGCGACGAAGTTGACGCTGTTATTGCTAAATATACCGCGACTTTTAATGATTTTGCGTTGTACATTGGGGCAATAGAAGAATAAATAAATTTGTTAACACCCCAAGTAAAACCCATAGCCGCGCTTGTCGCTAATTCAGATTTAGGTCATAATTTAACCTCGTGATGTGGACACATTCGAGGGCGATTATATTGAATGGCCTAAATTCCGTGAACTTTTCACGGCGTTATATATTAAAGCTCGCGGCGTTATATATTAAAGCAATGTCGAACGACTTCTTCATCTTCTTAGGAAGACTAGCGGTGAAACGAAGGAAATTGTTTCAAAATTTCCTCTTTCTGACGTAGGGTTCGAACTCGCGTGGGGTACTCTCAAGTCGGCATAAGAGAACCCACGAATGTTGATTAACAACCAACTTTAATTGCTCTTTAGCTTACCCACGGTAGATAAAGAGACGGCTGCGGGCCTCAAGGCATTACAACGAGGCGTTTATAGTTGTCTTTCGGCCCTATCCATATACAATGTTCCCTCTACAGATTGGGATCCAATTCTCATTTTTATCTGTATTCAACGTTTGCCTACGGTGACGATCAAATCGGTCCTTTCGAAATGGAAATATTTTGATGCTTTCTTGACAGAGCGGATCCACACCCTAGAATGTATTAGTGATCTCGCCTCTGCTTCTTCTTCCTCTTTTTCAAATAGAAGGGCTACTGAGCATGCATCGCCTGTCGGGACAATGCAGGCGTTTCAAAAGCCTTTCGGTAGCGGATCGGTTTTCTTTAATTAAACGGTACCATTGTTATGTAAATTGTTTTTCTAAAGATCATGAAGTGAAAAATTGTACTAGTTCCTTCAATTGTTCTAACTGTAGAAAGAGGCATCATACTATGCTCCACCGAGACACTTCGTTGCCCGCGGGGGAGGGAAATAGTAATTCGGTTCCTAGCCCTTCTAGAAATAATAACTCGACACAAACAACTAATAATAATGCGGCCAACTCTATTCAGCCCTCAACTTCCAGAGGTTTTAGTTCGGGTGCCACTCGGATTCATCAAGTATTCTATGTATCGCAGAATAGTAAGGTGCTTTTAGAAACAGCGATGGTGAATATCGTCCACCAGGGTATGACGTACCCCGCTCGTGCTTTAATTGACCCAGCAGCTGAGACTTCATTTATTGCTGAATCTCTTCAGAATAGACTGAAGCTCACTACGCATTCGACGAATGTTAGAGTCTCTGGGATCAATCAGGTCACCTCTGCGCAGTCTAGAAAACTTTGCCCCTTGAGAATTAGTTCTCCAATAAATCACTCTTAAGTTTTAGAAACGGTTGCTTTGGTCCTTCCGAATATTTCAGGTAACTTACCATCATTTAATATCGGTTCTGAAGTTCGTAGGAGTTTTTCTAGTTTAACCTTAGCCGACCCTCATTTCTTGAGTGTTCCCCGGAAGATATCCTTCGGACGACTAGACGCGACGCAGAAAGTCGTTATGTAGTTACGCTACCCTTTAAGCCAGATTTTCTTACCAATATAAATCTAGGGTCGTCTAGAAATAGTGTTAGGGCCTAATATAATAGAATCGAGTCGTACCTTTCACGGAAGCCAGAACTGAAAGAGTTATACCATACATTCTTAGGGAATATTTAGACCTTAACCATATGAAGCCAATTTCAGACAGTCCACACTCTGCTGTCTCATGCTATCTACCTCACCATCCGGTGATTAAGCCAGACAGCAAGATCACCAAATTAAGAGTTGTGTTTAATGCATCAAACAAAACTTCAAATGGTGTTAGTTTAAATGATTGCCTGTTTGTTGGTCCCACTTTGCAAGCAGATTGAGTACTATTAATTCTTCGTTGGCGTTTGTATCGCTATGTTTTCAACTGCGACATAACTCAAATGTATAGGCAAATTCGTCTTGACCCTGCTCATACTCAATATCAACGGATATTCTTTAGAGATTCTCCTACGGAGTTTGAGCTTCAAACCGTAACCTTTGGCGATAATTGTGCTCCGTGTTTAGCTATACGGACCTTGTTACAATTAGCCAATGATTCAGAGACTGAGTATCCTATTGCGGCTTATATATTACGCAAGTGTATGTACGTTTACCACGTGTTTATGGGAGCTCATAATGTTTCACCCACCTTGCAGGCACGAGACGAATTGCGTACGGTGTTGTCATTGAGTTGAGAAAGTGCACTTCAAATGATATTCGCATTTTGGATGGCTTATCTCCTGAAATTTTAGTGGATTAAAAACTTTTGGTCTTTGTTGAATCCAGTAATTCAAAAACAACGTAACGCTCAATTGGATTCCTTCTACTTTAGAGTAGAGTCAATTGAGAATAAGCCAAAGGGATTGAGAATAACCAAAAGGGAAGTATTGTCTACAATAGCTAGATTGTATGATCCCGTTGGCTGGCTAGGTCCAGTCATAGTCACTGCAAAAATTATAATGCAGCGTCTTTGGCAAGATCATATTGAGTGAGATGACTTCTTGTCAGAAACCACTGAAAATGCTTGGCAAAACTTTGCTTCGTCGTATATCGAAGCAAATAACATTCAGATCCCAAGATGGGTTCAGTATACTCGCGATTCATCAGTCGAACTTCACGCCTTCTCCGACGCCTCAGAGAAAGCATATGCTGGGGTGATTTATATCCGAATTTCGGATGCTAGTGAAGTTTATACTCATTTGCTGTCGTGCAAGACCAAAGTAGCACCCTTAAAATCAGTTTCGTTGCCTCGGCTCGAACTTTGTGGTGCTGTCTTAGCATCCGAATTATTGAAATCTGTCGTCAACGAAATCGACATTAGCCTCGATAAAGTTTATTGCTTGTCAGATTCTACCATTGTGCTTTGTTGGCTCAGAAAACCTCCGCAAACCTGGACTACATTCGTTGCTAATCGGGTATGTCGGATTCAAGAGAATGTAGGGCAACACAATTGGTATCATAGCCGCTGTGCTACGCCTTCTGAATTAAAGGATAGTTCTCTTTAGTGGCATGGCTTCAAAAACCGAAATCCTCATGGAAACAGAGCTTGAAGCAAAAGTGGTGAAAGCCCATGCGGCGTTTTTCATTGAATATGAGGAGGTTTTAGATAGGTTTTCGTCTCTTGAACGCGCGCTTAGAGTCATCGCGTACATGGTGCGGTTTCTTCATCGGACTCACCCCTCTTACCGAAAAGAACATTCCTTCACAACGGTTGAGTTCTCCAGCGATGAGATTAAAAAATTTAAGTCAAGCTTGGTCATTTTAGTTCAAAAAGTTCACTTCGCTGAGGAGTACCAATCCTTGCTATCGGGCGAATCGGCATCTAAAAAAAGTTCGTTATAAATTCGATATAAAAAAAAATAACTCTGAACCCCTTTCTTGATAATGAGCAAGTCATGCGAGTAAACAGTAGACTAGCTAAATCACCTTCGTTGTCGTATTCGGAAAAACATCCAATCATCCTGCCTTATTCTTGTAGATTTAGCCGTCTGTTAGTAGATTTTGCCCATAAATCTACTATTCACGGTGGAAACCAACTTATGTTACGAATTAGTCCCAACGAATATGGATTCCACGATTAAAAAATTTGGTGCGTGCCACTTATAATGGTTGCAAACGTTGCATATTGTATCGCAAACGTACGTGCAATCAAATTATGGCAGCTTTGACACCTGAAAGGACTACATTGGATAGGCCCTTTGCAAATACTGGAGTAGATTTGTAAAGGACATAGGTCTTGCAAAATAACCAAAGCCTATGTGTGCATTTTTGTTTGTTTTGTCACTAAAGCGGTACATTTGGAAGCTACGTCTGATTTGTCGACAGATGCCTTTCTGGCCGCCTTTCATAGATTTATTGCTCGGCGAGGCTGCCCTGCTACAATGTTTTCGGACAATGGAAATAATTTCGTGGGAGCTTCGCGTAAATTAGAAAATGAATTTAAAACTTTTCTAAAGGAATACCAAGTTTGTTTGGTGTCAACCTTTAATGTTCAAGGCCTCTCGTGGCGTTCTATACAAGCTGGCGCTCCTCATATGGGTGGTTTATGGGACGCAGCTGTTAAAAGTTTTAAATCGCATTTAAAAAAAGAGTCTCATTCGGTTAAATATACATTTGAAGAGCTCTCAACAATTCTCCCCCGAATTGAAGCGTGTCTAAATTCACGACCGCTATGTCCAATGTCCGACAATCCTGGCGAAGATCTAGCCCTAACACCAGGTCATTTTTTGATAGGGTCGCCTATCCTTACCCCCCTGAACCGTCAATTTATGAGTCGCCGATTGGAATGGTCAATCGATATCGGAAAATGAAAGCTTTTACTCATGAATTCTGTCGACGATGGAAAGAAGAGTATTTAGCTAACTTACATTAACGTTATAAATGGAAATTTCCCGAACGTGATGTATCAGTTAAAGATATTGTCGTGATACGTAATGAGCAATTAATGCCAACGGCATGGAAATTAGGCGTTATAGAAAAAATGTATCCCGGTACTGGCGGTCATGTTCGCGTCGCCGATGTCAAAACGAATAATGGTATGGTAAAGCGACCAATCACTAAATTGGTTATCCTAACCAACTATAAAACAATTTGTTAAGTAATGTTTTAAGTAACCTATTCCTTCCTAGCACCATGCCCGCTATGCAAAAGTTGGTTAATGACTCCCTCTTGGAAGACGACGATGCTCTAATGCAAATGTCAAAACTTTTCAAGGACCGTGCCTTGGAGGATTATGAAGAAGCGATGGAGGTGTCAGGTCCAGCTTCCACTCCATCTGTGGACCCAATCCCTACTAAAGCCCTCGTACCAATCTCAGAACTGCCAGCTACCTTCACCGCGCCCATCGGAAACTCGGGTTTTTTTTCAAATTTTTGAAATTGTCACATGTTGCTCGCTTGCGACACGTCGTTAGTTTTCGTCATTGTGCTCGTTGCCTTGGAACGGCCCATGTGACAAAAGACTGCCCAAGCCTTGATAAATGCCGGAATTGTCAAGGTGAGCATCACACGGTGTTATACTCTTCGCCACAAAAAACCTTACCGCAGACCAAAAACCGTAACAAGAAAAATCAAAAGTCTGCTTCGTGTCCGAGCTCGTCTTCGGTTAGACTTTCGGTACGCCATGCAATCAATTTTTTGCCGACCATAGTCTTAAAAATGCAGTTTGACGTTCGAGCTGTGCTGGACTTATGTTGCAGCCACAGCTACGTCACTGTAGAGCTTATTCGACACACTCGGTTACCAATTACGCGAGTAAGCAACGAAGCTTATTTCGGTTGACCGTTTGGTCCATATATGATCAACAACAAAGGTTAACGTTGTCTGCTAAAGTTCTGAAAATGAACCGCATAAAAACGCCAGTGGAGGACGTACCGGAAGTTGTTCGCGATTCATTCGAGGGCTTTCCGCTAGCTGATCCGACATTTTACAGGTCCGCGCAAGTAGCTCTAGGTTTGGGATCTGAGGTCAGCTCGCGAGTTTTGAAAGGGAAGATGTATTCGAGTCCGTGGATTCCGTTGGCGCAATACACGATATTTGTATGGTGTAAAGAATTAGTATGAATTCAATTCCAACACATAAATTGGAATTGTACTAATTTGTTTCTTTGTTGTTTTACCTTCAAGCAACTTGAAGGCGATGAAAATGAATAATTAACACCTCAATTTTTTTTTTGTGACTGAACAAATATATTAATTATTATTGCGATACTTATACTAAAATTAATAACAAAAATTGCTGACCTAATGTCTACATAAAAGTAAAATTTTTGGGAAATTGACCAATCAAAACAAAATTGTAATTAATGAAATTTAATATCTTTTATAAATATTTTGCTTTGGTTGGACAAATTCAATAATAGCAATTGTTCTGAAGTCAGTAACAATGGGCTGATTTTTCCTTGGTGAGTATCTATGAGAGTATCAAGAATTGAAGACTGTATAGTTCGTATATTATTTGCAATTAAGTTCAATTCCAAAACTCCACTATTAAATAATTGAGTGAGGTTTTGTAGAGACTTCGTGCCATTGATCAAAATTGATGTTTCAGACCAATATGCCTCTAAATCATAATATACAAAAATGTTCCATTCAGTGTTTTAAATGGCTGCTGTGCCAATTTCTTCAAAATGAATGCCTAATTTCATACCCAACCTTTGGTTTTTTACAGGATTTCCAAATGACATTGGTAACATCAAAAGTATTGTAATTAAGGCTAGAGTGAGATGGGTTGATAGGACCCTTTTCTTTTTAACCCTAGGTTCCTGACTAGAGTCATCAGTACTGTTGTTGCTAGTTGGACTATTATCATCAAAGGTGACAGATGTTTCGCAATCTGGTTCAATGGGTAACAGAGCGATTCGATGTATTGGTCGTTTGAAGATTCCATTAGCTGTTTTAACTTCCACGACTTTGATCATATTGTCTGTACCAGGATGTGTTTTGACTATTCTTGCCAGGGGCCACTTCATGATTGGCAGATTATCTTCGTTTATTATTACAATGTCACCAATTTTGAGGCTGTCAGATCGCTTATTCCACTTATGGCGCTGCAGCAATTGGTTCAAATATTCAGTGGACCATCTTTTCCAAAACTCCTGTTTGAGATGGTATACCAGCTTCCAGTGCGACAGTCTTGATGAATTTACTGTTGTTGCGTCGCTATCTACTTGTGATACAAGTGCTTCGCCAATCAAAAAATGACCAGGAGACAGTGCTTCAAGATTATTAGGATCACTTGACATAGGTGTTAGTGGGCGAGAGTTGAGTATTGCCTCGATTTCTGCTACGACAGTCCCCATTTCTTCCTGAGTCAATGGTGCAGATGCAACACTTCGCAGTAAAAGATGTTTTGCCGATTTTACTGCCGCTTCCCATAGTCCACCAAAATGCGGTGCACGTGGTGGAATAAAATTAAAATTTATTCCTTTTGAGCTGGCAGTTGAGATGATTGATTCCTGACCCTTGTCGGAGTAGATACTTTCAGCCAGTTCTGATAATTGATTTTTTGCTCCTATGAAATTAGTAGCGTTATTTAAATATATGTTCTGGCAACGACCTCGACGGCTGATGAATCGTTTGAGAGCACCAATGAATGCCTAAGTTGTTAGATCGGTTACTACCTCGAGGTGAATCGCCTTGGTGGCAAAACAACAGAATACGGCTAGGTATGCTTTTGTCGGTATTTTGCCTCTGACCCTATGATGGATCCACACTGGGCCACAATAATCCACTCCCGTGTTTATGAAGGGTCGTGATGGAGTCACTCTAGTCTGAGGTAGATTACCCATTATTTGTTGGCACAGTTGAGGTCGTGCCCTGGCACATCTGACGCATCTTTGCACAGTTGATCGCAATGTTTGTTTTCTTCGTGAACCATTGTAAACAAAAGCCTTATGATAGGGTCATTGTATGGTATCAACATTGGGTGTTTTGCTTCGTATGACAATAGTAATGCCTCCTGTCGGCCTCCAACTCTTCTATCTAGAAATGGAGCAAGACTGATGATGGAGCTAGTTTTGTCGACTTCTTTCTTTCTTCGAAGCTGGTTGATTTCTGGTGAAAAATCGGACATCTGAATGGTTCTAATAATTGTATATAGTGAATCATCTAATTCAGTTAATGATTTATGTATAGGGCGTTGATGTTTTTTCATTCGTGAATTTTTAAATCTTAAAACATACCCCAGTATTCTCTGCAAAGTTTTGAAGGAATTTCTATATGGAATTTTGTATACGAGATCATTGTTAGAAACGGTAACTGTTGCGGTTAGGGATGTCGCCTTCTTTTTCTCGATGTCGCTGGGAATTGACAGTTCCCTTGACAGTTGGGGTGGCCACATTTGTTCTTGTCCATGCAGAAAGAGTGGACCATATAGCCATAAATTGCATTCCGATAGTTTACGTGCTGGAAGACCTCTGGATAGTATTTCAGCGGGATTGTCCTTTGATTTGACGTGGCGCCAATGATTTGGCAATGTCAACGATTGAATTTTGGAGACTCGGTTTGCGACAAATGTATGGTACAACGTGGATTAAGAGTTTATCCAGGAAAGTACTATTTCGGAGTTCGTCCAGATGAACACCCGTTAATTTTTTGTTTGAAGGTCCATTTGGATTCTATGCATAATTAGAACAGCCTGTGGTAAATAGTGGAATTGCTCATACAGATTTCATTGAACTTAAAGTATGTCATACATTCTTTAAGTATCAATTTATGTCTGGAGTATATTCACTGAATATCATATTCTAATATTCCAATAGAATTTAATAATACCGATATCATTTTATAATTTAATTTAATGTAATTTGATTATAGTCAGTACTTTTACTGCAATTTAAAATTTAAATATAATTACTTGATTTTTATTAAATAAAGCAGTCAATATTTAACATGAGACGAAAGAAGTTGTTTATTATTTATTATATGGCGACCGTGCAGTCTTCGGCAATCTTATTTAAGTGAAAAACAATAGAATGAAAAAAATTAAAGTATTCTTGTGCAAATTTTAAAAATAGAAATATAATTAAGAAAAAAGATAATTGAAAAACAAAAATTACAATTGCAATTGAAAAAAAAAGACATTTTGTTTTTAGAAAGTTGCTAAGAAAAAAAGAAAACTAATTGCTAAATTTTAAAGTATCTAAAAAAAGAATTTACAAAAATAAATAAGAAAAGAATTTGCACGCTTTATATATTAAAAACTAAAAATAGTTAAAAACAAAAAAAAAAAAAAAAATAATAATTAATTGCAACAAGAAGATATGAAACAGTGCCTTTATTTCTGTTTCTTTAGAACTGTTTATTAAATGAACATAAAATTACAAAAAACAAAAGGATTTATAAAAGCAAAAAAAATAGAATTTAAAAAAAAGATTTCCAAAAATACATATATTTTGTGAAATCCATAACAATTTTGTGTCCACCCAAAGACAAAGAAAATAAATTAGTTTGAAAAAAAAAAATTATATATAAAAAACTTTAAATTTAAAAAAATTTTAAACAAAACATCGGCAGAACAAATCAACAACCAAACAACGGCATTAGATGAGAAAACAACAGCAACAGGAAGGACTTTTGATGGATCCAATTTAAAATACTACTACTTCGTCTTTGATTTGTATTAATTTTTTATGGTATGAAAATATTTTACATTTAGTTTGTAATTTAATTTTTTTTTAAAAAACAACGAATCAAATTTTATAAGTTAATTTTTTTTTCGTGGATTTGTAAACATTATTTTCTTATTTATTTATTTATAAAATATAATATAATATACAAAATGACCTGGTGGAAAAATATATTAAAAGCGATACCAGTGCTTTTCGTTGGTTATGAAATAGGGAAAAATGACAATAAAGAAATGGACGAACATAGTAAACAGTTAGAAATATATATATATATAGAAAAAACGTTGAAGATGGAAAATAAACATGAAAATGAAGACTTACATATATTTGAGGTGTTAGTCGCAATAATATTAGCTTTGATGGTAATTGCCTACATCACACGATTATTGTATACAGTCTTAAGAAGAAGACAACAAATCTAATTTTATTAATTATGCAATGGCAGAAAATAGTTGACAGTGTAAAACCTTTTGAAGAGGACTTCAATAAAGCAGTTAAATGCATTAACAAAAAACGGACAATAAAGGAAGAAACACTAAATAAACACATAAAAACACTAATAGAAACATACAACACTATCAGAGTTATCTTACATGGACACTATCATTTATATACAACAGAACACAAAAATAAGGCTAATGAAATTTTTTTTAAGTTAAGAGATAAACTTTTAAAAATATTTCATTTATATAAAATTAACATTAAAGTCCCACTAAATTTGAACAAAGAGGTCACTGAAGAAATAACAGAAACAGACGAAAGTGATAGTGAAGAAACGGAAAATAAAAGAACTTCCACCATGCCACGAACAGAAGATGAAGTTATAGACAAAACTACAAAAATTGTGCCTGTATTTGATGGTAACGTCAATGAGCTACAAAGTTTTGTAGATGCCTTAGCTCTGATTGACAAAATCAAGGATGGACATGAGACAGTTGCAATAGAAGTAATAAAAACCAAATTAAGGGGACATGCAAGGAATGTTATTACAAATGAAACTACTATAGAAGCAATTAAAGTAAAATTACAATCATCCATAAAAGGAGAGTCGTCTGAGCTACTATGTTCGAAACTAATGAACATAAAACAGCAGTCCAAATCGGCCACAGTATATGCGGAAGAAATTACTAAGAGACTAGGTGGGGCATATATTCGAGAAGGCTACCCACAGGAAATTGCAGAAAAATTAATTCGACAAAATGCTGCCAAAGCGATTTCCAAAAATGCCACAAGTGATGAGGTAAAACTCATCATAAAGACAGGCAATTTTAATTCTTTAAACGACGTCGTTTCCAAATTTATAGAAGCCAGTACTGAGGCTTCTGTTTCTAATTCTTCAGTTTTCTATTTTAAGCAACGAGGTCCTACCAATATGAACTACAGAAATAGTGGTTTCAATAATAATCGCGGGCGTGGTCAAAATTGGCGTAGAAATAACAATTCTAGGAACTATAGTAATAATTATAGACCACGCGAAAACCAGGGTAATAGTTATCGACATCAATCCCATCAACCTCAAAATAGAGGGCATGTAAGATTGACTCAGGGGGATTCGGAAAACGAGAATTCCCCCCAAGGCACGGGGGGTCAGTACCAAAATTAAATAAACAAGAAACCAATATTAATTCAATATACCATTTAAATCTTAATTTAAGTAGTTTTATAGAAATTGAGATTTCTACTAACAATAATTTAAAAACGTTTTTGGTAGATACAGGAGCTGATGTCTCCCTGATTAAAATTAGTGCTCTTAACTCATCTAAAGTTTACACGAGGAATATTATTCAAATATCTGGAATAGGAAAAGGATTTATCAGATCTTTAGGATCAATTACAATTAATTTAAAAGTAAAAAATTTTCAAATTCCCCATAAATTCCATGTAATTCCAGATACATTTCCAATACCATTTCAAGGTATACTGGGTTTAGACTTTTTAAAAACAAATAATGCTATTATTCAATATGGACAAAATGAACAATTGAATTTCCTTTCGGTGAGACCATACAATTTTAACCATCCTATAAATATTCCACTACTTGAAAGACTAGCCGATGGCACTATAATGCTACCAGCACGTGCTGAAGTTTTTAGAGCAGTAGCAATTGAAAGTAAAATGTCTGACCTAGTAGTCCCTTATCAGACAATACAAGACGGTGTCTATGTAGCAGGTGGTATAGTTTCCAAAAATTTTCCATACATAAGATTCATAAATACGAATTCCGAAAATAAATTTTTACATAATATATCAATAAAATACGAGAATCTATCTGATTATGAGATACAAGATACGTCTAAAGTTCAAATTACTAGAAACAAACTAATTCTAGAGAAATTAACAAAAAATTTCCCAGAAATTGTCAAATCTGAATTGATTGAATTATGTACAAAATATATTGACATTTTTGCGTTGGAAAGTGATAAAATTACAACAAATAATTTCTATACACAAGAATTAAGAGTTTCTGATCACAATCCCGTATACATTAAAAATTATCGAACTCCACACTCACAAAAGGGGGAGATAACTAAACAAGTTGAAAAGTTGCAAAAAGACGGTCTGATCGAGGTCAAGCTATAATAGTCCTATTATACTAGTGCCGAAGAAATCATTACCAAATAATCCTGAAAAACGATGGCGTCTAGTGATCGATTACCGTCAAGTAAATAAAAAATTAATCGCAGATAAATTTCCTCTACCCAGAATTGAGGATATTTTAGATCAATTGGGAAGAGCGAAGTTTTTTTGCTGCTTGGATCTAACCTCTGGATTCCATCAAGTCGAATTGGATAAAAAATCCAGGGACATTACTTCATTTTCTACAGAAAATGGTTCATTTCGCTTTACTCGTTTACCATATGGGTTAAAAGTAGCCCCGAATTCTTTTCAAAGAATGATGAATTTAGCATTTGCGGGGCTAGCATCATCAAAAACTTTTATATATATGGATGATGTTATTGTCACGGGATGTTCAATAAAGCACATGCTTAAAAATTTGGAAGCAGTTTTTCAAAGATGCAGACAGTGTAATTTAAAATTACATCCAGACAAATGTATTTTTTTTAGTTCGGAAGTCACTTATTTAGGCCATAGATGTACAGACAAGGGAATTTTACCGGACAGCAGCAAATATGAATCCATTAAAAACTATCCAAGACCAATAAATAGCGATGAGGTTCGTCGATTTGTAGCTTTCTGTAATTATTACAGACGCTTTATTCCACATTTTGCATATTATTCGATACACTTAACAAAACTTACTAGAAAGAAAGTACCTTTCATATGGTCCACTGACTGTGAAAATGCTTTTAAACATCTCAAGACAGCATTGTTATCCCCTAGAATCCTTCAATATCCAGACTTTGAAAAAACTTTTTACCTCACAACAGATGCTAGTAAAGTAGCTTGTGGAGCAATATTATCACAAGAAAATGATGGTATCCAGCTTCCAATAGCATACGCATCTCGAGCATTCACAAAAGGAGAATCAAATAAAGCTCCAATAGAACAAGAATTAATAGCAATCCAATGGGCAATTAATCACTTTCGACCATATCTATATGGAAAAAAATTTATAGTCCGTAGTGATCATAAACCATTAACATATTTATATTCTTTAAAGAATCCATCAAGTAGACTAACAAGGATTCGTCTAGAAATGGAAGAATATGATTTCATTATAGAACATATTAGAGGAAAAGACAATTCAGGAGCGGACGCGCTATCTCGAATTGCTTTTAGTGATATTAAATCAATCCCTGAAATAAACAAAACTTTTATGGTAACAACACGTGCACAATCCAAAAATAAAACTGCAGAAAAAAATATAGAAAAGAATAATGTAATTCAAAAAAAGCCTAAAGTCTTCGAAACTATTGGCTTCGATTGCGTAAGAAAATGGATAAAACTTAAGGTCGACCTAGATAAAGCTGTTTCCACATTTAATTTCAAACATGGAAAACAATTACTATTACCAAAAGTTTGTATACAAAATACTATTGCTAATGGAAATATAGATCTAGATCAATTTTTTCCAATTCTTGAAAAAGAAGCACTTAGTAGAAATATAAATAAAATACAATTGAATCTAAATGACAGCATATTTAATTTTGTATCCATTGAAAATTTTAAACTTAAAGGAAATCAGCATATAAACAAATTACAAATAGCGCTAACACCAAAAATATCTATTATAACTAACAAAGATGAACAAAAATTTTTATTGAAGAAATTTCATGACAACCCTTTTTTTGGTGGTCATCCTGGAACAACCAGACTACTTAAAAAACTTAGACAATATTATTATTGGAAAAATATCACCAAAGATGTTAACCGATATGTAAAGCAATGTGTTCAGTGCCAAATCAATAAAACAACAAAGCATATAAGACCCGATATGATTGTTACGAAAACACCTCAAAAACCTTTTCAAACTGTAATCATTGATACAGTTGGCCCACTTCCTATAACGGAAAGGGAAAATCAATATATATTAACAATCATATGTGATCTAACAAAGTATCTAGTAGCAATTCCGGTAATTAATAAAAGCGCTAAACCCATAGCTAAGGCAATTGTAGAACAATTTGTCTTAATTTATGGACCCATGAATAAAATACTAAGTGACATGGGTACAGAATACAATAATCAAGTCCTTTCTGAACTTCTTACACTTCTAAAAGTGGAAAAAGCAACATCAGCCCCTTACCACCATCAAACCCTAGGTACAGTTGAAAGATCGCATCGCACTTTCAACGAATACATTCGTTCATATATTCACGCATCTCGAAATGATTGGGATGAATGGGTAAAATACTTTGCATATGCCTTCAATACTACCCCATCTAATTTTATTAATTATGCAATGGCAGAAAATAGTTGACAGTGTAAAACCTTTTGAAGAGGACTTCAATAAAGCATTTAAATGCATTAACAAAAAACGGACAATAAAGGAAGAAACACTAAATAAACACATAAAAACACTAATAGAAACATACAACACTATCAGAGTTATCTTACATGGACACTATCATTTATATACAACAGAACACAAAAATAAGGCTAATGAAATTTTTTTTAAGTTAAGAGATAAACTTTTAAAAATATTTCATTTATATAAAATTAACATTAAAGTCCCACTAAATTTGAACAAAGAGGTCACTGAAGAAATAACAGAAACAGACGAAAGTGATAGTGAAGAAACGGAAAATAAAAGAACTTCCACCATGCCACGAACAGAAGATGAAGTTATAGACAAAACTACAAAAATTGTGCCTGTATTTGATGGTAACGTCAATGAGCTACAAAGTTTTGTAGATGCCTTAGCTCTGATTGACAAAATCAAGGATGGACATGAGACAGTTGCAATAGAAGTAATAAAAACCAAATTAAGGGGACATGCAAGGAATGTTATTACAAATGAAACTACTATAGAAGCAATTAAAGTAAAATTACAATCATCCATAAAAGGAGAGTCGTCTGAGCTACTATGTTCGAAACTAATGAACATAAAACAGCAGTCCAAATCGGCCACAGTATATGCGGAAGAAATTCAAGAAATTACTAAGAGACTAGGTGGGGCATATATTCGAGAAGGCTACCCACAGGAAATTGCAGAAAAATTAATTCGACAAAATGCTGCCAAAGCGATTTCCAAAAATGCCACAAGTGATGAGGTAAAACTCATCATAAAGACAGGCAATTTTAATTCTTTAAACGACGTCGTTTCCAAATTTATAGAAGCCAGTACTGAGGCTTCTGTTTCTAATTCTTCAGTTTTCTATTTTAAGCAACGAGGTCCTACCAATATGAACTACAGAAATAGTGGTTTCAATAATAATCGCGGGCGTGGTCAAAATTGGCGTAGAAATAACAATTCTAGGAACTATAGTAATAATTATAGACCACGCGAAAACCAGGGTAATAGTTATCGACATCAATCCCATCAACCTCAAAATAGAGGGCATGTAAGATTGACTCAGGGGGATTCGGAAAACGAGAATTCCCCCCAAGGCACGGGGGGTCAGTACCAAAATTAAATAAACAAGAAACCAATATTAATTCAATATACCATTTAAATCTTAATTTAAGTAGTTTTATAGAAATTGAGATTTCTACTAACAATAATTTAAAAACGTTTTTGGTAGATACAGGAGCTGATGTCTCCCTGATTAAAATTAGTGCTCTTAACTCATCTAAAGTTTACACGAGGAATATTATTCAAATATCTGGAATAGGAAAAGGATTTATCAGATCTTTAGGATCAATTACAATTAATTTGAAAGTAAAAAATTTTCAAATTCCCCATAAATTCCATGTAATTCCAGATACATTTCCAATACCATTTCAAGGTATACTGGGTTTAGACTTTTTAAAAACAAATAATGCTATTATTCAATATGGACAAAATGAACAATTGAATTTCCTTTCGGTGAGACCATACAATTTTAACCATCCTATAAATATTCCACTACTTGAAAGACTAGCCGATGGCACTATAATGCTACCAGCACGTGCTGAAGTTTTTAGAGCAGTAGCAATTGAAAGTAAAATGTCTGACCTAGTAGTCCCTTATCAGACAATACAAGACGGTGTCTATGTAGCAGGTGGTATAGTTTCCAAAAATTTTCCATACATAAGAATCATAAATACGAATTCCGAAAATAAATTTTTACATAATATATCAATAAAATACGAGAATCTATCTGATTATGAGATACAAGATACGTCTAAAGTTCAAATTACTAGAAACAAACTAATTCTAGAGAAATTAACAAAAAATTTCCCAGAAATTGTCAAATCTGAATTGATTGAATTATGTACAAAATATATTGACATTTTTGCGTTGGAAAGTGATAAAATTACAACAAATAATTTCTATACACAAGAATTAAGAGTTTCTGATCACAATCCCGTATACATTAAAAATTATCGAACTCCACACTCACAAAAGGGGGAGATAACTAAACAAGTTGAAAAGTTGCAAAAAGACGGTCTGATCGAGGTCAAGCTATAATAGTCCTATTATACTAGTGCCGAAGAAATCATTACCAAATAATCCTGAAAAACGATGGCGTCTAGTGATCGATTACCGTCAAGTAAATAAAAAATTAATCGCAGATAAATTTCCTCTACCCAGAATTGAGGATATTTTAGATCAATTGGGAAGAGCGAAGTTTTTTTGCTGCTTGGATCTAACCTCTGGATTCCATCAAGTCGAATTGGATAAAAAATCCAGGGACATTACTTCATTTTCTACAGAAAATGGTTCATTTCGCTTTACTCGTTTACCATATGGGTTAAAAGTAGCCCCGAATTCTTTTCAAAGAATGATGAATTTAGCATTTGCGGGGCTAGCACCATCAAAAACTTTTATATATATGGATGATGTTATTGTCACGGGATGTTCAATAAAGCACATGCTTAAAAATTTGGAAGCAGTTTTTCAAAGATGCAGACAGTGTAATTTAAAATTACATCCAGACAAATGTATTTTTTTTAGTTCGGAAGTCACTTATTTAGGCCATAGATGTACAGACAAGGGAATTTTACCGGACAGCAGCAAATATGAATCCATTAAAAACTATCCAAGACCAATAAATAGCGATGAGGTTCGTCGATTTGTAGCTTTCTGTAATTATTACAGACGCTTTATTCCACATTTTGCATATTATTCGATACACTTAACAAAACTTACTAGAAAGAAAGTACCTTTCATATGGTCCACTGACTGTGAAAATGCTTTTAAACATCTCAAGACAGCATTGTTATCCCCTAGAATCCTTCAATATCCAGACTTTGAAAAAACTTTTTACCTCACAACAGATGCTAGTAAAGTAGCTTGTGGAGCAATATTATCACAAGAAAATGATGGTATCCAGCTTCCAATAGCATACGCATCTCGAGCATTCACAAAAGGAGAATCAAATAAAGCTCCAATAGAACAAGAATTAATAGCAATCCAATGGGCAATTAATCACTTTCGACCATATCTATATGGAAAAAAATTTATAGTCCGTAGTGATCATAAACCATTAACATATTTATATTCTTTAAAGAATCCATCAAGTAGACTAACAAGGATTCGTCTAGAAATGGAAGAATATGATTTCATTATAGAACATATTAGAGGAAAAGACAATTCAGGAGCGGACGCGCTATCTCGAATTGCTTTTAGTGATATTAAATCAATCCCTGAAATAAACAAAACTTTTATGGTAACAACACGTGCACAATCCAAAAATAAAACTGCAGAAAAAAATATAGAAAAGAATAATGTAATTCAAAAAAAGCCTAAAGTCTTCGAAACTATTGGCTTCGATTGCGTAAGAAAATGGATAAAACTTAAGGTCGACCTAGATAAAGCTGTTTCCACATTTCATTTCAAACATGGAAAACAATTACTATTACCAAAAGTTTGTATACAAAATACTATTGCTAATGGAAATATAGATCTAGATCAATTTTTTCCAATTCTTGAAGAAGAAGCACTTAGTAGAAATATAAATAAAATACAATTGAATCTAAATGACAGCATATTTAATTTTGTATCCATTGAAAATTTTAAACTTAAAGGAAATCAGCATATAAACAAATTACAAATAGCGCTAACACCAAAAATATCTATTATAACTAACAAAGATGAACAAAAATTTTTATTGAAGAAATTTCATGACAACCCTTTTTTTGGTGGTCATCCTGGAACAACCAGACTACTTAAAAAACTTAGACAATATTATTATTGGAAAAATATCACCAAAGATGTTAACCGATATGTAAAGCAATGTGTTCAGTGCCAAATCAACAAAACAACAAAGCATATAAGACCCGATATGATTGTTACGAAAACACCTCAAAAACCTTTTCAAACTGTAATCATTGATACAGTTGGCCCACTTCCTATAACGGAAAGGGAAAATCAATATATATTAACAATCATATGTGATCTAACAAAGTATCTAGTAGCAATTCCGGTAATTAATAAAAGCGCTAAACCCATAGCTAAGGCAATTGTAGAACAATTTGTCTTAATTTATGGACCCATGAATAAAATACTTAGTGACATGGGTACAGAATACAATAATCAAGTCCTTTCTGAACTTCTTACACTTCTAAAAGTGGAAAAAGCAACATCAGCCCCTTACCACCATCAAACCCTAGGTACAGTTGAAAGATCGCATCGCACTTTCAACGAATACATTCGTTCATATATTCACGCATCTCGAAATGATTGGGATGAATGGGTAAAATACTTTGCATATGCCTTCAATACTACCCCATCTACGGTACACGGATATTGCCCTTTTGAACTTATTTTCCCTAATAATCCAAATAATAATCCATTTACACCGATAGATAAAATAGACCCAATATACAACTTTGACAATTAAACAACAGAAGTCAAATTCCGACTTCAAACAGCATTAAGTAGAGCTCAACTTTTAATAAACAAATCAAAACTAAATCAAAAACATTCACATGACCAGAACGTAAAGAATACTGACATTTCTATAGGTCAAGAGGTATTCATTAAAAATCACACAGCACACAAACTAGAACCTGTCTATAAAGGACCATACAAAGTAATTGAAATTGACGATATAAATAACGTCTTTATAGAAATAAACAATAAAAAACTAAAAATTAATAAAAACAATATTAAAATTTTTAAGAAATAGTTTTATAGATTTTTATACTTTAAGTTAGGTTAAAAAAAAATACAATTAAATAAATTTTAAAAAAAATATGTATAAAAAAAAATAGTTATAATGATTATTAAAATAAAAGAAAACTAATAATAATAAATAAATAGATATAAATTTTTTTTGTAATCTTTGATAAATTTAAATTTGTAAAGAAAGCTCCTACTGATATCACTTGATCAATGATCTCAATAGGACCTTTCTCTCCGAAAAGGGAGGTGTGGTAAATAGTGGAATTGCTCATACAGATTTCATTGAACTTAAAGTATGTCATACATTCTTTAAGTATCAATTTATGTCTGGAGTATATTCACTGAATATCATATTCTAATATTCCAATAGAATTTAATAATACCGATATCATTTTATAATTTAATTTAATGTAATTTGATTATAGTCAGCACTTTTACTGCAATTTAAAATTTAAATATAATTACTTGATTTTTATTAAATAAAGCAGTCAATATTTAACATGAGACGAAAGAAGTTGTTTATTATTTATTATTATATTTATATTATATATTATCATTATAACAGCGGCACATAACTCCAGACGAGGCAATGTCTGCTTTCTTAATGGAGCAACCCTTGTCTTGGCACAAAGTAATTGCACGATAACTCGTTTATCCCTAAGGGTTGCTCGAATATAGGCGACTGCACCAAAAGCTTTTTCAGAGGCGTCTGAAAAAACATGCAGTTTCGACTCTGCTAGAAGTTCACCTTTAAAAATGTGCCGAGGGATTTTGAAGTTTTTCAAACAGTCTAAATCCTTTCTGAAATTGGTCCAGTGTACTAGACGGTCCTCAGGTAAAGGGATGAGCCCAATCTAGCTTAAACTGCCACAACAGTTGAATAAATATCTTCGCATTGATGACAACAGGTGCAAGTAGGCCAAGCGGATTAAATAATCCTGCCAGATCAGATGTTGCTGTACGTTTTGTAATAGTTTTTACATGATTCATTTTTACTTTGACGCAAAAATGGTCAGTGTTAGACAGCCATAACAACTACTGAAATCTAAATCTAGCTGAAATTTAAATCTAGCTCTTGATCACCGACTGGAATATTCTTCAGTAGTTGCGGGTGGTTCGCACATCACTTTTTTAAGTTGAAACCATGGCTTCTTAATATTGTACTGAGTTCTTCTTGTGTTTGAAGTGCGATATTGAGACTATCAGAGCCTCCAAGTAGAAATTGTTTCTGAGCATTTGTGAACCATAGGGGTAGGCTTGCAAGTTTTCATCAGCAATTTTTTGTAAGCATTTTGAAGCTAGGTGCTGCTCGTGTCCCATATGTAACTGTATTTAGTTGGTAGTAATTAATAGGAAGTCCTGGGTCTTCCCTCCAAATTATAAGTTGGTACTGATGGTTGTCCCGTTGGATCAGAATTTGTCTATACATTTTCTCGATGTCGGTGTTGAAGACAAATATGGGTAATCGAAAACGCAGTAAAATTGAGAAGAGTTCACTTTGGACACTTGGCCCTGTATGCATTAAATCGTTTAGTGAGTAGCCTGACGAGGTTTTTGCTGATGCATCGAACACCACCATGAGTTTTGTTGTGGTGCTGTCTGGTTTCAGGACTCAGTGATGAGGAATGATGTATTTAGGATCCAATACGGTGTCGATATCTACCTTCTGCATATGCCCCAATCGCTCGTAGTCTCGCATAAATTTTATGTATTCGGTTCGAATGCCTTCATCTTTTTGGAGTCGACGCTCTAAACTCATAAACCTGTTGTATGCCATCGCATGAGATTCTCCTAACGCAGTTGGGTTTTCTCGAAAAGGGACTGACTACAAAGCGACCATCTGCGTTGGTTCGTACATGTTGGATAAAGTGTGATTCACAATATTTTTCCGACGGTGGCAAAACATTTTCGTTGTTTTCAATCTCGTCCAATTTCCAAAGATGTTCAATGGCTTCTTCGAGTGAGGTGTCTTCCAATATTGCACATATTAGAGCTTCTAGCGGTTAAGACAATAGATTTTTTCCAACTGCGCCGCCTACAATCCAGCCCAATTGCGTGTTTTGGAGTGTTGGTAGATTGTCCCCAAGATGTATTGTTCCACTTTGAGCCAATCTATAGTAGAATTCGGCCCCAAGAAGCACATCAATTCTTTCTTGTTGATCAAAATGAGGATCAGCTAGATCGATATTGTCAGGAATATTCCAATTTGAGATATCAATGTACTGATTTGGGTGCGCTGGGATAATACTTGGAAGTACATAAGCTTCCACTTTTGTTGAGAACTTGCGATTTCTGGATTTTAACTCAACATTTATGCGATATTTTGATTTTCGTTGAATTTCACCAATGCCGTCAAGGCAAAGTGATGCTCCCGATGGTGTGATAAACAACTTTTGGCAGAGGCGTTTGGAGACTACGTTTACTTGTGAGCCTGAATCTAATACAGCTCTAAACTCCTCAGATATGCCATTTGATGCTGTCATGACAACTTTCGCTGTGGCCAACAAAACATAGCCCTGGTGTCCTGCACTAACATTGTTTGTTGCTGATGTGACTGCTAATAATAATAATAAGTGTAGTAGCAACGGATCCCACGTAGCTATGTCTATTTGAAGATTCTGTAATGCTAACAGACACTCTTGTGTTTTGTCATGCAATGACTTGTAATTATCGCTTGAAGTCCTGTTTGGAAAGTCGACCAGCTCCTGTACCAGTCTTCTAACTAGTAATCGTTTGTTGTCGTAGCCATCTATTACTATTGACCATGCTGACTCAAAATTATCTCCCGTAGCAGCTTGATAAGATTCGCTGCTTCTCCCACCAAATGCGTTTTGAGATACCACATTTTTTCAATGCTTGGTATCGGTTGTTGTATTATAAGTGAGGAGAATAAATCATGGAACTCCTTCTACTTCATATAATTTTCTTCAAATTTAGGAAGCGTGATCTTGGGAATTGTCAGTGAATCTGGCTGATTATTGTGGGGCCTGGAGGTGGAGTAGACTGGATCATTTGTATTATTTGTAGCCTTGCGTGCTTGTGTCAGCACACAATTCTGATATTTGGTAATCTAAGTTTTCAATATTTTACCACAAATTTGTTGCGGTTTTGGTGTCTTCCCATGTGAAGTCATTTTCTAAAAGACGGTCCAAGGATGACATCATAGCGGCTTGCCTCCTCATGAGCTTGATTAGCTTTTCCGTTACGTTATCAGTGGTAATTATATTTGCTTCTGGTCTTGCTGATTGCTTTTTTTGCTTTTCGGTAGATGACGTAATTCTCTTTATTGAACTTTAGAAAACCTCTTTGTATTGGTAGACGATGTTCATCACTGCGGTGTAGTAGTCTTTAGTGAAATATTGATGTTCCATCTGAAGGTTTTCAATGAGGCGAATCCTTTTGTCATTGGCCTCAAATTCTGACCATTCCGCATCAAGTCGTCTCAACCTTTCCTGGTTGAGAATCCTTTCTTGATGTAGGATCCTTCTTGAAATTGCGGATTATGGCTTCAATTCTGTCGCCAGTTTGTTTTTGTTTTATGACTAACTCCTCCAAAGAAGCCATGTTTTAATCGTTGTTGTGAATGAATGTTTTTGAGAAACAAATTGGTTGACTAAAAAATTTTCTGCTAACAATGTTGATTGATATCCAGCTGCCTTGCTAAGTCTTGAATGACTGGTTCCAACAAAATGTTATTTGGTGGACTGGTGGTATGATTAAGGATGCGTGTCCGCTGAAGGATGGCTGTGTGCTGAAGGATGCGTGTCCGCTGAATGATGCGTGTCCGCTGAAGGATGCGTATCCGCTGAAGGATGCGTATCCGCTAAAGGATGCGTGTCCGCTGAAGGATGCGTGTCCGCTGAAGGGGTCACCAAATAAAATGTAAAGAATTAGTATGAATTCAATTCCAACACATAAATTGGAATTGTACTAATTTGTTTTCTTTGTTGTTTTATCTTCAAGCACTTGTAACTTGAAGGCGATGAAAATTAATAATTAACACCTTAATTTTATTTTTGTGACTGAACAAATATATTATTTTTTATTGCGATACTTATACTAAAATTAATAAAAAAAATTGCTGACCTAATGTCTACATAAAAGTAAAAATTTTTGGGAAATTGACCAATCAAAACAAAATTGTAATTAATGAAATTTAATATCTTTTATAAATATTTTGCTTTGGTTGGACAAATTCAATAATAGTTCTTTTCACTTAATTTTTAATTATAGGTGTGTTTTAATAGATGGGTAATATCGGGGATTTCGCCTATTTAACTAATAATATTTTTTTATAATTTTTTTTTCTAAAATACATATGTACAACTCCTTAACAATTAACCTTTATCTATCTTTATTAGATTGTTAAGATTATTTGAAATCAGTTTATGGGTCTGTCCAAACCATGTTCATTCCCGCAAGGGTCTGTTTATGGGTCTGTCAAAAACCCTGTTCATTCCCGCAAGGGTCAGTTAGTGGGTCTGTCAAAAACCACATCGTCGACGTTTTTGTTTAAATATGTTAAGTTTCATTTAAATAAAGCCATTTTTAGTAAATATGCTTATATATTATATTGCATACACTACGTTGTTGCAAGGTGGGCGGCAATGTTTAAGTACAATTTAATAAATTACATTTATTTGTTTCGTTATGTCTATTTACTCCTGAGGGCTTAAATGTACTACCCTCTTTTATCACCTTTGGGTGTTTTGATGGGAAGACTTAAGTTCTAACGAGTAATGTAACGGTGTTTTATTAGTTATAGTTGTCTTCAACTATTTTTTAATTACTTGTTGAGTGACCGCCATTACCGCCACATAGGGTTGCCAGTCAGGCTGGATTCGACTGGATTGTCCAGCTTTTTTAGTGTCAAGCTAAAATTAAATTTGTCCAGCTAAAAGGTGAAGAGTTGAATTTTTTTTTATATTTTTAAAGAAAAACTATCTTTATGACAATGAACGCAAAAGTTTTTCTTCCTCTTTTTTACTAAGTGATTTATGCGTTGATTAATTGATCAAGTTATCTTTGTAATAAAATTACTCTCTATCAAATTTCCCCATTGTATTTACTTTACTTAAATGGCCAATATTACAACCTGTTAAAGCCAAAGGTCGAGCATATTTTAGAATTCTAATTCTTCAATTTCGTAGGTCAAGCCTTAAAAGATTTTTCCTCTACTTCTACTTGGCCTTTGCATCGAATTTTCGTACGTCCTCTTTTACGAGTTCATTCTTTATCGATTTTAAAATTCTTTTCGTGCTGGAGTATTTTTATCCATTCGCCCAACATGTTCTAACCAACGCAGCCGCTGCTGTTTGATGCGTTTTACTATGTCGATATTCATGTTTTATTCGATGTCGATATTCATTGTTGATGCAAACTGGTCAATGATTTTTCGTAGAATCTTTCTCTCAAAAACTCAAAGAATAGCTTCATCTGCTTGTGCAAGTGCCCATGATTCAGCACCATATAATAACACGGGTAGTAAAAGCATTTTATAGAGCGTGTCTTTAGTTCTAAGAGAAAGAGCTTTATTTCTTAACTGCCTGCTTAGACCAAAATAGTATCTGTTTGCAAGCATGATTCTACGTTTGATTTCGAAACTTATATCGTTATTTATGTTGACGGCTGTACAAGGGTAAATAAATTCTTTTACAACTTCGAAGTTTTAGTTCTCAAGGATCACATGTGGTCCAACTCTTGTGAACTTTCCTTTTGTAGAAACTATTAGTTTTATTTTTGATTCATTGACAACTAGACCCATTTTATTAGATTTCTTCTCGACACATGAAAAGGCGGCAGCTACCTCGTGCACGATTTACGATTTCAGGTAACACAATATTGAAGAGATCGCATGACAAACTATCGCCTTGTCTGAATCCCCGTTTAGTTATGAAGGACTCCGAGAGGCGCTTACATATTTTAACTGTTGAGGTTGTATCCGTTTATGTCATCCTGCATAGTCTCATTAACTTCCTAAGGTTGCCAAAACTCAGACATTGCATTAAATACCTTCGTTCGTATCGGGCTGTCAATAGCAGCTTTGTAGTAAACAAAGAGATGCTATGTATTTGTTTCTCTTGTGTTTTCTCCAGGATTTTATGTAGCGTGAAGATCTGACCAGTGATAGATTTACCCGGTCTAAAGCCACATTATTAGGTTCCAAATATTTCGTTAACTTTGGCCTTTACCTTTCACACAATATGGTCGATATTATCTTATATGCAATTGAAAGAAGACTTATACCTCTATAATTGGCACATACAGTTTTATCTAATTTGTTTGTGGACTGAACAAAGAACACTGAGACTCCAATCGTCCGGCATACGTTCTTCTAACTATATAGTTTTTATAAGCTGGGACATAAGTGATTATCAACTCCCACCTCCTGCCTTAAAAAGCTCTACCATCGGCACTCGCAGATTTATTACTTTTCAGTTATTGTAATTCTAACCTCATTTTGATTTGTTCGGTCATGTCATCTTGTCCACTTTCACTTGGTACTTACAATTTTCAAAATTTATTAATGTCCAGCTAATTTGTGGGTTGTCAAGCTTTTTTTTTGCCTTATGTCCAGCTTTTTCCGGGTTTGTGTCTGGCAACCCTACCCTACAGCCGTAAATATAAAATCCTTTATATTTAACATATTATATCAAAGGTAAATGAATATTTGTATCTTTTTAAAAAACCATATTTCTAATTGTGTTTTATTTTTGATATATTCTATATTTCCACGCAAACAACCTTGTCTCTGATCGACTTCTAGTAGTGAAATAATGTGGCCGAATTATGTCAATTGGAAGTTTTTGATTTATTTCTATGATACGAGCTCGCGCAACGTGCCCAGAATTTTTGAGGAAAAATGGGAGTATTTGCAGTTTTTGCTACATTTCGTCCATTTAAGATTTATTTGTAAAAGAAAAGACAATAGAATCTAAAAGTGAACTACTGCAGCTTTTATTGAAGTCATAAACATTCGAAATCCATAAAACAGTTTTAGAGTTATTGCGATTTATACCCTAAAATTCGTGTCCTTGACAACACGCATAAGGATAAACCGCAAAAAAAATTATTTGGAACAAAAACTGGTAAAGTAAGACATGATTTATCATTTGAAGACTTCTAAGTACTTAATAGTTTAATTTTGTTAAAATATAAAAATATTTACTTAGTTTTTTTCATATTCGAAACTCATTTTTTTTATTTTTCGAAAATTATTTTCCGGGGTCAAAGGCGAAAATTTTGATTTTTTGTATTTTTTTTTCAATACGTACTTAAAAGTAATTATTTTACACTAAGATTAATTTTTTTTATTTAAAAAAATATTTTAACCCTTAAGAGACATGGGTGCAAAAATTACCAAAAATTGTTAAAAATTGAAATCAAGTATCTTCATAGTGCAATAATAACAAGTGACTGCATCTCGTCAGCAGTTTTTCAACATTTGTTCTAGTTCAAAATTTGTTTTAGTTTTCTAATGTCAAATTATTGTTATTATTCTGAATTGTTGTTTTAAATTTTGGCATTAAAAAAACTACTTATCTAACAATAAAATCTATGTTGTTTTTGGCTTGTTGTAACCATGTTAACCTGTATGTATATATGAGCCTTTAGTATCTTTAGTTAATATCCACCTAATTTTTTGCACAAAATGAATTAATAAAAAATATTTTAATTCAATTTGAACTTATTTGAATTAAGAATAAAAAATGTTAATTCAAATTAAAGTGAAGGAATGAACATTTTATACAGTTTATACAGTTGATTTTAAATTCCCATGTGTTCCCATGAATGGTTTTATGGGAATTAAACTTTAGGTATTGTTAAATCATTTTTAAATTCCTAGGAATTAAGCTAATATTGAATTAAGCCTTTCGAAGCTCTGATCATGAGTATAGTTTTTCTTTTTGTATTTTTCATTGAAAAATTTTATATGTCGGGTCATAAATTTTAGTATTTTGGCGATATCTTAGGTTTTTTCGACAGATTTTGATGAAATTAAATAGCGTGCTGTGAAGGAAAATTTAATAAAATCTGATATTCAATGTCGATATACTCTCCAGCAGCTACATATACTTGATTTTAGACTGACATCGCTAAATCGATTCTCCTGTCGATTCTGTTTAAGAACGCATTAAAAAGTTAGAGGAAATGTTTAATAATAATAAATCTGTCAGTATTTAATAATAAATTGTTCAGTATTGAAATGATGGTATATTTAACTTAAAACCTTTATTTATTCAAATTATTTATATTATGGTTTTCTACTTTTTCCTTTACTTTAGTTGTCGGCCAAAAATAGAACTCCTAGAGATAAAGGTAAACTATTTGGTAAATTGTGCCTATTTAAATTATCAGTAAGTGAAAATGCCGTTTTGTTTTTTGACATTTCTTCCTAAATTCCTTTTTTTATATAATAACAGGAATTTGTATTTTTATATTTAAAAATTGTTTTTAACTCTTACAAAATTGATTCAAATCATGGTTTCATCCATCATCGTCCGATAAAAATCATCTTTTTTATATGTGTTCTTCAGAGAACTTCACTTGCTGATTAAAAAACCTTCAACAATAATAAAGGCTCAAAAAACTTGTCTTTTATTTGTAAAAGATCAAACTTGCCTACACACACTCTTTTGCTGTTCATTTTAAAGCAACCGAACATATTTCCCTTCGTTGAAAATAATTTTCTTTAAACTGGGAGTGAATGAATTAATCAAACTTGTTCGAACTTGTATACATGTTGTTCATTTTAAGGCAATCGAACAACTCGCATGTTGAATACAGTCTTATTTTTGTCATAGGTCGAATCAAACTTGTCCATTCGTGTAGTTGGCTTTTCCACTAAACATACAAAAATTTGATAAACATTGCAATGCAAAAAGCAAGAAATCATTGTGTTTGAATTTGTTCAAAGGCAAGATCTTTTTTTATTTTAGTTTACAGTGGTTTTTGATGTCTATTCGTATTGTCTAGACAAAATAGGTAATTTTTGTCGGAAAATGTTAATTCTGTTTGCAATTTGATCTTGCAAGTAATATTTATTATTACTATCGTCAGCTAAAACGCAATCCGCCCTATCTAACAATAGATTCATTCGTTTACGTTAAAATTTGTACAAATTATTACAAAATATTACGGAAAGTCGTTCGTTTACCCAAAACTCAGTAAGAGGGGAAATGTAAACAGAGAGAATTTTTGAGAAAAAGTGACAGTTTATTTGCTGAGTATTTGCAAAATGTTACGGGGAAAATTTTTGCTTGTAAAAGTTCAGTAACAACAACAACATGAATAAAAAACGTAAACAAAAGAAAAACAGGCAGTTGAAAATTTGCCGCAATTTTTATTAAGTTAAAAATTTGAAGTAAAAGAAATAAAATTAACTAAATTAAAGTTAAAAAGTATATAACTAATTAAAAATTAAAAGCTTAGGTCATTTTTTTTATTTATTTATTGCCTTTTTTATTGTTTTTTTCTTATTGTTTTGATTTTCTTACTGGATTTTTACAAATTTTCTGTTCGTTTACTTTTCTTGTACAAATGATTTGGTGAGAGTAAATTCGTTCATTTACTCAGTAAATACTCAGCTTACTGGACTTTTACTGGAAAGTAAACGAATAGACCTAATTTAAAAATTTTACAGGAGAAGCAAAAAATTCTATCAGTCAGCATGCTAGTAAAAACCGTTAACACCTGGGTCTCCCGCTAGTGTTGTCAAATATTCAACATATTTAAAAACCAGGTTTAGAATAATTCGAAAAATAGCGATTTTTGAGAAACCTTTTGTTTAATTTTTTCAATAATAAAGCATTTAATAAAAAACGGGACATTTATTTTTAACTAGAAACTCAACAATTTATTATAATTTCTTAACTATTAATTCAGTAAGTAACATAAGGGTATATATAAACAAGTAAGAGTGGTATATTCGGCTTTGCCGAATCTTGGATACCCTTCACCAATGGTGTTCCAAAAGTACTTAATGTAATTCGTAGCAATATTTGGTTATACTAGTATTATATGCAAAGAGTCTTTAAAATTAAGAGTCGGAAAACGAAAACCTTTTCGGTGCACCCAAAGGTTAGGTTGGGCAGGTGGCTGATGTCTAGTGAAGCTTCACTTGGGTTCTAAAGTGGTCCCTTTGTGAAAGATAATGATTACTAGACTACAAGTAGAGAATGCATATTTAAGCCAGCCAGTAGCTTCGAAATATAATAGACACATATTTTACGAACATTTAATAAAGTTCGATAGACCAGATAAACCATGCAGAAAAGATGCTTCAAAATGTAGATGCCCTTACATTTGCAATAGCACATCGATTTGATGAAGTTTAAGTATTCTGACATGCAACCCAAAAACGCTGTGCCCAGTGAGGGTTGTGCACTTTAATTCGTACGAATTATCCAACTAGTAAAAGTTCTTGATTAGTTATGTAAAACTCTGAAGTTAGCGGACTGATTTAGGTCAAAGCTTTAACAATGATTGTCAATGTATACAAGCCTTAAAATTAAAGGGTATACACTCTTAGTTTTAGATACATACGTGAAATATATAGCTTTTGAATGGATGGTTATCAGCTTTGTCGGAAAAGTTTACTTATTAATTTGAAGTTAGTTAATTAATTAAAATGAACACTTCATCAATAATATTTGGGATGTATAGTTCTTTCGATCTGTCCGATGGATGTTTGGAAAGTTTTGCTCTAGTTCTTTGTGCAATTTTAATGTGATTTAATTTATCAGCATTAAATCGATTCCCGGTCGGGTTTATATGGGAGATTTCACTAAATGTGAATAGAGCTCGCCCATTTTCAATATCCAACTTTTCAAGAGATCAGAAATACTTTTGTCAAATGTTGTCCCTCTAGAAAGTTTATTTTAGGCGCTATTGTCCTGAATATCAATATTGTACAACGTCTTTATACTAAATGTCATCATCGTATCTATTATAATTTGTCATTTATTAGCTACTAAGAGATTGCATTAGGCGAAGTTATACGGGATCAATTGTCAAACGTGAACGGATTTCTCCCAATTGCAATTAAAAAATTTAAATTTTTGTTGATATGTGAGATACTTACATACATATGTAGGTTTTGAACGGATATCATGTAATTAGCTGCATTTTTGTACTTCCTAGGAAGATTACCTATAATTTGATATATAATACATTCTCAAATGTTATCATAATGTTCAAAAGTCAGATACAAAATGAAGATAAATGCAGTGTGTCTGTCTGCTAAAACCAGATTTGTGGAGCTCCTGAATTGTCCCACCCTGAATTTCAACATTGTCGATCAAAACACCATCGCTTAAACGCTAAATTATATCTACCACAAATTACAGAATGCATCAGGATTTAGATAACATAAACTAACAACATAGACTGAGGACGCAACTGTCAAGTACATTTAAGAGACGTCATGTACATTTTAGAGGCGCCATATTGTAATAAGTATTACTGTATTGGTAAAATTATGTTTAAGTGGTATTAGTGCATACTAAAATATCCACCACATACTAAAGCAGAGTTGCTTGGTATTGTTGATTTTTAAATTTTTATTTTTGAATTTGCACTAGAAATGCAACACTGGTTTGAATGATTTTTAATTCCCCACAAGAAAAAGGAACTCAACAATAAAATGTCAATAAATTATTTGTTTATAAAATAAACCAGGGACCGAAAATAATAATTATTCTTGAATTTTCAAAGAAAAAAAGCAATCATATGGAAATATCGCAGAACTAATTTGAAAACATCATTTTGCATGTTTTCCACTATATTTTCAGAAAATGACATGCTTTTTAAATTTTTGATTTTTATTATTTTTCTCAAAAATAATTTTTATTTTACGATTTTTATTTTTTTTTGTCAAATATATTTGTCAAATTCTGACAAATATTTTTTTTGGCAAAAATATTTGTCAAAAATTGATTTTTATTTTATTTGTCAAAAATATTTGTCAAGATCTGATTTTAACAGAAATAATTGTTATTCTGATTTAAATTTTTTTTTTGTCAAAAATATTTGTCAAATAAAAAACGCAAAAATGAAAAAATCAATACAGAATTTAAATATTTCCCATAATAAAAGTAAATTTTAAAAATTTTCAATAAAAATGAAAATTTTGAAAATTTCCCATAAAAACGTAGTATTTGAAATTTTCCCATAAAAATGGGAAATTTTAAAAATTTCTTGTAAAAAGGGGAAATTTTGAATATTCCTTTTTAAAATGTGAAATTTTGAAAATTTCCTATATAAATGGGAAATTATAAAAATTTTCTGTAAAAATGGGAAATTTTGAAAATTTCACCTAAAAAAGGGAAATTTTGAAAATTTCCCATAAAAAAGGGAAATTTTGAAAATTTCCCATAAAAAAGGGAAATTTTGAAAATTTCCCATAAAAAAGGGAAATTTTGAAAATTTCCCATAAAAATGGGAAATTTTCAAAATTTTCCATAAAAAGGGAAATTTTGAAAATTTCCCATAAAAAAGGGAAATTTTGAAAATTTCCCGTTATTAGGTGAAATTTTCAAAATTTTCCATTTTTATGGGAAATTTTCAAAATTTCCCTTTTTTATGGGAAATTTTCAAAATTTCCCTTTTTTATGGGAAATTTTCAAAATTTCCCTTTTTTATGGGAAATTTTCAAAATTTCCCTTTTTTAGGTGAAATTTTCAAAATTTCCCATTTTTACAGAAAATTTTTATAATTTCCCATTTATATAGGAAATTTTCAAAATTTCACATTTTAAAAAGGAAATTTTGGGGAAATAACCAAAAATTAGCTAAAAAATATGTCTGAAATCGATCGATTTGAAAACGAAAAATGTCCATCACATACCTGAATATATTTATTAATATTATTAAAAAAAAACAAACAAAATTTCTTTACTTACCCTTTTCAATTACAAATAATATTTGTTTGTTTACATTTTCATTTGACAGTTGTCAAAATGACTATGTTGAATTCACTGTACCTGTATGTGAGTTCACCACCTTAGTTAATTTATTCACCACATTTTTTTTTTGGTGCCTTAGTAGAACATATGTTCTCAATCTATGTGTTTTATCTATGTTAGATAATCCCCTGCGAAGGACGCTATTAAACTTAATCAAAATAAACATCTGAGATATCGACAAAACAGGAGCTCCAAAAACTTGACTACAACAGAAAAAAAGGACAGACAGGTAGACGGACGGACAAACAAACAGACGGACGGACGGGCAAACAAACAGACGGACGGACAGGTGGGCGGAGGTCGCGAAACCGATTCTTGTGCCGATTCTGAGTTGATCGGTACAATTTGAATGGAATTCATAATCAGATTTGTGGAGTATATGTATCAGATTTTAGAAAATCCTCCCATAAAGAACGATGTCATCACAATCGGTCCATAAACACCTGAGATATCGCTGAAACAATACCTACAAAATGTAAACAAAATTTCTTAGAAACGTACTTTGGGCAATTTGCTGTACATCAAATGTAGTGTTATGGCGATATCTCAATTGTTTATAGACCGCTTTTGATAAAATTTAATAACGTGCTTGGTGGGGGAATTTCCTAAAATCTGATATAAAATTTATGTAGGTCCGTACTAAAGGAGGATAGTTTTTCCTATTTCTGCATTTAATTTTTTCAACAAACATTCTCTAATGTGTACTTTGGGCAATTTGCGATACATCAAATTCAGTGTTTTAGCGATATCTCAGTTGTTTATGGACCGATTTTGATAAAATTTTACAGAGTGCTTTGGGAAAATATTTCCTACAATCTGATATATAACATATTATCACATGTACACCAGGATTATCTTTTTTCTCTTGTTATTTAAAAGTGTGTTTCAATCAAAAATTTTAAAATTTTCGTCTAATTTTTGGTATTTTTTCGATATTTTCGGTGTTTATAAACCGATTTTAATGAAATTTAGTAGCGTTCATTGCGGGAGAATTTCCTAAAATCTGATATATAATTTATGTAAGTCCATCCTCCAGGGGCTTCAGAAACTTGATTTCAACAGACAGACAGGCAGACGGACGGACAGACAGACGGACATCGCTTAATCGATTCTCCTCCCGATTCTGAGTCGATCGGTATAATTTTTATGGGGTCTACGATCACTAATAAAAAAATTACAAACGGAATCACAAACTTATAATACCCTTTCACCTATTGGTGAAGGGTATAAAAATAAAAATGTGAGATCATATCAAAAATAAAAAATTAATTCTACATACATACATATCTTGGTTTCTATAGAAAAACTTACGTTTTCTATAGAAAAACTTACTTTTTCTATAGAAAAACTTTTTATATAGAAAAACTTACTTTTTCTATAGAAAAACTTACTTTTTCTATAGAAAAACTTTTTAATTATTTGGAAATTAATTATTCGAACTTTAAATTGAATTAATTGAAAAATTAGGATTTATCAGGCTTGAGTTCATTTTTAATTTTCAAATTATTAATTTGAAAATTTGAAAGTAATAATGTGGAGAAAAACTGAAAAAATTATTTTTTGAACGCGGCTAGTGGATTGCAATTTCTGTCCCGCCACAGGACGTCATCAGCACTTAGCGCCCTCGACCACAGTCGAGTTATCAAATTGCAGAGATAATCATCAATTTAACTCATTGAGTTTGATCGAACATCACTACGTTTAATTGATTGTGTATTCTCCTATTACTTGTTTTGCTCGATCTTTTCACTTGCCGTTGGCATGTAGAGAAGACCAAGACTTTTTTGGTTTGATGCTATTTATAGAATAGTAACAGTGTTCACATATGTAAGTAAATTACATGAATGTATGTGTGTGTAAATGCAACGTGCCCTTTGCTTTTTAATTATTTGGAAATTAATTATTCGAACTTTAAATTGAATTAATTGAAAAATTAGGATTTATCAGGCTTGAGTTCATTTTTAATTTTCAAATTATTAATTTGAAAATTTGAAAGTAATAATGTGGAGAAAAACTGAAAAAATTATTTTTTGAACGCGGCTAGTGGATTGCAATTTCTGTCCCGCCACAGGACGTCATCAGCACTTAGCGCCCTCGACCACAGTCGAGTTATCAAATTGCAGAGATAATCATCAATTTAACTCATTGAGTTTGATCGAACATCACTACGTTTAATTGATTGTGTATTCTCCTATTACTTGTTTTGCTCGATCTTTTCACTTGCCGTTGGCATGTAGAGAAGACCAAGACTTTTTTGGTTTGATGCTATTTATAGAATAGTAACAGTGTTCACATATGTAAGTAAATTACATGAATGTATGTGTGTGTAAATGCAACGTGCCCTTTGCTTTTTAATTATTTGGAAATTAATTATTCGAACTTTAAATTGAATTAATTGAAAAATTAGGATTTATCAGGCTTGAGTTCATTTTTAATTTTCAAATTATTAATTTGAAAATTTGAAAGTAATAATGTGGAGAAAAACTGAAAAAATTATTTTTTGAACGCGGCTAGTGGATTGCAATTTCTGTCCCGCCACAGGACGTCATCAGCACTTAGCGCCCTCGACCACAGTCGAGTTATCAAATTGCAGAGATAATCATCAATTTAACTCATTGAGTTTGATCGAACATCACTACGTTTAATTGATTGTGTATTCTCCTATTACTTGTTTTGCTCGATCTTTTCACTTGCCGTTGGCATGTAGAGAAGACCAAGACTTTTTTGGTTTGATGCTATTTATAGAATAGTAACAGTGTTCACATATGTAAGTAAATTACATGAATGTATGTGTGTGTAAATGCAACGTGCCCTTTGCTTTTTAATTATTTGGAAATTAATTATTCGAAATTTAAATTGAATTAATTGAAAAATTAGTGATGTTCGATCAAACTCAATGAGTTAAATTGATGATTATCTCTGCAATTTGATAACTCGACTGTGGTCGAGGGCGCTAAGTGCTGATGACGTCCTGTGGCGGGACAGAAATTGCAATCCACTAGCCGCGTTCAAAAAATAATTTTTTCAGTTTTTCTCCACATTATTACTTTCAAATTTTCAAATTAATAATTTGAAAATTAAAAATGAACTCAAGCCTGATAAATCCTAATTTTTCAATTAATTCAATTTAAAGTTCGAATAATTAATTTCCAAATAATTAAAAAGCAAAGGGCACGTTGCATTTACACACACATACATTCATGTAATTTACTTACATATGTGAACACTGTTACTATTCTATAAATAGCATCAAACCAAAAAAGTCTTGGTCTTCTCTACATGCCAACGGCAAGTGAAAAGATCGAGCAAAACAAGTAATAGGAGAATACACAATCAATTAAACGTAGTGATGTTCGATCAAACTCAATGAGTTAAATTGATGATTATCTCTGCAATTTGATAACTCGACTGTGGTCGAGGGCGCTAAGTGCTGATGACGTCCTGTGGCGGGACAGAAATTGCAATCCACTAGCCGCGTTCAAAAAATAATTTTTTCAGTTTTTCTCCACATTATTACTTTCAAATTTTCAAATTAATAATTTGAAAATTAAAAATGAACTCAAGCCTGATAAATCCTAATTTTTCAATTAATTCAATTTAAAGTTCGAATAATTAATTTCCAAATAATTAAAAAGCAAAGGGCACGTTGCATTTACACACACATACATTCATGTAATTTACTTACATATGTGAACACTGTTACTATTCTATAAATAGCATCAAACCAAAAAAGTCTTGGTCTTCTCTACATGCCAACGGCAAGTGAAAAGATCGAGCAAAACAAGTAATAGGAGAATACACAATCAATTAAACGTAGTGATGTTCGATCAAACTCAATGAGTTAAATTGATGATTATCTCTGCAATTTGATAACTCGACTGTGGTCGAGGGCGCTAAGTGCTGATGACGTCCTGTGGCGGGACAGAAATTGCAATCCACTAGCCGCGTTCAAAAAATAATTTTTTCAGTTTTTCTCCACATTATTACTTTCAAATTTTCAAATTAATAATTTGAAAATTAAAAATGAACTCAAGCCTGATAAATCCTAATTTTTCAATTAATTCAATTTAAAGTTCGAATAATTAATTTCCAAATAATTAAAAAGCAAAGGGCACGTTGCATTTACACACACATACATTCATGTAATTTACTTACATATGTGAACACTGTTACTATTCTATAAATAGCATCAAACCAAAAAAGTCTTGGTCTTCTCTACATGCCAACGGCAAGTGAAAAGATCGAGCAAAACAAGTAATAGGAGAATACACAATCAATTAAACGTAGTGATGTTCGATCAAACTCAATGAGTTAAATTGATGATTATCTCTGCAATTTGATAACTCGACTGTGGTCGAGGGCGCTAAGTGCTGATGACGTCCTGTGGCGGGACAGAAATTGCAATCCACTAGCCGCGTTCAAAAAATAATTTTTTCAGTTTTTCTCCACATTATTACTTTCAAATTTTCAAATTAATAATTTGAAAATTAAAAATGAACTCAAGCCTGATAAATCCTAATTTTTCGAAAAACTTTTTATATAGAAAAAGTAAGTTTTTCTATAGAAAAACTTACTTTTTCTATAGAAAAACTTACTTTTTCTATAGAAAAACTTACTTTTTCTATAGAAAAACTTACTTTTTCTATAGAAAAACTTACTTTTTCTATAGAAAAACTTACTTTTTCTATAGAAAAACTTACTTTTTCTATAGAAAAACTTACTTTTTCTATAGAAAAACTTACTTTTTCTATAGAAAAACTTACTTTTTCTATAGAAAAACTTACTTTTTCTATAGAAAAACTTACTTTTTCTATAGAAAAACTTACTTTTTCTATAGAAAAACTTACTTTTTCTATAGAAAAACTTACTTTTTCTATAGAAAAACTTACTTTTTCTATAGAAAAACTTACTTTTTCTATAGAAAAACTTACTTTTTCTATAGAAAAACTTACTTTTTCTATAGAAAAACTTACTTTTTCTAGAGAAAAACTTACTTTTTCTAGAGAAAAACTTACTTTTTCTATAGAAAAACTTACTTTTTCTATAGAAAAACTTACTTTTTCTATAGAAAAACTTACTTTTTCTATAGAAAATTTTACTTTTTCTATAGAAAAACTTACTTTTTCTATAGAAAAACTTACTTTTTCTATAGAAAAACTTACTTTTTCTATAGAAAAACTTACTTTTTCTATAGAAAAACTTACTTTTTCTATAGAAAAACATACTTTTTCTATAGAAAAACTTACTTTTTCTATAGAACAACTTACTTTTTCTATAAAAAAACATGTTTTTATTTTTAAAGTAAAAGTTTGTTTTCTTAACTAAATGTATTTTTTATTTAGAAAACGTATTTTTTTTAAATGTGTTTTTACATAGAAAAAAATTTAAGTTTATTTTTCTATAAAGAAATAAACGTAGGTATTTTTTACTTAAATAAAATATTTTCTATAAAAACGATTGAATGTTTAGCATAAAAATAATTTTTCTATACATTCAATCTCACTGTGTATATATATATTTTTCTGAATAACTCTTATTGCTCTATTCAATTATACAATTAGAATGTTATATCCCTAATGTACCCCTAATACCGTAATTTTCCGTAAAACTTGAGGTGACGTGGAATAATTATACATACACATTTTTCTCTACTACGTCAATTAAAAAGTTACCAAACTAATAAAAAAAAATCTAATAAACCACTGTGCATTTTCCAATGCGTATTCCTTCTAATTTTGCCTTTGATAAACAAATTCAAAATGATGAAAAAATTCAAATAAGCTCACTTATCAATGTTGAATCGTACATGTTGTTTGTATTGTTGGCATATTATATTGCTCAATTCATATAGACGATCGGTTCAAACATGTTGTGTGTGTTAATGAGAATAAGAGCGTTTGGACACGATGAATTTACTGCAAGCCCTTCTCTTGCCTGTGCGAACTTATTCATAAAATGCTTTTGTTAATTATACACAAAATCAGAATTTGATGTGTACAGTAGAATGAATATGATTTTTAATCACGTTGAATTTTTCTTTATTCTTTCAAATGAACAAAAATTTTTGTGCTGAATGAAATCAAGAAATCCCGTGATTCTGAAGTTCTCTGATGTTCATGTAAGGTCGAAGGCCAAAAATAGAACTCGTAGAGAAACGATTTGGTAAATTTTGCCCATGTAAACTATCAGTAAGTGAAAATATAGTCTTGTTTTTTTTTTGACACTCCTTCCTTTATTGGCTTTTTCATTAAATAACATGAATTTGTATTTTTATGTTTTAATATCACTTAAAAATTATTTTTAACTCATATAAAATTAATTTAAATCTTGGTTCCATCCATTATCATCTGATAAAAATCGTCTTTTTTTCGATGTGTTCATGTAAGGTCGAAGGACCCATTCTATAGTAGCTGCATTTATTTCATCTAATGTTCCCAATTTAATTTGATAAAGCTTAAGCTGAAATCGAGGTCCAGCTTCATGTAGCTCCAACTCCTTATCAAAAAATTGGTATGTATGATGCCGAAATGAAATAAAATCGTCATGATTAGCGAAAGTAATGACTCGTTTCGAATCAACTTTTGGCACAGGGAATAGATGCTTTAATATTTTTGTTACACGTTGGCCTAGAATGCTTTTAAAGTTATGAAATACCAAGTGAGGATTCTGTTCACTCATATTTTTAATATTAGGTATGTCATGGCGCATTACCACACCAGATATATTAAAAAAGGCAGTAGGACCATATGGCAAATGACATACAACCAGATTGTCCGGTACACCTCTATGTTCATGAACTACTATTAAGTCTGTTACATCGTTGGCTTTACAAGCATGTACGATCTCATTTAATTCATACTTTCCTCTATTCATGCGTTGAGAATTTGGTATCGTTAACCTCAGCTCTTTAACAAACATTTTTAATCTAGCGGAAGGTTCATGAGAAGTTGTTATCATTATTTTGGGATCCTTCCAGCCTGCATATCTATATTCATCATCAACAGCGCTGACAGAATCACCTAAAAATATTTACGTATATAAATATATAAATATATAATATGTATACAAAATAAATACCCATAGCATCATATTTAGAATTTTCTTGGATCTGGATTGCATCTCTTTGTATGTCGCCATGAATATAAGTATTTCTGATCAAATTTTGTTCAATATTATCTTCTTTTATTTTGTTTTTGATGTGATGATTTTGCTTTAATTTGTGAAACATATATTCACGCTTTAACCTTGCCTGTCTACGCAGCATGTTTTTTAAAACTAGTGTACTTAATTTTTAAAATGTGTGTGAAGAAAATAAACAGGAGAAACCATCGATGAGAAGAAAACAAACTTTTTTTACTTTTTTTTGAACTACCCTGTATCCAAATGAAATAAGTAAACAAAGATTGGAAAAATAAACTAATTTAGAAAGTGAATTTAATAAATGTTTTTACTTAATTTTAAGGCAAAATTCTATTTAAATAAATATTTAAAGTGTCTAGTATCTAATTACTTATTATTTTTTATTTTTATTGTACGTTTTAATATAATAAAGTGGTGTTATATTTTACCTTAATATCTTGGTGTTTTTATTCATAAAAATATAGGCTATTAAGTGAATTTGAACAAAAAAATTAAAAACGATTCCATGTACATATATAGGGCCTAAGGGCATCGATAGAGGACGATGATGTGATCATTTTAAGCTATAAACCACTCCTAGAAAGACTTGGGATTCATTGTTATAGACTAGCAAATTTTCAAAAATTAAAAGTTTGGTACACTATTCTAAGGGTATTCCCAGACAAAAATCAAAAACGGTTCCGTGTGTCTCTACAGGGCTAGGAGGAATCAACAGAGGACAGTACTGTGATTCTTTTAAGGTATAATAAACTCCTGGAAAGACTTGAGGTCCCTGGTTATAGACCGGCAAACTTTTTATAATCCAAAAAAAATTTATAAAAGAGAAATCGTATTTGAACACATAAATCAAAAACGATTCCGTGTGTTTTTATAGGGCTAGGGGAATTAACAGAGGATAGTACTGTGATACTTTTAAGGTCTAATACACTCCTGGAAAGACTTGAGGTTCCTGGTAATGGACCGGCAAACTTTTTATAATCCAAAAAAAATTTATAAAATTCAAGTCGTATTTGAACACATAAATCAAAAACGATTCCGTATGCTTCTACAGGGCTAGGGGGAATCAACAGAGGACAGTACTGTGATTCTTTTAAGGTACAATACACTCCTGGAAAGACTTGAGGTCCCTGGTAATGGACCGGCAAACTTTTTATAATCCAAAAAAAAATTTCTAAAATTGAAATCGTATTTGAACACATAAATCAAAAACGATTCCGTGTGCTTCTACAGGGCTAGGGGCACTTAACAGAGGACAGTACTGTGATACTTTTAAGGTATAATACACTGATGGAAAGACTTGAGGTCCCTGGTTATAGAACGGCAAACTTTTTTAAATCCAAAAAAAAAAAAATTCTAAAAGTGAAATCGCATTTGAACACATAGGTTAGGTTAGGTTGAAAAGGTGACACCAGGAGAGTGGCATCTATACTAGGAGACCTTCTGGTCCATTGTGATCCTTTCTGAAAGTAAATAAATGATAGCGGAAAGAGAAAGAGAGGAAAGAGTGAAGGGAGTGATACTAGAGAGTGTTAAAAATAGAGAAGGAAAATCGAGTAGAAGAGAAGTGTTGACCAAAAAACGCTACCCTACCCTTTAATAAATATGTATTTTTAAGTAAATAATGCCTTTTTTGTGATGCAAAATGTTTTTATTTAATACTAAAAATGTTTCCTAAAAATAAAAATATTTATCTTAAAATAAACTTTCATAAACTTTTCTAAAAAATGTGTAAAATTTAAAAAAAAAGTAAACTTCAAGCCCCTTCTGTAGTATTTTTCCTTGGGTATTATTTCGTGATGAATGAAGTGAAACGGAGAAGAAGAAAATACATTGAAGTAGTTATCGACCATGTGAAAAATTATGTTAAAAGTTTCTAAATATACCTAAAGTTTGTTGGTCTATTACCAAAGACCTCAAGCCTTTCCAGGAGTGTTTTATATCTTAAAAGAATCACAGTACTATCCTCTATTGATTCCCTCTAGCCCTGTAGAAGCACACGGAATCGTTTTTGAATCATGTGTTCAAATACGATTTCAATTTTAGAATTTTTTTTTTGGATTATATAAAGTTTGCCGGTCCATTACCCGGGACCTCAAGTCTTTACAGGAGTGAGTTATACCTTAAAAGTATCACAGTACTGTCCTCTGTTAAGTCCCCTTAGCCCTGTAGAAGCACACGGAATCGTTTTTGATTTATGTGTTCAAATGCGATTTCACTTTTAGATTTTTTTTTGGATTTTAAAAAGTTTGCCGTTCTATAATCAGGGACCTCAAGTCTTTCCAGGAGTGTATTATACCTTAAAAGTATCACAGCACTGTCCTCTGTTAATTCTCCCTAGCCCTGCAGAAGCACACGTAATCGTTTTTGATTTATGTGTTGAAATGCGATTTCACTTTTAGAATTTTTTTTTTTTGGATTATAAAAAGTTTGCCGGTCTATAACCAGGGACCTCAAGTCTTTCCAGGAGTGTATTATACCTTAAAAGTAGCAAAGTACTGTACTCTTTTAATTCCCCCTAGCCCTGTAGAAGCACACGGAATCGTTTTTGATTTATGTGTTCAAATACGATTTCAATTTTAGAAATTTTTTTAGATTATAAAAAGTTTGCCGGTCCATTGCCAAGTATTGTACCTTAAAAGAATCACAGTACTGTCCTCTGTTGATTCCCTCTAGCCCTGTAGAAGCACACGGAATCGTTTTTGATTTATGTGTTCAAATACGACTTCAATTTTATAATTTTTTTTGGATTATAAAAAGTTTGCCGGTCCATTAACAGGGACCTCAAGTCTTTCCAGGAGTGTATTATACCTTAAAAGTATCACAGTACTGTCCTCAGTTGATTCCCCCTAACTCTGTAGAGACACACGGAATCGTTTTGATTTTTGTCTGGGAATACGAATTCACCCTTAGAATAGTGTACTAAACTTTTAATTTTCGAAAATTTGCTAGTCTTTAACAATGAATCCCAAATCTTTCTATGAGTGATTTATAGCTTAAAATGATCACATTATCGTCCTCTATCGATGCCCTTAGGCCCTGTATCTGTACATGGAATCGTTTTTGATTTTTTGTTCGAATTCACTTTATAGCCTATATTTTTATGAATAAAAACACCAAGATAGTAAGGTAAAATATAACACCACTTTATTATATTAAAACGTATAATAAAAATAAAAAACAATAAATAATTAGATACTAGACACTTTAGACATTTATATAAATAGAATTTTGTCTTAAAGTTAAATAATAATACTTATTTAATTTACTTTAGAAATTAGTTAATTTTTTTCCAATCTTTGTTTACATATTTCATTTTGAAACAGGGTGGTTCAGATAAAAGGAAAAAAAGTTTGTTTTCTCCTGTTTTGTTTTCTTCACACGCGTGAGAAACCAACCTTTTTTCTGGGTTGCAAAAAGTAGTGTTTTGTGTACATTTGTTTGCACGTGTACTAGGAATTTCATATATATTGTAAACAACAAAAAATTACAAAAAAGGGTACATTTCTGTATTTAATAAAAGCATAATTTATAACATTTTTAATTAATTTTTTTTATTGCAAGCAATAGAGAACACCTCAAAAAACATTAAAGACATTATGGAGTAATCCCCTCGCAAACTTTTCAAAATGGCCAATATGGGGAAATTTTTAATCTTGAATAAAATCTTAACCCTTCCTTGAGTGTAATTTTTGAAACCAGTTTTGAATAGAGCACAGTCATAGAAATAAGAAAATATGACTGTCACTGTTCAAAAAACCGTAGAATAAGGGGTACCCCCTAGCAAACTTTTGTATGGACCAATATGGGGAAAATTTTAAATTTTAAATTTTCAATCTTCAATAAAATTTTAACCCTTCCTTGAGCGTTGTCGTGTCCACCTGACGGGTTAAGTTTTTTTTAACTAAAAAAGAAGAAGAACAATACCGAAAACATCTGGCCGGAACTTGGTGGAATAATGAAACTAAAAAAAAAAGATGTCAGCCAGAAGAAAAAAAAGGCGGGAGGAACGGAGGGGAATAAGATAGGAATAGAAGAAGAACATGTGAAAAAGGGGCACTTGAAGAAATGATGTGAAAAAGGAGTGATGGAAGTAAAGAAAAAAAGAAAGAAGTGGAATATTTTTTTTAGCTTGATATTTTTTTGAAACATATTTTTTTTTTTGGTTGTTGTTATCAAATTTAATTTCATTAAAAACACAATAAATTAAAAACACACACAATATTAACAAAACAACATTTATTTAAATAAACGTAACACTCACCACACAATTAATTAATAAAACATACACCACACAAGTAATACACAAATAATAAAACACACACATATAGACGTGTAGATCGCATCAAAAAAAAATAAATATTTAAATAAAAAAAACCTGTTCCTGGAAATAAAGTGCCGAGGAGAGTTAGAGACCGCCCCCTGGTCCCATAAAAAAAAGGGGAAAAACAACGGGCAGCTCCGACGGACTTGACCGAGACCTTGACCAAAAAAAAAATAAAAACAAGTAGCCGATTTTTTTGGTTAGCATTTTGTGAGGGACGGTTGAGAGCCCTAAACATAACGTATATCGGGACCGATCTACGGTTATTTTTGTTAGTTTAGTGTTCAGTACGGCGAACAACTTTTGTCTTGTTTTTATTTACGTACGAAAGACATGTACTTAAACTAACTCGACCTACGTAATTTAATAATCTGCAAAATGGAGTAAAACACTCAGGTAAGTGAGTTAATACAATTATGTTAGGGTAGATTTAGGGGCAGTTCCTAACAAATTAGGCCAAGGAACTGCCAAGGAAGAGGGTGGGCTGGCCAAGCAGCAGAATATCAGCTGCCAACCAGGAAAATAGAATGTTGCAATGTCCAGGGACAAGCACATTCCCCAAGTCTCGTAGAATAGGAATTGGAGATTGACATTTGGTATCAATCTCTTTTTGATTAACGACTAGTGGTTGGCTGATTTGGTGGACCGCACGCCCTCTACCGGCTTAGCCAGGCAAGATCACCATGCCAAGCGTTGCCAGCCAGTCATCCACGGAGTCCGCCACAAGAGTCGTTGACAAAAATGGCGCCCAACAATGGGGGCCCGAATTTCGGGTTTCCCTATATCCACAGTCAAAGATATTACTCTTTATTTGTCATTGAATAAGGTAAGCAAATACAGCGTAAATCATACTGATCAAGATCAGTCAAGATCGATCAGTATTTGCGACGCTGGAGTTGTTAACTTGATTGAATGAGAAATAGAGAGGCCTGCTATTGGTCTCTTATCTAGAACTCTTGTAAGTCTCATTATCTGAGAATTAATATTCTGATATTGATAGCTACATTGTTCTAGAGAAAAGAGCAACAAGCAGGATATACTTAAAATTTTAAAATCAAAATCAATAGCCCAAAGGCAAAGTTTTCAAAACTTAGATTTTTAACGGATAAGTCGTGGAATAAAGCTATTACAGCTTATTCCATTGTCGATCCGTTGAAAACCTAAGCTTGGAAAAACTTTGTCTACCAGCTTTCCCCCATTTCAATTCCCAGTTCCTATTTCAAAAACATAAATCAAATTTTAAAATAGATCCCTGGCTGTTGTCAATGGTTCTGTTTTTCTGGTTTCTACCCTTACTTATGATTAAATGCTCACTTATAATAATAAATCAAATATAAAAAAAGGAATAATCTTAAAAATATATTTTAATAATATACATATGTACATTAGGGCGTCTCGAAAAAATAAAGTTCGCCGTACACCATCGAATATAAAGCATTGCTATGAGGCAGTTTCGAAAAATTTTTTTAAATTTTTTTCGTCGCACATTGGGGTCGCCAAAATACATTTTTCGTTATATCTTCGGCATTTAAAGTCGGATCTCAAAGTGTGATATATCGATGTTTTTGTCTCGAGGAGGCCAACATTTTTCTTTAATAGTCATTATTCTCAGGCATCCGGTTCTAGTATTTATCTATCAGACCCCTGTTCCTACCACCCTAATGTACCACCCTAATATCAGAAAATTAAAGCTCTTAAAAAATCGCAAAACTTTTATTAAGGAAGTTTTTCGATTTTTCAAACCGATCTATTACAAACAACGAATTTCTTATTTTGCCGCACGTAGGGATCGCCAAAAAACATTTTTCGTTATATCTTCGCCATTTACTGTCGGATCTTAAAGTGTAATATATCGATGTTTTTGTCTAATGAAGGCCAATGTTTTGCGATATTAATCATTGACCTTAAATACATTATTCTACATATTTAGTACCTACCCAATATATCTTAACTCATACAAAGGCATAGATAAGCTGTGAAAATAATTAAGTTTGGTAAATAAAACTATAAACAGAAAGTATTTTCCTTATGTTAGCTGGTATTTCGATTACATCTTTGGAAAACTGTAATGCTTCAGCAGTTCTTGCATTAAGAATTGCAAGCATGGCGGCTCAGTCAAAAAAATTTTGAAATTGTGGACCGGGTGGAAAAAGTAAACGTTATTTTCTATGGGCAGACGAAGCATTTGTTGAACGTCGTCCGGCAATTGATGAACCCAAGATATATTATCTATTAGAATTGCTTGAGGTTGGATTTCACAAGAACCAGAATGGCGGATAAAATAAAAGCGGAGAGTTCGGGAGTCTGTTGTTTATTTAAATTAATTTTTAATAGTTTATAATTAAATTAAACACAACGCGATTAAATGTTATACAGACACAGACGAAATTCAAACAATTATTTCGTGGATAAAACGAATAGCAAGACAAACTAAGAGACTGTTTGGGTATTTACACTGTAAATATATATGATATGATATTTTTTCACAATTTTAAATAAATACGAGAACGGATATTTGAGATCAATGATTATTATAAAAAAAAAAAGTACTAGAAGAATGTACTTGAGGTCAATGATTATAAAACTAAACTTAATTATTTTCACAGCTTATCTATGCCTTTAAACAGACACTGAACATTTTGTTCATGTAGTACATTAATCTGCCTTGGCTGTCACTGGTGAGCAACCCATGGGCCACATTTTTTTAGAACTTGAGAGCCGTCAAAAATACAGCAAACTTAGATCTTTTCAAAACATAATTGATTACAAGATTTAAAATTTTTATAATTCTTGTTGTATGAGTTAAAATATCTTGGGTAAGTACTATGTAGAAGAATGTATTTAAGCTCAATGATTAATATCGCAAAACATTGGCCTTCGTTAGACGAAAACATCGATATATTACACTTTAAGATCCGACAGTAAATGGCGAAGATATAACGAAAAATGTATTTTGGCGATCCCTATGTGCGGCAAAATAAGAAATTCCTTGTTTGTAATAAATCGGTTTGAAAAATCGAAAAACTTCCTTAGTAAAAGTTTAACGATTTTTTAATAGCTTTAATTTTCTGATATTAGGGTGGTACATTAGGGTGGTAGGAAGAGGGGTCTGTTAGATAAATACTACAACCGGATACCCAAGAATAATGACTATTTAAGAAAAATGTTGGCCTCCTCGGGACAAAAACATCGATATATCACACTTCGAGATCCGACTGTAAATGCCGAAGATATAACGAAAAATGTATTTTGGCGACCCCAATGTGCAACGGAAAAAATTAAAAATTTTTTTTCGAAACTGTCTCATAGCAATGCTTTATATTCGATGGTGTACGGCGAACTTTATTTTTTCCCCATATAAGTCGAGACGCTCTAATGTACATATAAATATTAATACATGTTTTGTTTCAGCTTGATTTGAAGTTTTGTGGTAATAATTATTATAAAGGCAAACAAAATATTTTTCATAGGCGTAGTTAGTTTAGCATGGTAGAAACTAGGGCAAGTAAGATGCAAGACGATTTCGCTTGTTCTTCCTCTAGGCCTATCCTAGGAAGGGTTCCTTCAAGCATAACAGCAACAACATCCGCAACAACTTCAACAACCACCATTACAACTTCCACAACAGCACCGATTATGGCGAATATAGGGCATCCTGGTACACAGCCTTTAGACCAGATTCCACTGCTAAACACGAGCATCAGCTCTCCTAGCTACAGCAGCTTAACAGCCCAGAATGTGCGGCAAGAGTTTCGAAATCAGGCAAACTCCAATGCTCAGCCAACACACCCACTTTCGGAGCCAAATATACAAAATCTAATTGACTCAACAGTGGGAATCAGACAAGTGGAGATGCTGCGCACCATGGAAGAGAGGCTAAGAGAATTAGTACCTCAAATAGTGGCCGAAAGTATCAGGTCACTGTCAAGAGCCTCAAATAACCCCATGCCATCACTGCAACCAGCGCCTGATTTCAACAGGTCACAACAGCCGCCTCAACACGCTACTTATCAACATCGGCAATCGTTTATGCAGCCAGAACAACCAGTACAAATGCCACAGTTCCCACCGACAAATCCACATTCTGCGGCACCTCATCACGACCATCATAGAGCACAATTCAGCCACAATACCTCTTATGGCCCCAGGCGCAGTAGCACATTTCATCACGAAGCGCCACCACAACATTATCCTTCATCCACCAGCTCACAATTTGTTAGGAAGCTTGGTTTATATAAATGGGGCGTAAATTTTGACGGTTCGGCGAAATCAATGGGGGCCCAGGAATTCGTATTCCGGGTAGAGGAAATGCGGAAGGATTACGGGAACAGCTGGCCGGAGGTATTATGCCAATTCCACCAATTATTATCGGGAGAAGCATTGGAGTGGTACTGGATGCAACGACGACATCAGCCAGCTCACTCGTGGGATGAGTTTAAGGAGGCGGTAATTAACCGATTCCGGCGATTCAACAGTGACATGGAGATACACCGCCAAATTATGGACCGTCGCCAACAGTCTCAAGAACTTTTTGAAGACTTTTATAATGCAGTCCTAAGGTTGAGAAGCCAACAGACTAGTCCAATTTCTGAAACAGAAATCATTGACATTATGAAAGTCAATCTCAAGAGCTCGATGGCCCAACTAGTTTTTCCCATCAGGATGTTCGGCTTGAGTCATTTTCGGGCAGAATGTAAAAAGGCTGAGTCGCTTCTACAGACCCAGCGACAATCATATGGCCAACGGTTCGCTCCCAGAGTGCACGAGCTTTATGGCGATTACGGTGAGCAGGAATTGCCGGAAGTCGAGGTTGAAGCAATTAGCAACACCGCCAAATATATCTGTTGGAATTGTAGACAACCGGGTCATGGGTTCATGGAGTGTCCATCGCCATCGAGGAGGTTGTTTTGCTTTAAATGCGGGATGGACAACACCGTGACTCCCAAATGTCCACGCTGTTCGGGAAACCGGAGGTCGGACCCGTCTGCTGGGGAACAACGTCCGAAACCTGCAGCCCAGTAAACGAACTGGAGGATTTTAATGACCTAGAGGAAAAGAAGAATAAACGGGTCGTTAAAATCTTAATTAATAATAAAGTTAGGATAAGTGAAAAGGCAGGAGAGTCAAAGGTTAGGGAGATTAAGCCATTGCATGTTAGAGTTAAGGAATATGAAAAAGCTAGGGAAAGAATTTTTGGAAAAACGCGAATTGAAAAGACTAGGGAAAGATATAAAAAATAGGCGTGAGGTCGCTAACGTATCCTTATACGAAGGCGACGACACCCGATTGTATACCCGTATCTCTATCAACGGGGTAGAGATCGAGGGTCTTTTAGACAGTGGTGCGACGGTAACAGTCCTCGGCGAAGGGTGTTACGATGTCGTGAAGAAGGCGGGAGCTATGGTTCACAGTTTTCCTTCAACAGTGAAAACTGCAGACGGTAGGTCCCATAAAATTCAAGGCCGGTTCAAAGCTAGCATTAAATATAATAGAGTAGAAAGGGAAATAGCCTTCTACCTCGTACCGACCTTGAAGAGATCGCTCTTTCTGGGTGTCGACTTCATGAAAGCGTTTCGTTTGATAGTTAATTTAGATAGCTTGACCTCAAATGATATGCTTTGGAGTGAGGAATCGGGTGAAAATCCGAAGAATCCTTCAATGCATATACTTTGTGATCAAGATAGAAAGTTGTTAGAAGCTATTATCGCTAGGTTTTCTTCGTTTGTGGAAAAAGGACTTGGGAAGACGGACCTAGAGACACACATTATAGATACGCAAGACGCAGCGCCTGTAAAACAGAGACATTACCCAGTGTCTCCTGCTGTGCAAAGACTTATGTATGAGGAATTGGATAGGATGCTTGCTATGGGAGTTATTGAGACTAGTCAAAGCCCCTGGAATAATCCAGTGACGCTAGTGCGCAAAGGCACCAAGAATAGGCTTTGTTTAGACGCACGAAAGCTCAATGCTCTCACAGTCAAGGACGCCTATCCACTTCCACATATAGAAGGATTGCTTAGCAGACTGGGTGACACGCACTATATATCTAGTGTGGATTTGAAAGATGCTTTCTGGCAAATCCCACTAGATATACAGAGCCGTGAGAAAACTGCTTTTACAGTGCCGGGGAGACCACTTTATCACTTCACAATCATGCCTTTTGGGTTGTGTAATGCGGCCCAAAGGTTATGTCGGTTAATGGATAAAGTGATCCCTTCCGACTTGCGAGATCGAGTGTTTGTGTATCTAGACGATCTTCTCATAGTTACGCCCGACTACCACACTCACCTAGAGATACTTGAGGTGTAGCTGAACTTCTTTCTAAAGCTAAATTAACTATCAACGTGGAAAAATCCAAATTTTGTTTTAAGGAACTTCGATATTTAGGATATATTGTTGGAGGCGGTATGCTAAAACCTGACCCTGACAAGATATCCTCGATATTGGAGTTTCCTTATCCCAAGACACCCAGGCAAGTGCGCGGTTTTATGGGGACTACCGGCTGGTATCGTCGCTTTATCAAGGACTACGCGACCATAGCCACCCCTGTCTTCGATACGTTAAAGAAAACGCGCGCGTTTAATTTCACGAATGAGGCCAAGATCGCGTTTGAAAAATTAAAAAAGGCACTTACCTCAAGTCCGGTATTACGACATCCTGATTTCTCAAAGCACTTCTTTGTGCAGTGCGACGCGTCTGACATCGGAATCGGAGCCGTGCTTTTTCAGAAAGATGAGGTCGAAGGCGAACATCCGATAGCGTTTATGTCACAAAAGTTGACTCCAGCTCAACGTAATTACTCTGTGACAGAGCGAGAGTGTCTGGCAGTAGTAATGGCCATGAAAAAATTTCGTGCGTATACAGAGTTGATGCCCTTCACTATAATAACTGACCACTCGAGCCTCAAGTGGCTAATGTCCAACAAGGAGCTCAGTGGAAGGTTAGCACGATGGAGCCTGCTACTTCAATCCTATACTTTCAATATTGAACATCGCCAAGGGAGCAAAAACATAGTACCAGACACTCTCTCTCGCTACAACATGGAGGAAATTGTTGTTGACGTCAGGCAACTCATTGACCTCGAATCGCCTGCTTTTTCTTCTGAAGAGTACCTGGAACTGATAAAGGAAATAAAAGAAAATGAGAGTCATGTGCCAGATGTAAAATAAAGATAACTTTGTATATAAACGTACCGTTCATTATGCTGGCGACGAATGTTCCGAAGATTTTTCGTGGAAACTCTGGGTGCCTTCAACGTTAAAAGAAGAGCTCATTGAAAAAGCCCATGTTCCTCCAATTTCCGGTCATGGAGGTTTTCATAAGACACTAAAACGGTTACGCGAGTACTTTTTCTGGCCAAACATGACCAAGCAGGTCCAAGAATATGTGAAGAAATGCGAGGTTTGTAAAGAGTGCAAAAGCTCAAACCAAGTCCTACGACCGCCAATGGCTGAAAATGTCATCGACATTGTCAGGCCCTTCCAGAAAGTCTACATCGACTTTCTGGGACCATATGTGCGCTCAAAATCGGGAAATTGTTTTATATTTATCGTTCTTGACCATTTCTCTAAATTTGTGTTGCTAAAAGCCAAGGCGAATAACAAAAATGTGGTAAGATTTCTGGTAACAGAAGTTTTCCATAAATTCGGAGTGCCAGAAATAATTCTTTCCGATAATGGCAGCCAATTTGTGTCAAAAGAATTTAAAGAAATGGTTGAGAGTTTTGGAGTAATACACATGAAAACGGCCATCTATTCGCCCCAAGCAAATGCTTCGGAGAGAGTCAACCAATCGATTCTGGCAGCAATTAGATCTTATCTGAAGGATGACCAGAGAGATTGGGATAACCATCTCTCAGAGATTGAGTGTGCTCTTAGGTCATCAGTGCACACATCGATTGGTATGACTCCCTATTTTGCTTTGTTTGGGTCAAATATGATTACACATGGGAGCGTATATAAATTGGCGAGAAAACTCGAGCTTATGGAAGATACTGAGGCGATTTTTTTACCGCAATCTATAAAACACGACCTTATCCGAAATAAAATCCGGGAAAACTTATCTAAAAGCTATGCTATAAGAGCAAAGCAATATAACAAACGGGCACGCAAAGTTCAATTCAAACCGGGTCAAGAAGTGTATAGGCGCAATTTCGCTCTCAGTGACTCCAGTAAGCTATATAACGCAAAAATGGGAAAGAAGTTTCTTAAATGTCGTATCGTTCGTCCGGTCGGGAACTGTTACTACGAGCTAGAAGACCTGCAGGGAAAAGCAATCGGTGTGTACCACGCGAAGGACATAAAACAATAAGTTTATTTTTTTTTTATACTTGTCCGAGTTTTTCTACCGTCGGTTTCCAATAAATTATGTCCCTAGTTTATTTCATATCCCATTCTACGTTTATGGCTAATATTCTTAATACTTTCAACATACTCCCTGTAGTCGCTTCCTACGACAGTTTTTTATCTTAGTTTTTTATAATAATTTTTTCTTTTTAGTTCATCTTTTAATTTTTTTTTGTATTATATAGTAAAGATTTTCTTTGTTAATAAATAATCTTTTAAAATGAATTAGTATACATATAATTAATATAGATAGTAAAATAATACATACAAGTTACTGGAATAAATAATTAGGATTTATAGATAGTAAGGCAAGATAATAAAAAAATAATAAAAATGAATTGAAATTAATTAAAATTAGCGTTGATAGGGAAAATTCTTATAGACTGATTTAGGTTTTAGAATCTTCCAAGACTTAATTCCTAAGCTGATTTATTTTTCTTTAATTTTTTTATTTTTTCTTTGCAAACCTGATCGAAAATAAGTTGATGTTTATTTCTTTTTGGGAACAAAATTTAACTCAAGCTAGAATTAAAATTTGCAGTCTATACTTAGTATCTGGATTGACTCGTTGGTATTATCTATAGCAATTACAATGGGTACTTTGAAATTTTGCCTGACCAGTAGCCAACGTTTTATAGTAAGTTACTTTTTGTAACCGCTATCAAACTATTGGTGCATCTCCTTTAAACGTTTCAGGGGAACTATGCCATTAGAGAACTGGGAGATATTAGACACCTAGAGTGATAGCAAGTACCTAAAACGGATTTACAGCAAGTCAATACAATAGTGTCAAAGTCTCTACACCGATATTTTACATCAAAAATATACAGTCAACTGTAATTGAATAGCGTAAGACCGACAAGTAATTTCCAGATAACTGAGTTAGATTAAAAAAAAAAAAAAAAAAACACAAAAGGAGAAGATATGAATGGATTTTTCATACTATCTTCTCCCTACCAAAAATTTATTAATAAATCGGTCGAAAACCAATTGAAGAATTCTTCTGTTATCCTTGACTCCCAGTGGAGCATAGGGCCTCAAATTGAAGAATTAATAAATAATAAAATTATAAACAAATAAAATAATAAATAAATAAAAAAATAAATAAAAAATGTACTCACCTTACCGCCGAATTGTCTGTGCAGTCTAAGAAGGCAGCCTACAGTATTCTGTCGTCATGATGTAGAGATTGGGTAGAAGTCTGTAAAAAAAAAGATATAAATTAGTAAAAATATAACAATAAAAGATTTTGTTGGAAAGCATTCAGATCTTGTGAAAATAACAAGTAATAAAGTTGGGATAGGTAGAAAATTGATTTGTTTTATCATCATAGACGAAGTTTTTTTTTACTTACCATTTACTTGGTTTAAGTGTTGGTGGAAGGATCACACAAGCTTCGCATTAGGGTTTTCCATTTATGAAAACTTGAGGGGACCTAGAAAAAAAAAAAAAAAAAAAAAAGGTTGAGATAATTAGCGTTTCAAATAAAACTTAGGAGAATTACATCAATTTTAGGTTAGGACTTTTGGGATCTGGCGTTATCGGAAAAAATTTACTGGCAGAAAAAAAAAACCAATTGTTGGGTGGGAGCAGAAGGTTATTAGTGGAGCGGTATCTCGCAATTCATCGCGTCATCGCAATTTACCACCATTGCCTAGCACTATGCACAATATGAACAATAATGTTACACCGACAAATTCCACCGCTGTGGTCCCAGCTTCTATGCCACATCAACAACAACAGCAATCATGCTCTAGTATAGCAGGAGATCGCATTTCACAACAGAATCAACCAACTCTCGATATTCCCTCTCCAGCTGCGGAATATGCTGCAACATCATCTAAAAATGAACATGGTCCAAATAATTTTGCCACCATACGTGCTACAAGCACAGTCACTAAACAACAGTAACTTAAACAAGCCTGGAATATTAAAAAAAAGGTGTACAACAGTTGAGAGAAGAAAAAATTAATAAACAGCATGATGCTGAATTACAAAATCAAAAGAATTTTATGTAACGTGTTAAAACAGATTTACTACGCAAACGTACTCTAGAGATACGACAACGTTTTGGGAACCTAAAGCAAAAGGAGTTTTAAATTCGCAAGCAATTCTGCAAAACCTGTAGAACTCAAACCAAACAATGTAAACGCTATAAGGCACAGATATTACAAACAACGCCAAAGGACCAACAAAAAGAAGTAATTAAACAATTAAAAGAAGAAAAACATCGTAAACTTACGTTGTTGGGTGAACAATATAAACAAAGTATCGGGGATATGTTCCAAAGTAATAAGCTAAATAAAAGTCTAGTGATCGAGTGCCAACGTAACAACGAAATGTTGGAATATAAATTAGAAGTTCTTACTTCCTGGTTCAATCAAGAACGTGCCGAACGGTTACGATTGTGGCATGAAAAAAAAAACATGCTAAGGAACTGGAAGCTTTCGATGAAGAATCGGTTAACTTAGGTTTCACCGCCTTAGCCGTTGCGGAGGGATCACGTGAGACCTACGAAAAGGGTAGTCTATCGGGTTCTATGATTAGCTTAGCTTATAGTAGTAGTTTAAAAAGTTTTCCGGCCGGCTCCCTATGGCATAGAAAAGTAAAGATTCTAACAACAAATGGATTTCATTTTTTAATAATGATAGTATAATTATTACGACGACTACTACTACTAATAATACATCCACCACAATCAACATAACAACAGCCCCAAGAGTTAAAAGCAACAATAAAAGAATAGCAACTGCAACAACAATATTTACTACACTACTACTTCTACTATCACAAGCAACAACACTTCGGCAACACCGGCAGCAACAGCATCGTCATCATCTACAAATACCTCCAGCGCCAACATTAATACAATAACACCCCAACAAAAACAAAAGTGCAAATGTTAATGAAATTGAACAGTTGAAGGGTTCGATCACGAATTCCAATACAACAGCAACAGAAGAAGCAGATAAAAACAGTGTAGGTTCTTCATCAACAACATTAAACTCATCTTCACCGAATTCACCAACACAATTTCCATCATCTGCTACAACACCTGTAAAGCCTTTGTCGTCTTCTACAAATTTTGCTAAAAATGCTTCAACTCAAGCCGCTACAGCTAGTACACAAACCCATCATAAATTGATACCCATACAAAGTGTACTACATACAGCTGATCATCAGCATTACAATCAGCAACATCATCATACGCATCATAAGTCGTCCTTAAATCACTCATTTGTAAATCTACAGTTGCAGCAGAGTGGTGCTACATCTCATCCTAATGCTCATAACCCCTCTACATTACAACAGTTTCTTAGTGGCAGTGTCAGCAACAATACAAGCGCTAGTCATAACCAGTTGCCATCCGAGTTGCCACATGAGGATGAAGAACGTTTGGAAAACCTATTTAAACAACTCGATCGAGACGGTAATGGTCGCATCGATATACACGATCTCTCAGAAGCTTTACGAGAATTTGGTCTTTCAAGCATTTACGCTGAGAAATTTTTGGAGCTCTTTGATCAAACACAGAGTAGTGATGTGGGACTCGCTGAATTTGTTCATTATGTGCGTGAGAAAAACTTACGTTTGCAATTTTCTCACATGGACAAAAATAGAGATGGCAAAGTCGATTTGGAAGAGTTGATATCGGCCTTTAAGGATTTGGGTATTGAAGTCGACATTGAAGAAGCTAAGATTTTATTATCAAGAATGGATCAAGATGACAGTTTAAATATTAGTTTTAATGAATGGCGCGGTTTTCTGTTATTAGCACCATCAACGGATATACATGACTTAATTAAGTTTTGGCGGCATTCTACTTACCTCGATATTTGTGAGGATATGAACGTACCTGATGTTTTTACAGCAACAGAATTATAAAGCGGCATGTGGTGGCGTCATTTGGCAGCTGGTGGTGTAGCTGGTGCGGTATCCCATACATGTACTGCTCCTTTAGATAAAATAAAAGTGTTTTTGCAGGTCCAAACACACAAAACAGGAATCTCAGATAGTTTAAGATATATGCTTAAAGAAGGAGGTGCACGGAGTATGTGGCGTGGTAATGGTATTAATGTTTTAAAAATTGCCCCTGAATCGGCCATTAAGTTTGCTGCTTATAAGAAAATCAAACGACTGATACGTGGCGATGATAAACGTCAAATGACAATTGGTGAACGTTTTATGGCTGGTGCTGAAGCCGGTGGCATTTCACAGACCATTATCTATCCCATGGAAGTATTAAAGACACGTTTGGTCTTACGCAAAACCGGTCAATACAAGGGTATTTTAGATGCAGCCAAAAAGATTTACGTTCATGAGGGTCTACGCAGTTTCTATCGTGGTTACATTCCAAATATGCTAGGCATTATACCATATGCAGGCATTGATTTGGCCGTCTATGAAACACTCAAAAATAAAAATTATTTAAGTAGTCACAATACAGAACAACCCAGTTTTATAGTATTACTAGCAGGTGGCAGTGCCCCCTCAACGTTGGGTCAAGTGTGTTCATATCCATTGGCTTTAGTGAGAACACAACTACAAGCTCAAGTTGCGCTTAAAGCTAAACAATCTGGCTCGCCAATGGGAGGAATACCTTTAAAACAAGCTTGTGCTGGCAATGAATTTTCACCATCCGCATCATCAATAGATGCATCCATATCCCCAACAGCAACATCAGCGTTATCTGCAAAGAAAAAAAATGTTAAATTAATTACTTTTTTTTATTAAAAGTAAGTTTTCTTACCTTTACCAAATTAGTTTACGAAGTAACGCCGCTCTTCTTCTTGACTTTTCACACGCGTTGTTTTTTGACATTCCTCCTCCTCCTGTACCGAGCAATGACATCAATATAGCGTTTTTTTTAATCATAGTGTTTTTTTTAGGGTTGAATTTACGGATAGTGTTGCCGTGAAGTTTTTTTTTTTTTGTATTGTCACCAGGGGTATTCACATATGTTTTCCCTCCCATCCAGAATCAACGGATTGACTTCCGGAGTGGTGGGGTTTGTCGTGTCCCCCTGACGGGTTAAGTTTTTTTTAACTAAAAAAGAAGAAGAACAATACCGAAAACATCTGGCCGGAACTTGGTGGAATAATGAAACTAAAAAAAAAAGATGTCAGCCAGAAGAAAAAAAAAAGGCGGGAGGAACGGAGGGAAATAAGATAGGAATAGAAGAAGAACATGTGAAAAAGGGGCACTTGAAGAAATGATGTGAAAAAGGAGTGATGGAAGTGAAGAAAAAAAGAAAGAAGTGGAATATTTTTTTGGCTTGATATTTTTTTGAAACATATTTTTTTTTTGGTTGTTGTTATCAAATTTAATTTCATTAAAAATACAATAAATTAAAAACACACACAATATTAACAAAACAACATTTATTTAAATTAATGTAACACTCACCACACAATTAATTAATAAAACATACACCACACAAGTAATACACAAATAATAAAACACACACATATAGACGTGTAGATCGCATCAAAAAAAAAAATAAATATTTAAATAAAAAAAAACTGTTCCTGGATATAAAGTGCCGAGGAGAGTTAGAGACCGCTCCCTGGTCCCATAAAAAAAAGGGGAAAAACAACGGGCAGCTCCGACGGACTTGACCGAGACCTTGACCAAAAAAATAAAAACAAGTTGCCGATTTTTTTGGTTAGCATTTTGTGAGGGACGGTTGAGAGCCCTAAACATAACGTATTTTTGTTAGTTTAGTGTTCAGTACGGCGAACAACTTTTGTCTTGTTTTTATTTACGTACGAAAGACATGTACTTAAACTAACTCGAGCTACGTAATTTAATAATCTGCAAAATGGAGTAAAACACTCAGGTAAGTGAGCTAATACAATTATGTAAGGGTATATTTAGGGGCAGTTCCTAACAAATTAGGCCAAGGAACAGCCAAGGAAGAGGGTGGGCTGGCCAAGCAGCAGAATATCAGCTGCCAACCAGGAAAATAGAATGTTGCAATGTCCAGGGACAAGCACATTCCCCAAGTCTCGTAGAATAGGAAATGGAGATTGACATTTGGTATCAATCTCTTTTTGATTAACGACTTGTGCTTGGCTGATTTGGTGGACCGCACGCCCTCTACCGGCTTAGCCAGGCAAGATCACCATGCCAAGCGTTGCCAGCCAGTCATCCACGGAGTCCGCCTCAAGAGTCGTTGACAGCGTAATTTTTGAAACCAGTTTCGAACAGAGGACAGTCATAGGAATAAGAAAATATGACTTTCACTGTCACAAAACCGTTGAATAGGGGGTACCCCCTAGCAAACTTTTTTAAAGACCAATATGGGAAAAAAAATTTAATCTTGAATAAAATCTTAACCCTTCCTTGAGCGTAATTTTTGAAACTTGTTTTGAATGGAGGGCAGTCATGGGAATAAGAAAATATGACTGTCACTTTTTAAAAAACTAGAGACTAAGGGTACCCCCTAGCAAAATTTTCAAAATGCAGAAAATTTAAATTCAGTAATAAAATCTTGGTTTGAATACTTGTTATTCTTATTTGTTAAGTTTTTTTTATTTTTTGGTCTGTTGTATTATTATATGAATTTACATAATACCTAAACTCGATTAATCGCACATCCATAATGCTAAATAATAAAAAAGAATTTCATATATAATAATAAGTACCTGGTTGACCGAGCCTTGCTCGGGGCTTTATGATAAGCATTTTGAGGCAAATTTTAAAGTTTTTATATATTTTATTTTATACAGTTAGAGTTTAACTCATTTTGAATAATTTTGTAAATTGGTCATACCAACAGAAACCTCCGTCGACTCATGCTCAACAACTTTGCTAAAGATTATAGTCTGATCAAATACACAGTTATCGATTTAATTCATTTTGAGTAGTTTTCAGTGGCGCCACCTGAAGTCGTTCATACCAACTAAGAAACCTTCATCTGCTTATGCGTAACAACTTTGCTTATGATCATAACATGATCAAATGCACAGTTTACGATTTAATTCACTTTGAGTAGTTTTCAGTGGCGCCACCTGTCGGACTTTGGTCATTCCAATTAATAAACTTTCGTCGGCTTATCCGCAAAAACTTTGCTAAAGATTATAGCATGATTAAATGTACAGTTTACGATTAAATTGACTTTGAGTAAATTTCAGTGGCGCCAGCTGTCGAAATTTCTTCATACCAACTAAGAAACCTTTGCTGGCTCATGTACAACAACATTGCTAATGATTATAGGATGATAAAATGTACAGCTTACGATTAAATTGACTTTGAGTAATTTTCAGTAGCGCCACCTGTCGGAAATCATTCACACCAATTAAAAAGCCTTCGCCGGCTCATGCGCTACAACTTTGCAAAAGATCATAGCATGATTAAATGTACAGTTTACGATTTAATTAATTTTTAGTAATTTTCAATGGTGCCACCTGTCGGAAATTAGGCTTACCAATTTAAAAACCTTCGCCGGCTTATCCGCAACATCTTTGCTAAAGAGCATAACATGATCAAATTCACAGTTTACTATTCTATAAAGAACATATATACAGACAAACATTCATTTGTTTTAAAGTTATAACATTACTAATTTTCCCCCCTTATTATCCCCTAATTTTAAAAAGTTCCATATGCATATTTGGTACTTCGAATTCGGTACATTTTATTAAAACGCAGTTAACATAATTTTCCTATTCATTTTACTTTTTGAGATATTATGTTAAGTTATCAGTTTATCCCTTTTTTTACAGATTTTGGTCACAAAATCAAAAAAGTACCAAATACGTGTTCAATATTTCTTTCACATCTATTGACTGCAGTACAAAGTTCCTTTCTATATTCTTTAGTTTAAAAAATAAGAGTGGGTCAAAAAAGTACCAAAAAAAGTATTTTCACCCTTTTTTACCCCCTATCGGACATAGTTTCAAAAAAGTACCAAACACCTGTCCGCTTATTTTCAAAGGAGTTTAAAACGTAATTTTAATTTTGTTTCTATACCTATTAACTTTCGATTTTTCCCCCTTTTTACCCGTTTTTACCCTCTTAGAGGCAAAGGTTCCAAAAGTCCCTTCTTCTACGACCTATACATCAAAAACGGTACCCACTGTCAAAATTTTATCAAAATCGTTAGAGCCGTTTTCGGGATAGCCATTCTATATATATATATATATATATATATATATATATATATATATATATATATATATATATATATATATATATATATATATATATATATATATATAAATATATATACAATTATTGCTCGTTTAATAATATAAGATAAGATTATAAATGGCAATACTTTGTGGCAAATATTGTTTCAATTCCATTTATTTGACAGAAAGAACATCTGGCAGTATTGATATTTTTTTTCCTAAGATGGCGCAATTCGGACGCATCTCTAAAAAAGAAAATTAAAAATCAAATTATTTATAATTCCTTTCTTTTCTTATAGCCCATTCACACTATAAGTTTTTAGGTGTTTTCGGAAATGAAAACACCATCGAAAACTTTACCATTCACATTATGAAAATTTGACATTTCATAAGTTTTCGGAAGAAATTTATTTATTTACTCGCGATAAATTTAAAAAACCGAACACCAAATGCTTCCCACTTATTAGATTTTATTAAAAAAAACAATAAAATAATAACTTTTTCATCTCTTTTATAATTTTTTTTAGAAATTTTTAAAATTAAAATTATTCTTTTTTTATATTTTATTTTACACTGACATTTATTTTTGATATTTTCCCATTTTTCTAATATACAGTTGTAATAATTGGTATGAACTCAGTTTTGTATCGGTATTTTAATAGTTTTCAAATAAGTTTTCGTTGAAAACTCATACGGAAGGAGTTTTCGTTTTGTATGTGAAAACTTAAGTTTTCAATATTGTTTTGAGGCGAAAACTACTTTAACTAGTTTTCGAGCTCAATGTGAATGAGCTATTACCGGATTTGAAAGGCATTTATCAACATGTTTGCTGAATTAGATGAATTGAAATATATAAAATCGAGTGAAAAATTATACTGTATATGTATATCGTCGTGCTGCTCAGTTTCAAGGTCATACTTTACAATCTCAAAACTTGTCCACGTTCTTGGCCATCCAAAATAAAGTCCTTGACACAGTGAAAAAAAAATCCTCTTTTTGGTGATCATGTCAAGTAAATTTAGGAATTGGATCGTTACACCAATTAAGTTACCACGATGGTCAAGGAAAATCATTCAGATGCTGAAAATAAGGCAACATCTGATTTGGCTGCAATTGTTGTCGCAATGAACGAGTGTTGTTACTGAATTGTATTCTTGGAAACTTACATCCTACGGATCATCAGAAAAAACATTTTGTAAATTTTCCATAGAAAATTTTTGTATGAAAAAATATATTTAGAACCCGCTACTTCGTTAGCGGTACAATTGGAATTGACAAAGTTACAATTAAAAAGTTACAAAATTTACCAAAATAATTTTTTTACTTGTTTGTCGATTCCGATATAAATTAAATTAAATATTTATTGGTTCTTATGATACATATAGGGCAAAATAAGTACCTATCCTTTACTGGTGCCATTTTCAAAAAAGTACTAAAAACGCCTCCCTTATTTTCGCCTACCCAATTTTGATTGCTAACCTAATTTAAATCTTGCCGCTTTTAATTTTGAATATTTTATAAAAATTTCATTTTTTACCCCAGGTCAGCCAAATTAAAAAAATACCGAATACGTGTCCTGATATTTTTATTGCTGATCTTAACTCCATTTTTGTTAAGGAGGTATAATATTACCGATTTTTCTTTTTTTCACCACTTAATTGGAAAAAGTACCGAACACCTGTCACATATTTCTTCAATGTCAATCAAACAGTCCATAAATTATTCTACCTCTTTATTGGTTTAAACAATATACCTTTAAATTTTTGACACGATTTTGTCCTTTTGGCCAAATTAAAAAAAAAAAATTATCGAACCCGTGTCCTTTAATTTTTAGTGCTGATCATAGACCAATTTAATTTTTGTTACTATCACTTTTGATTTAGAAGATATTACGTTACCGATTTTTCCCCCCTTTTTACTGCAAATATTAAAAAAGGAACCAAACGCGTTCCTTAAATGTAAATAGACCCGTCTGTAAATTATACTTCTTGCTTTATTTGTTTAAATCATATTCATAGTTAAAACACAGAAAACACTTTATAGTTACCCGTTTTTACTCTTTTGTGCCCCATTTATCGTAAAAATGCCAAGCACTTTCTTATTTTTTTAGTCCTTATCAATTGTGATGTAAATTGAGTATTTATGTTTATTAGTTCAAAAGATACGTATAGGGTTAAAAAAGTACCAAAATATAGTTTTTACCCATTTTCTCTCTTATTAGTTCCATTTCAAAAAAAGTACCAAGCTCGTGTCCCCTTTTTTTGCAAGATGATCCAAATCCAATTTCAACTTTGTTTCTAACGATGTAAATTTCGGAGATATGATGTTACTAATTTATGCATTTTCTGTTTCTGTTTAACCACTCAGCACATGTCTTATACTTTTTCAATATGAATCCACCCGTCTGTAAATTATAGTACCAAGCTTGTGTCCCCTTTTTTTGCAAGATGATCCAAATCCAATTTCAACTTTGTTTCTAACGATGTAAATTTCGGAGATATGATGTTACTAGTTTATCCATTTTCTGTTTCTGTTTAACCACTAAACAGCACATGTCTTATACTTTTTCAATATGAATCCACCCGTCTGTAAATTATAGTTCTGGCTTCATTAGTTAAAAACCTACCCTTGAATATTTTTTATCTTTTTTACCTCAATTATCGTAAAAGTACCAAATACGTGTCTAATAATTTTTTGTTTCTTATCAATTGTGACGTTTACTGCGCTCTATGTTTGTTATTTCAAAAGATACGTATGGGTTCAAAAAAAGTACCAAAATATAGTTTTTACCCTTATTCGTACCATATTCAAAAAAGTACCAAATACGTTCCTATCGTTTTGAATTTCGGAGATATGACGTTACTAATATTTCCCATTTTTTCCCCTGTTTTAAACCCAAAACGGCCGAATTAAAAAAAAAGTACCGAATACATGTCCCTTAATTTAAAGTGGCAATCTTAGACCGATTTAGTTTTTGTTTCTTTCCCTTTTGGCTTAGAAGATATATTTTTACCGATTTTTACCCCCAAAATTAAAAAAAAGTACCATAAACGTATTTTACTTTTTTCATTGTCAATTGACCAGCCAATAAATTATGCTCCTGGCTTCATTAGCCTAAAAGATGTTCTTAGCTAAAAAGCAAAAAACCTACTCTTCAGTATTTTCTCCTCCAATAATCGCAAAAGTACCAAATACATGTTTAATAGTTTTTTAATGCCTATCAGTTGCGAGATAAATCGTGTTTCTATGTTTATTATTTCAAAAGATATATATGGATTAAAAAAAGTACCAAAATATAGTTTTTCCCCTTTTTATTCTTATTAGTACCATTTTTAAAATAGTAAAAAATACGTGTCCATTTATTTTTTTATCCGATTCAAATCCAATTTAAACTTCGTTTGCATCGGTGTTAGTTTCGGAGATATGATGTTACTAATTTTTCCCTTTTCTACCCTGTTTTACCCTTTAAAAGGTCGAATTTCAAAAAAGTACCGAACACGTGTCCCTTAATTTTTAGTGCCAATCTTAGATCAATTTAGTTTTTGTTTCTATCACTTTTGGCTTAGAAGATATACTTTTCCGATTTTTACCCCCAAAATTTAAAAAAAGTACCAAACACGTAGTTTATCTTTTTCAATGTCAATCGACCAGTCAATAAATTATACTTCTGGCTTCATTAGCTTAAAAGATATCCATGGCTAAAAACCAAAAAACCTACCCTTGCATATTTTCACTTTTTATACCCTTTTGTACCCCTTTAATCGCAAAAGTACCAAATACGTATTTAATTATTTATTAATATCTATCGGTTGCGATATAAATTATGTTTCTATGTTTATTAGTTTAAAAGATAGATATGGGTTAAAAAAAGTACCAAAATATAGTTTTTACCCTTTTTTATCCTTATAAGTGCCATTTTCAAAAATGTACCAAACACGTGTCCCCTTATTTTCCTAGCCGATTCAAATCCAATTTCAACTTTGTTTCTGTCTATGTTGGTTTCGGAGATATGATGTTACTAATTTATCACTTTTCTTACTTTTGTAGGCGGCTGATTTTCAAAAAAGTGTACACGTGTCCCTTAATTTTTAGTGCTTATCTCAAACCAGTTTAATCTTCGCTTCTATCGCTTTTGGTTAAGGAGATATAATGTTACCGATTTTTCCCTTTTTTACCCTTTTAATTGAAAAAAGTACCAAACACGTATTTGAAATTTTGTACTTGGCAATCGGCCTCTATATAAATTTTATTTGTAGCTTTATTGGTTCAAGTGAAATACAAAGAAAAAGAAAAATGGACCTACCCTAAATTTTTTTCCCGCTTGTACCACTTTTTTAACCCTGAATCAAAAAAGTACCAAACACGTGTCTAATATTTTTTTCTTGTTTACCGGCTCCGTTTTTAAATTTGTTCCTCTGTTGATTTGTTCAAAAGATACACATGAGTTAAAAAAAGTACCAACATTTTATTTTTACCCTTTTTACCCCCTATTTGTCCCATCTGCTAAAAAGTGCCAAACACATGTCTACTTATTTTTGTAGCTGATCCCAACGCAATTTCAATTTTGGGCCTATGACGTTTACTTCCGGAGATACAGCATTACTAACTTTTTGCTTTTTTACCCCCCTGTAGCGTCTTTAATGTTTTTAAATTTACTTTATAAATATTCTACTTGTTATAAAATTTTATATTATTATTTTTTTTTTGTTTTGTATAGATTTCTATCATTTTTGTGTTACAAAAATTTGATTTTTTAATGTTATAATTTCTAAAATAAAAACTCAATTAATTTTTATAAAATAATAAATATTTAAATAAAAATATAATAATAAAAATATTACTAAATTGGCGATCCTGCAAATTGAACCTAATAAACTTGAAGGAAATTATTACAAATTAAACATTCATCTTTAAGAAGGCGAACAATTTATCTTATATCTTATCTTATTTTATATTCTTAAACGAGCAATAATTTTATATATATATATATATATATATATATATATATATATATATATATATATATATATATATATATATATATATATATATATATATATATATATATATATATATATATTGCTATCTCGAAAACGGCTCTAACGATTTTGATAAAATTTGGACAGTGGGTATCTTTTTTGATGTATAGGTCGAAGAAGATGGGACTTTTGGAACTTTTACCTCTAAGAGGGTAAAAACGGGTAAAAAGGGGAAAAAATCGAAAACGCTATGTCTCCTAAAGTAATAGGTATAGAAACAAAATTAAAATTACGTTTTAAACAGCTTTGAAAATAAGCGGACAGGTGTTTGGTACTTTTTTGAAACATGTCCGATAGGGGGTAAAAAAGGCTGAAAATAGTTTTTTTGGCACCTTTTTAACCCACTCTTATATTTTAAACTAAAGAATATAGAAAGAAACTTGGTACTGCAATCAATAGATGTAAAAAAACATGAAACACGTATTTGGTACTTTTTTGATTTTGGAGCCAAAATGGGTAAAAAAGGGATAAAATGATAACTTAACATCTCCAAAGTAATATGAATAGGAACATTATACATTATGTTAAATGCGTTTTAAAAAAATGTACCGAATTCAATTGGCACCAAAAAAGTACCAAATATACATATGGAACTTTTAGAAATTAGGGAATAAAAAGGGGGAAAAATTAGTATTATTTTAAACAAATTAATGTTTGTCTGTATGTATGTTCTTTATAGAATAGTAAACTGTGAATTTGATTGTGTTATGCTCTTTAGCGAAGATGTTGCGGATAAGCCGGCGAAGGTTTTAAAGTTGATAAGACTAATTTCCGACAGATGGCGCCACTGAAAATTACTAAAAATTAATTAAATCGTAAACTGTACATTTGATCATGCTATGATCTTTAGCAAAGTTGTAGCGCATGAGCCGACTAAGGCTTTTTAGTTGGTATGAATAATTTCCGACAGGTGGCGCTACAGAAACTTACTCAAAGTCAATTTAATCGTAATCTGTACATTTAATCATGCTACAATCTTTAGCAAAGTTGTTGCACATGAGCCGACGAAGGTTTCTTAGTTGGTATGAAGAAATTTCGACAGGTGGCGCTACTGAAATTTACTCAAAGTCAATTTAATCGTATGCTGTACATTTAATCATGCTATAATCTTCAGCAAAGTTGTTACGGATAAGCCGAAGAAGGTTTATGAATTGGAATAAGCAAAGTCCGACAGGTGGCGCCACAGAAAACTACTCAAAATGAATTAAATCGTAAACTGTGCATTTGATCAGACTAAAATCTTTAGCAAAGTTGTTGCGCATGAGTCGACAGAGGTTTCTGTTGATATGAATAATTTCCAAAATTATTCAAAATGAGTTAAACTGTAAACTATGCAAACTATGTGTTGGTCGGACAAAATAAATCAAATAATTCAAAATTAACTGAATATTTCTACAATGTCTTTCCTCTAAATTTATTTTAGCACTTTATAATATAAAATATATAAAAACTTTAAAATTTTCCTCAAAATGCTTATCATAAAGCTCCGAGCAAGGCTCGGTCTACCAGGTACTAAAACCTTAACAACTAAAAGATTAGAAATCTTTATAAAATCTCTACTTATATATGTAATACACACACTGTGTGTAGGCAAGTTTGATCTTTTACAAATAAAAGACAAGTTTTTTGTGTCTTTATTATTGTTGAAGGTTTTTTAATCAGCAAGTGAAGTTCTCTGATATGTATATATCAGTGCTTCCATATACATACATATCCTTTATCAATTATCAATCAATTTACATTTATGAAAACAATTAATTTTGGAAACTGAAATCTTAAAAAAGGAATTTTGAACTACACCAAGAATTCAATACAAACTATCGTTACCATCAATCAAGAATAAAATAAAATCCCTGGAATTATCAAAACGACCACTAGTCCGATAAGTACTCATAATAAATACAATAATTAAATTAGTTTTAAGAATTTTTTTTTTTATTTAAAACCAACTTATCTTAATTTGTAACTTCTCTCAGAAAATACATATATAATTATAAAATGGTTTTACACGGTCTCAGAGTACTAACCAAGACGCATTTCATGATGCTTTTGCATCACAACCTTCAACTTCTCATAGTACCGCTGAAAATACCACAAACATCAATACGAATGCAACATTAATTAATTTAAAACTTCCACCATTTTGGACGTCGTGTCCAATGGCATGGTTTATACAGATAGATATGATATTTCAACTTCACAATATAGAAGAAGATAATTTGAAATATCAGTACGTAATCACTTCATTATCACAAGATACTATTTTAAAAATTTTAGACGTAATACAAAATCCACCTAATACTAATAAATATCAATCTGTTAAAACAACGCTTTGCGAAAGATTTTCTCTTAACAATGAAACTAGATTCGAAGAAATAATTTCCGATACTAAATTAGGTGACAAAAAACCATCTGAATTATTTCGAGAGCTTACAATATTAGCTACACAACTTTCTTTTGTTTCTCGAGAATTAATTTTTAAATTATGGCAAAGAAAATTACCTCAAAATTTACAAATACACATTACGTCTTCATGTTTACAATCGATTGATGAAATAGTAGTCTTAGCTGACAAAATTCATCAAATGCACAATTCCAGTACATCCACCATAAACTCTATCCAACCTTCAAATGATTTATTACAAAATGTAGCAGGAATAACTTCCATTTTAGCTGACAGTATAAATCAATTGAACTTAAATATTGCAAAACTCAACGAAAACAAAAAATATAATTCTTTTAAATACAATAATTTCCAAAAACAAAATATAAACAATAATATATGCTGGTATCATTCTCGATTTGGTAATAAAGCTCTCAAATGTGAAAGATCATGTAAATTTTTTAAAAATTTTCAAACACAATCTTTAAACTAAATAATCCCATTATGGCGACGACACATAATGAGGACCGTTCAACAGAATCACGTCGTCTATTCGTTACTGATTTTTATACCAAATGTAAATTTGTTGTAGATACAGGTGCAGACGTTTCTGTATTTCCTATCAAAAATTCAAAGGTGAAACAAAAAAATCTGAAATCCACCTTACTGCTGCTAATGGAACTTCAATACGAACATTTGGTTTTAAAACTTTTGATATTGATTTTGGATCTAACAAAAATTTTAGTTTTCCATTCATATTAGCAGATATTGAAATTCCTATTATAGGTGCAAACTTTTTAGATAAATTTAATATTCTTGTTGATATTAAAAATAAACGGCTTATTGATACGTCCAATAAAATAATATCAACAGCAAATTTAGGTCACTCAAATTTGTTTTCTTTAAAATTGGCTAATTTTAATTGCAAAATAATACATCTCTTAGAAAATTTTCCATCTATAACTAGTAAACCTGATTATTATAAAACTGTCACACATAATACAGTACATAAACTCGAAACTACTGGATCTCTTCCATTTAGTAAACCTCGAAGACTAGATCCCATAAAATTTAAAATTGCAAAAAATGAATTTGAGAATTTAGTTAAAATGGGAATTTGTCGTCCATCTAAATCTTCAGTTTGTTCACCACTTCATATGGTACCAAAAAAAGACCCAAATGATTGGAGACCTTGTGGAGACTAGAGACTTTTAAATTGCGTAACTCTTCCTGATCGTTACCCACTTCCACATATTCATGACATACATGTCGATTTAATAAACAAAAAAGTATTTTCTAAAATTGATCTTGTCCGTGCTTACCATCAAATACCTATGGCAGAAGAAGACATTCATAAAACTGCAATAACTACCCCTTTCGGTATGTATGAATTCATTAGAATGCCATTCGGTCTACGCAATAGTGCACAGACATTCCAAAGATTCATGAACGAAGTATTTGATGGATTAGATTTCGTCTTCACATATGTAGATGACATATTTGTTGCTAGTAGAAATGATGAAGAACATTTAGTCCATTTAAGACAAATTTTTGAAAGACTTGATAAATATGGTCTCAATATTAAACCATCGAAATGTATATTTTTTACAACCGAACTTGAGTTTTTAGGTTATAATATTTCTGAGAACGGCATATCTCCTTCCAGATCTAGAATTGACATTATTTTACAATATGAAGTACCAAAAACAATTAAAAAATTACACCAATTTTTAGGTATCATAAATTATTATCACAGATATACCCCACAATTAGCCAAATGTCTCATGCCTTTACATAATATTATAACTGAAGCAAATAAATCTAAATTAAAAGAAATTTGTTGGACCGAAAGCACTTTAAATGCATTTCAGGAAGTTAAAAACAAATTTGCTCTGAAAACACTACTTACGCATTTCAATAAAAATGCAAAACTATCAATTGCTGTTGACGCATCTCTTGTTGCTGTTGGATCAGTTCTTCAACAATATAACAAAGATCATTGGGAACCATTGGCCTATTTTTCAAAGAAATTAAACTCTGCAGAAGTTAAATATTCTACATTCGATCGTGAATTATTAGGTATTTACCTCACAATTAAACACTTCCGACACTTTCTCGAAGGTCGAGAATTTATTATTTTCACAGATCATAAACCTTTAGTCAATGTTCTCAATTCAAAATCCGAAAAATCACCTCGTCAAACACGGCATTTAGAATTCATTTCTCAATTCAGTAACGATATTCGACATATTTCTGGAAAAGACAATATAGTCGCCGATTCACTATCCCGTTTGCCCGAAATAAGTGCAATTGAGCAACCCAATATAAACCTAGAAAAATTATTTTTAGAACAACAAAGAGATGAAGTTCTCCAAAACATAATTGCTCTTCCAAAATCAAAATTCAGCTTAAAAGAAATACAAATTTCTGATAAATATAAATTATGGTGTGATATGTCCGGTGATACCTATCGCCCTTATGTCCCAGTTTCCCTGAGGAGAGATATATTTCGAACCCTTCATTCACTTTCACACCCCGGTATAAGAGCTACTAGGAAACTAATAGTAAATAAATATTTCTGGCCTTATATGAAAAAAGACATTAATAACTGGACAAAAGAATGTATAACATGTCAGAAATCTAAAATAAATGTTTATACTAAATCTGTTATTAAACCCATTCTAATTCCCAAATGTAGATTTGAACATATTCATATGGATATTGTTGGGCCTCTTCCTGTTTCAAACAATTTTAAATATATTTTAACAATCATAGATAGATTTTCTCGTTGCCCTGAAGCTTATCCTCTGAGAGATATAACAACTTCCACTATTGCTAAAATATTTGTCTATAATTATGTATCACGATTCGGAGTACCTTTAAATATTACCGTCGATAGAGGTTCTTAGTTTACTTCTCACCTTTTTAACGAAATCACAACACTTATCGGATCACACAAGATACATACATCACCATATCATCCTCAGGCTAATGGAATAGTCGAGAGATTCCATCGCCAACTCAAAACATCAATATTAACGAGTAATAATCCACAGAGATGGTCAGAAATGTTACCGCTAATTTTATTAGGATTAAGAACCTCTATTAAAAATGATTTAAAGTGTTCACCAGCTGAATTAGTCTATGGACAATGTTTGAAAATTCCCGGTGAACTTATTGTTAAATCAAAATACAATGTTTCTAGCGATTTTTTGCTTTTAAAATTAAGAGAACATTTTTCGGAAGTGAGATCAAAAGTAATTTATCACAACATAGAAAAATCTTACATTCTTAAATCTTTATCAAATTGTGATTACGTATTCCTTAAAGTTATACAACCATCTAAACTATCAACTCCCTTTGAAGGACCATTTAAAGTAATATCCAGAAATGACAAAACATTTACAATTCAGTATGGTAACTTAGTTCGAACTGTGTCAATAGATTTATTGAAACCAGCGTTCATAAATAAAGAAAATCAAGAATTAGTTGATAGTGCCGATAAAATCACTTATAAAATTATATAATTTTTTTTTCTGAGAGGGGAAGCTATGTAGCGTCTTTAATGTCTTTAAATTTACCTTATAAATATTCTACTTGTTATAAAATTTTATATTATTATTTTTTTTTGTGTTTTGTATAGATTTCTATCATTTTTGTGTTACAAAAATTTGATTTTTTAATATTATAATTTCTAAAATAAAAACTCAATTAATTTGTGTAAAATAATAAATATTTAAATAAAAATATAATAATAAAAATATCACTAAACCCCTTTAGAGGTCGAATTTCCAAAAATTCCTTCTTAGTGGATCTATACTTTGAAAAAGGAACCCGCTGTCAAAATTTCAGCTCTCTGGCTTTAGCCGTTTGGGCTGGGCGATGATGAGTCAGTCAGTCAGTCACGTTAGAGTTTTATATTTATAGATTTTTGGAACAAGTCTAGTTCAACTGAACCGCACCAATTTTTTTGAAAAATTTTTTCCTGTTAGGGGCCTTACATAGCTTTTGTTTGATAGGGTTTTTATGAGTCGGAAGATTTTGGTTTGGAAGATATAGTGCTTTAAAGTTCTGAAATATAAATCGATATATATCTCTTATTTTTCCACCGATAGTGACATTATATACAATGTATATAATGTCTTTTACATGATATATGTATATTATACATATATCATGTAAAAGTGCTCCGAAATATCTTTCAGAATCGACTTTTAATTAACCCATTAAGGAGTTATAGAGACAAATGTTAAATTTTACCCTTGGTTTTTGTACAAAAATGTCCATATCTCAAAAACTGATCGATATGACATAAACCAATGATATATAGAAATAAGTAGTCAACCTTTTAAGCTTTCATTTGTTACTAACAGTCAGCCAAAATATTTAAATAATTTAAAAATTTTTCTATAGAAAATTTTTGATATTAAAAATTTTTCTATAGAAAATTTTTGATATTAAAAATTTTTCTATAGAAAATTTTTGATATTAAAAATTTTTCTATAGAAAATTTTTGATATTAAAAATTTTTCTATAGAAAATTTTTGATATTAAAAATTTTTCTATAGAAAATTTTTGATATTAAAAATTTTTCTATAGAAAATTTTTGATATTAAAAATTTTTCTATAGAAAATTTTTGATATTAAAAATTTTTCTATAGAAAATTTTTGATATTAAAAATTTTTCTATAGAAAATTTTTGATATTAAAAATTTTTCTATAGAAAATTTTTGATATTAAAAATTTTTCTATAGAAAATTTTTGATATTAAAAATTTTTCTATAGAAAATTTTTGATATTAAAAATTTTTCTATAGAAAATTTTTGATATTAAAAATTTTTCTATAGAAAATTTTTGATATTAAAAATTTTTCTATAGAAAATTTTTGATATTAAAAATTTTTCTATAGAAAATTTTTGATATTAAAAATTTTTCTATAGAAAATTTTTGATATTAAAAATTTTTCTATAGAAAATTTTTGATATTAAAAATTTTTCTATAGAAAATTTTTGATATTAAAAATTTTTCTATAGAAAATTTTTGATATTAAAAATTTTTCTATAGAAAATTTTTGATATTAAAAATTTTTCTATAGAAAAATTTTTTTTCATATTAAAAATTTTTCTATAGAAAATTTTTGATATTAAAAATTTTTCTATGGAAAATTTTTGATATTAAAAATTTTTCTATGGAAAATTTTTGATATTAAAAATTTTTCTATAGAAAATTTTTGATATTAAAAATTTTTCTATAGAAAATTTTTGATATTAAAAATTTTTCTATAAAAAATTTTTGATATTAAAATTTTTTCTATAGGAAATTTTTGATATTAAAAATTTTTCTATAGAAAATTTTTGATATTAAAAATTTTTCTATAGAAAATTTTTGATATTAAAAATTTTTCTATAGAAAATTTTTGATATTAAAAATTTTTCTATAGAAAAAACTCAAGTATACAAAAAAAAACTTTTCTATAGAAAATTTTTGAAACAAAATTTTTGATATAAAATTTTGTTGATACAAAATTTTTTTATAGAAAATTGTTGATACAAAATTTTTATATAGAAAATTTTTGATACAAAATTTTTTTATAGAAAATTTTTGATACAAAATTTTTTTATAGAAAATTTTTGATACAAAATTTTTTTATAGAAAATTTTTGATATAAAATTTGTTTATAACAAATTTTTGATATAAGAAAGTTTTTTATAAAAACTCTTTGGTACAATAGTTTTCTACCGAAAATTTTTCAACAAAATTTCGATATTACTTTTCTATATTAAATTTTCGATACAAAATTTTTTTATAAAAAGCTTTTGATATAAAATTTTTTTATAGAAAACTTTTGATACAGCATTTCTTACAGAAAATGTTTGATACAAAATTTTCTAAATCAATTTTTCGATACAGAATTTTTTTATAAATAATTTTTGATATAAATTTTTTGATAATTAATTTTTTTACAGAAATCTTTCTATATAAAATTTTTTTGGAAAATAAAATTCGATTATCTTTAGATTTATGGTTTTATATTATCTCTTATAGTTTAACAGACAATTGACTCCAAACATTTTTTTGGCATGACTTTTGACCTTTTTGGCTTTTAAATCATTTGTGGTAAGACGAAAAGAAAATATAAATATAATAATTGAATTAGATGAAAAAAATTTTAAATTATGTATTTATGAGAACGAGCTGAGGGAGTTCGGTGTATCATGGAATGAGATGAAAGTGATGACTACCGATAAACTTACATGGAAAACATTTGTTGAGGCCCTATGTTCCACCAGGAATTAAAGGACTAAATATAATAGATATATTTGTTTATTTAAGCTAAATTAATTACAGCTTAGACATTTATAATACATAGAGAAAAAGTATAGATATATAAAAATATTTGTTTTTAGTATTTACATAAATAAAGTTAGTATGTATTTACATAAGTAAAGTTTTTTAGTATTTACATAAGTAACCCTACAAGAACATGACCAGTCATTTGACCGATCAACTGACTGGTAGTGCTGACTAATATATCAGTCAGCAGTTTCTATCATTTTATTAAGGCAAATATGAAAAAGCTGACCGAAACTTTTGTATGCATGTGATTTTGCTTCTCTTTCTTATGCATGTATCTGTATATCCGAACCGCTCACTCTAATAGTTTTAACTTATCAACGGTGATGTATATATCGGTCACAGGTGAGTAGTCAGTCTTAATGTATATATCGATCACAGGTGACCAAAATATCTTTTGTAGTAAAACAATATTATTAAACAGTTTAAGTTGTAAACAATTTATTTAATAATTTCATATTCAGATAAAAATTAAAATATTAGGTCTGCAACTTTCCTTCCGGCGTTTTCATCCGATTGAAAGGGCTGTTTAAACTGGGTACACGTCACTAAAAGCTGGTTGACATAGAGCCTTCTGGAAAATTTAAAATTTTGTTAAAAATAAATTTAATGTACTCCTTTAAAAATTATACTTTCCCTATTCCTAAATAACTGCTTCAAACGTTGTACTACCGACAATTGTGAGGTCTTATCATATTGTGGACTTAACAGGATATTTTCTAAAGAAAAAATTTAAGTTAATACAAAATTTTAGTTATAAAAACTTTGCTTTAGAAAAATGTTTGTTAGCTAATTTTTTCTGAAAAAAATTTGCATAAAACTAAATAAAAAAACTTACCTGCTTTTAAAATGATGACAGTTTTATTTATTTATAAGTTTTTTACAATTTCCATTAAATTTTGATTTGATTTTAAAAAGTATTTAATATATTTTTGCAATTTTTTATTTTTCGACAGTTTACAACGACGCTTGGCAAAATTGTGAAAATTATAATTTTGACAAATCATGTTGAAATGTATGCAAGAATGAAACAGCTGCAAACTTTGCTGTTGTTTCACTCTTACATTCACAATTTTGTAAAAATGTATTAGTAAAAAAATTTTGTATGTGTTAGTTTCGGTCATTAATTTCTTGTAGGGAAGGTTTTCAACCTCTTCAAAGTTCCAAAAAAACATTACATTGTTTTTTGTAACGCATAGAAATATTTGTCTTAGGCCCCCTTTTAGTATACCATGTTGCGGGTGGAATGGGTTTGCTTATTGCTATGTCCGTCCGTCCGTTTGCTTATTGATATGTCCGTCCATCCGTTTACTTATTGTTATGTCCGTCCGTCCGTTTGCTAATTGATATGTCTGTCCGTCCTTCTTTGATTTTATTATTTTTTTTTTGACAAAAACTCTTTAAAAGTGTATTATGAATTGAATAATGAATTAGTTTAATAGTACAGTGTTATAGATGTGGATATTGTGTGTTTATTTAAGCGGTTTGTTGCTGTTGCATTTGTTTAACAGCGGCCAATTGTTTCATCTCCATTACTTCTATCACAGCATTCAGAAAGCGACTTTTTTGTATTTGAATCTTTTCGATTTTTTATTGTTCCTGGACGTATTCAACGCGACGCTTAAAATAATCTTTGGATCCATCAAGATCCTTCTCTACATAGTAGCCAGTACCAACATCAATAAAGAAATTATCCAAATCCTTAATGCGACCAGACACATACATACTGCTAGTAAGGGGCACCAGAATTTGACGATTATTCTAATCGGGTTAAAATGATTCTAAAGCTTCCTTAGAACTGGCATATTTAGCTTTACAATTATACAAAGTTTGTAAAGATTCTTGAATACCGCTAATTTCCTGCTCAAATTCTTGTTTAATTTGTACCAATTGTTCCAAACTTAAATTGGCTAAATTGATTTGTTCTGGTTTATTTGTTGCTTTACTGGATGACATTGTTTATTTGTTATTTAATTCAATAGTTTTAATGAAATTTGCAAAATTCGTAACAAATGTTTTCTCCCAAAAAAAATCACTTTTCTTTATTGGATGGATCTCTTTTTATTCTTGATTTTTTGTGTGGAAATTCTCCACACATGTGTATTTTTCACAGGCATCTATCACAGACTGTTGTCAGCACTGCGTGTGGAACGTATCTATTACATATGTGTGTGTAGTATGGCAATGATAATACAGAGGTGGGGAAATTTCATTCATGAATTGAGTCAGCACAGTAGGGCGGGAAAAACAAAAAAGAAGACGAATAAAAAGAACAAAAACTAAATTTAAATAAAAAAAATGTAAAAAAGATGACTGTTAGGGCGGCAAAAGAATTGGAAAATTTTGGAAAATTGGATTTTCACCACAGGGGAAAAGTGGAAATCTTTATAGGTTTTGGACATAAATTAATAAAATAAGAAATCAAAAGCAAACAAGTTTGTGGTGTGCACACAAGTTTTTTTTTAAATCTGTAGTTAATGCTTATATTAAACACAAAAGTACATATTTTTTGAAATATAAAAAAAAGTGAGAAAGAATTAAATAATTTATTTAATTTTAAAGTAATTTTGTTCTTTTGTTATTAGTTTTAATAGAAAATACTGGAGACAATTCGCACAAATGGTGTTTTGTTAAAATATTATAAATAAAGAGAGAATTTATTTTGTGCAATGCACTTAAGTGAATATTTTTTGTTTTTATTAACCAAATCATTTAGCTGGCTAAGACGATCTATCTTTTGGGCCTATAATTTTAAAGGCGGAATCCTCAAGTAACTGGAGGAAATATTTGATGCCACCACAAAACCAATAAGCCTTAGCCAGGTAACACTTTTTTTGATTTCGTAAGAGTAAAAGTGAATTTCGTATGGGTATTTGAATAAGAGTGACACTGATAGAAATTCTTATAAACGCCATTTTTATGCGAAGGAAGAATCACCATTTTGATAGTTCGTTACTTTTTATTTGTTTACACTTTTGTTAATTATTTATTTCAGCTATAAGTTAGGCCATAGTTTTTATTTGCGTTATTTTTAATTTTTGTCTTTATTATTACGATAGATAAACCGGAAATTAAGTTAAAATCAAATGAAATAATCGCGTTTAGTTTGATTTGAAAGAATAAATAGTGTAAATATTGAATATTAGCCTTAGGGAGCTCTCTCAGGGTATTTGTATTAGTACGTTATAAGTTTTATTTAACAGAAAAGGAATGTTTGATTTAGACTTGAGGGTTGTAGTTTGAAAAATTTATATACATAAAAGAAAAACAACGCAATAAGAAGAGTCAGAAAAATATTTATATATTGTAATTAAAGATAAGAAAAATTTAATTTATGTTTCTTGGTATGTCAGGATATTTTATGTTTAGTTTTAAGATTTTTAACAATAAAAGAAAATTTGTATGATTGTGGATTTTAAATTGGAAATAATGTCTTTGAGCTAAAGAATTCGAGTGGTATGGAGGTAAAGTAAGGTTGGAGAAGGGGTGGTATTAGGGGTCACATTTGTATAGAATTGGAACTTCAATGTGACTAGGTTGGGAGGGCAAGCCAGAGGGCACAACATCAGCCTCTGAAGAAAATGTCGGGTATTGTGTTTGTATTGTAGTGTTAGTGTTTTGAATGTTCAAATTTTATTTTATGGGCAGTGTACCCAATGAGAGGGTTGGAACCCGCTGAGACATGCCACCCAGAGAGAGTTAGTCGGAAACCTCATTGGTCCCTACGACTGTTACAACCAATAGCCTTAAAACCACTATCTGAGTCGATTTAGGGATGTCAGTCCGTCCGTCCGTCTGACTGGACCCCTACGTAAACAATGTAATCAAAGTACAGGTCGCCATTCTAAAGATAATTTGATGAAATTAGGCGCAGATGATTTTTTTTTAAAGTGGGACCATGGCTATTGCAATTCGTCAAAATCGGTCTATTATTTATGGTACATCGCATAGGTCCACTTCCCAGAATTGATATTTTGTTCACAAATATCAATATTTTTTTATAAAATTTAAAACAAATACTGCTTATGTAAACTAAAATCAAATTTCGTTGAAATCTATTCACATTTGACCATAGTTCCCATGCAAACTTTTCTGTAAAAATGCACTAAATGAGACAAAAATCATAAATCTGAATATAATGCGAATTTTAAGTTTATTTTTTTTTGCATACATAATTTATGTAACAACTGTAATCAATTTGCCAAATTTCGAGATAATTGGTCTATATTTGACCCTAGCTCTCATATAAGTCCAAATGACAGAAACAGCTAAAATATATAAGTTTTAAGAAAATGTTTGTATGATGGCAAAATTTAGCAAATATTTGTCTTTATACAGGAAAAAGAACACATTTGACCATAGTGGTAAAGGGTCTCGTATGGTCAGGCTTGACCAACTATAGCATTTTCTTGCATGTTTTTGAATCAAAATTAATCGAAACATACTTAAAAACTGTAGTTACTCGTCGGACTTTAGAAAGATACCAAGAAAAAAAAGGGGAAGAGATAGAGAGCCTATTTGGAAGAAAATTAAAAATATTTTTTAATTTTTTCCTTTTTAACTCAATTATGGCCAACAAAGATGCTCTAGGCATATTAAATACTTTTTATTTTCGTGTACGGACAAATAAAATCAGCTGATTTCTACAAATGAAAATCACGCCGAAAAAATTAAAATCACATGATTTCAAGAACATCATTAAGTCGGTCAAGCACGACTATATGATACCCTTAACTACTAAGGTCAAATATGGAATAACAATTTAACAAGTTTTCGTCAAGTCTTTGAGACATATGTATATACATATGCTATGTGTTTTTTTTTAATTTCGAGATTTAGGTAGATTTATGTCAATTCCGGCTAAGGGCCTGATATGGTAGCTATGGTGGATAGATTGTTACCAAATTTCGGTTATTGGTTTATATTTACAAAATATTTATATGTGCAAGGTTTTAGTAATAAAATGCATTTATCTTTAGATCTATAAGCGTTTTTAAGGGTATTTAAACGACTTTTGACAGTGTTTCTTGTATGTGAGGTATGGTCAAATATGGGCCGATTCCAACAACATTCTGCACCCTTAATAAAATTATCATAAGCAATATTATTGCTGAATATTATTAAAATACAACTAAATTTGTGGTAGCAAAGTACTAAAAACTCGATTCCGGGAAGACATCCCTTTAAAATAAAAATATTTTTTATCAAAATTTGAATATGTTTTTTTTTTTCTTAATTTTAATATGAAAAATTTTCTATAGAAATATTTATACGAAAAATTTTCTATAGAAATTTTTATCTGAAAATTTTTTTATAGAAATTTGTTTATGAAAAATTGTATATTTTTAGACATTTTTAAGGGAAGACATCCCTTTAAAATAAAAATATTTTTTATCAAAATTTGAATATGTTTTTTTTTTTTCTTAATTTTAATATGAAAAATTTTCTATAGAAATATTTATACGAAAAATTTTCTATAGAAATTTTTATCTGAAAATTTTTTTATAGAAATTTGTTTATAAAAAATTGTATATTTTTAGACATTTTTTATACTTTTTGCTTGTTTGTACTAATTTTAGATTAATACTCAGTTTTTAAATTTTTTTGTAATATATTATATTTTGCAGAAAGTATATGAAAATCTATCTATTAAGATAAGAATTCGATTTATGAAACATTTTTCAATTTTTTTTTTTTATAAAAAGTTATTTAAACAATTTTAGTATACTCCAAGAGTATTTATACATATTTCAAAAAAAATGCCTTTTTATAATTTTTTTCAGAACTTTTTGGTTTACAGAAAATGATTCATTATAATAAAAATACCTTTGTTGAATGCCATATACTTTAAATTAAATTAAATACATGGCAACGCATGTGTTCTAAAAATTAGAAATATACCAAGTGGCAACCTAATTTGCCGGTGCTTTTAATCACAAATTATGCACAGATAGGACACTTAAAAAAAATAAGTCTGGCAACCAAGTTGTCGTTAACCCTTTATTTGAAAAGAGATAGCAAATGTTACTTTTTACATACCGTTGTCTCTTTTTAAATTCGGGGTAATGTTTGTTTACATTTTAATAAGAAAATTTTTTATTAGAAGCAACAAAATTAAGAAAAATTCTAATTTGCGCCAAAATTAGAATTGTTTCTTTAGTTTTGTTGCATTCAAAGGGCACAGCACTCTAACAAACACTGCAACATGTAAGTATTAGCAAATTATAATTTTAATATAATTATTAATAAATTTTATTTTCAGGTGTCTGTTGAAAGCATTTGGAATTGAAATTAGAAGAAATCGGTTTACATTTGACCATAGCTTCCGTACAACCTCGTTTAGGCCAATAAATAACAAATTATCACAATTTGGTAGGTATATAAAAGTTTTACATAAGCTCTAAAAAGGATATACATCATCAAAATCGGTTTTTATTCAACCATAGCTCCCATACAAAACAACAGCATCAAGAACAACAGCAACAAAGAAGTCTTATGTGAATGCTAGCCAGTGTGCAAAATTTTGTCACAATCGGTCACCATTTGACCATATCTCCCATATAAAAACTTTTGGAAACACAAAAATACCAAAAAGATAGGGGGTTTATGTCCGTCTGTACATTGAATGAAAGCACGATAGCGCCTTAAAAAAACAAATTGAGGGAGAAAACTTTGCAAAAGTATTTTCGATATCTTGAGAAAGTTGTGTATTGAAAATGGACGAAATCGGTTCACATTTAGTTAGAGCACCATAACCCCTCCCCGGGAATCACATTAATTGTAATAAATATGAATACAATTGCAATAGCTATGACGACTTAATTTAAAACAGAAGTTTAATGCAACTATTGGTCAGTATATCAAATAAAAAAAATAAATTAAATCTTAAACTGTGCTTCTAGGTTAAGCTGGAGGTTGACCATAATTATGCTATGATCTGTAGTAAAGTTGTTGCGCATTAGTCAATGAAGGTTTCTAAGTTGGTGCGATTAATTCTCGATAGATGTCGGCATTGAAAATAGTTTAAAATGATTTGAATCCGAAACTGTGCATATGCATTTGATTATGTAATGATCATAAGCAAAGTTGTTGGTTTTAGTTTGCAGAAGAAAATAACTTAATCTCGTATAGTTTTTTAACCGAAAAATTTTCTATAGAAAAATTTTTTTAACCGAAAAATTTTCTATAGAAAAATTTTTTTAACTGAAAAATTTTCTATAGAAAAATTTTTTTAACTGAAAAATTTTCTATAGAAAAATTTTTTTAACCGAAAAATTTTCTATAGAAAAATTTTTTTAACCGAAAAATTTTCTATAGAAAAATTTTTTTAACCGAAAAATTTTCTATAGAAAAATTTTTTTAACCGAAAAATTTTCTATAGAAAAATTTTTTTAACCGAAAAATTTTCTATAGAAAAATTTTTTTAACCGAAAAATTTTCTATAGAAAAATTTTTTAACCGAAAAATTTTCTATAGAAAAATTTTTTAACCGAAAAATTTTTTAACCGAAAAATTTTCTGTAGAAAAATCTTATAACCGAAAAATTTTCTATAAAAAAATTCTGTAGAAAAATTTTTTAACCGAAAAATTTTCTATGGACAAATTTTTTAAACGAAAATTTTAAAATCCGAACATTTTCTTCAGAAAAATTTTTTAACTGAAAAATTTTTTATAAAAAACATTTTTCGCCGAAAAAACTTTTTATAGAAATATTTTAACCTGAAAAATTTTTTATAGAAAAATTTTCTACAGAAAAATTTTCTATAGGATAATTTTTAACCGAAAAATTTTCTATAGAAAAATTATTTTTTTTTTTTAATTTTTAAAAATACAGTATGTATAAAAAACTACTGTTTAGATAAAAATAAAATAGAATATATTTTTCACGGGCACTTTTATTACATTTTTTTAGTAAATTAATAAAAACACTATATTTTATAGTTATTATTCAGATTTACACTCATTGATCTCTAAAAGAATGGTTACAGTCCAAGCCAAAGTCCTTAGCAGTGCCATCTTCAAATTGAGGTTTTTCATCAGAAAAGTTAAAATTAACCTATATGAAAATAATTGAATATAAGTCATAAATTAATGATTTTTTCTTTCCTAGAGTTAATTGAGGATATTTACGATTGATCCCGAGAAGATTTGCTCCAGACCAAGCCAAAGTCCTGTAGCAGTGTCAGGTCCAAATTGAGGTTTTTCATCAAAAAAAGGTAAATTGAAACTATATGAAAAAAACTAAATATAAACAATAAATTAATGATCTTTTCTTCCCTAGAGTTAGTTGAAGATACTTAAGATTGATCCCGAGAAGATTTACACCAGTCCAATCCAAAGTCCTGTAGCAGTACCAGGTCCAAATTGAGGGTTTTCATCAAAAAAAGGTAAATTGAAACTATAGGAAAAAAATTTAATACAAATAATAAATTAATGATTTATTCTTCCCTATATATAGTTGAAGATACTTACGATTGATCCTGAGAAGATTTGCTCCAGTCGGTGCTAAAGTCCTTAAGCAGCGCTAATGTCTAAATTTAGTTTTTTGTTAGCCAAAACGATTTATGATATGTAAATAAAAAATGTATGAGAAAAACCATTAGAGTATTTATTTTTTTCTATAATAGCTTGATGTAAGGAAAATTTGCCTAAATTCCTTTAATAATTTTAAAATCCGCTTCTTATTATTCTGCTTCTTCCATTCAGTTCTTGCCTTTTTCGTCAGATTCAATCTGATTTAAATTCTCACTTACTTACTGTTTGAAAAAAACATCTACTTACATCTGCCGGCTACAACAACTTTTCGCTGCAATAGAAGAAACTTTTGTTACTGAAATATTCTTATAAATGCAAATATATAACTTCAAACACATTACTTACCTTTAGACATTGCCTTTTTCCTTCGTTTAATAAGCAGTTTTTTACATTTTTATGAACTTTTCATTCATAAAAATAAGGATTAAAATTGGTTGCCTCTAAATTTTTTTTACAAAAAGAAGCTGAAAAGAGAATTTTTAGTTTTAAAAATACACCTCTTAGCTTATAAATAAATTGAATTTGCCACTTACCTGGTTCAATTGTATTTCTTTAATATTTTAAACACTTTTTGTTTGATTATTTTAATTTATAATTTTAAAAAGAAAATTATTGTAAAATTTTCAACCCCGAATTGTTTTGTTTTGATTTTTATCATATGTAAATGTTGTACCATATAGCTGTTTTCACTAGCACATTGTTTTTAAGGCATGTAGTATATTACTTGTTTTTCAGATAAAAGGGTTAAGATGGCGGCACAAACTGCTGTTAATCCACTTTTTGAAACGTCACAAGTAAGGTGTCTGCTTAGTTTGTGCTTTTAATAATTTTACAGTACGTTTACACACGTAGGTGACTTGTTACAAGTTGTGTATACGTATTCTTCTGACATGCAAGTAAAAAAAATCACTGGCAATCAAAATCGCTTGCCAGTGAGCCTACAACTTGCAGAAGTGTGATTGTGTTAGTAAAAAAATATAAATGTATTGAGCTTGCACTTGCATGTGTAAATGCCGTGTTAACCTGCCAACAAATAGGGAAGATATAAAACTTTTTTATAACAACAACAAGGGATATAAAACGGTGTTCCCATGGCAGTCTGTTCTTTGTATTTATATGAGTGAAACTGATAATTTTAAAACATTTCAAAACTTCTTTTAAAAACTTTGTTTAACTAAAAACTGTATGGGGTATAGTGTGATATAACAAACTTATCCCAATTAGGCCCTCTATTACCCCTATATAGCCGAAGTAATATACAACGTCATTTTTCGGAGTTAGGGCACGGAAAGTAAATTGAGTGAAATTTGACTATTTCAAAACTTTTTTTAACAACTTTGTTCTACCAAAAACGGCGTGGGGTATAGTGTGATATAACAAACTAAGCCCAATTAGGTCCTCTATTACCCCTATATAGCTGAAGTAATATACAACGCCATTTTTCGGAGCCCTAGGAAAGTAAATTGAGTGAATTTTGAAATGAGTTATGAGTAAGAGTTTATTTTTAATTTGCTTTCAATTTTTATTTTTGTAACTTATTTTAACTTAATTTTTATTTATTTTTTTTTTATTAATTTATATACTTATTCATATATGTACATAATACAAAGCCTTCAATGGCTGCAAAGCACAAAAACACTAGTCAATTAATTTAAAAACACAACAAAAACTAAAATATTATAATTATATTATACAAAACAACTTAAATTACTAATACGAATTAATAATTTTTTATTTGTTGAATTTATTTAATTTTATTTTCATGTTTTTATTGTAAAAGTTGTATATCTTTTTTCTAAAACTCATTGTTGCCACATTAAAAAATGTACTAAGATGAATAAAATTTTTTTAAAATTCTAAGAGAAATTAAAACCTAACACAAATATTTTAATCACTTTGAGTGAAAAAGAGAAAAAACAAAAAAAGTTTTATATCTCCGTTTTATATTTTCACGCCGATTACTGATCCGTACTTTTGACATTTACCAAGTGTACTTTGACATTTTGTCGGCCTTCTATTTTTATTCTATGTTTAAAGTTACAAAACAAGAATATATTTTTTTTATTTGTATGAAAAAAAATTAAGGTGCTGCTGCTTCACTAAAATATATCTACGGGCCACGAAACAATACTTCGTGAGAACCACTATATACTTTGTTCTACTTTTCTCCAAATTTTATATACCTTCCGGAAAATAGAAATTTACAATAAGTTGGTATAATAATCGTATATATGGAGGCCTAGGCCTTTTTTGACGCCAATTTACTTCGAAAAATCCAGGATGAACCAAAAATGATTGTCTAGGAAAAATTTCATACTGAAAAATTTTGATACCAAAATTTTTTGTATAGAAAAATGAAGATATCATCAATTTTTCTAAGTATCTTTTTTCCATCACCAACAAAAAATCTATGACGAAATTTTACTTTTTTGACAGTTTTTCTGAGTAAGATCTTGTTTTTTATTGTATCTCAAGGCAAAATTTTTAGATCTAATTAAGAGGTTAAAATTTGCTGAAGCGAGAAAAGCAATATTTCGAATAGTTTACGAGAAATAGACTAAAGAATCAGTACATGTTATTTTGAAAATTGAACTAAAATCTATTCGCTGTCGAAAACTTAAGAAATGAATTAAAAAAATCTTAGCTAATAATTTGAAATTCAGCTAGGGTTTTTCTTCCACAATCATTAACATTCCGATTTTAGGGTCTCAATTGGTCTACGATTTTAGTGCCTCTTTAGTAATTTATTTATGAATTAGGTGGTTAGTATATAAAAACAAAATATTACAAGCTATGAAGTAGAATTTTCACGTTAAAAATATGAAACTCGATTTTAGTTTTGTAGTTCACGATTTATACAAAATATACATTGAATAAAAAAACAGCAAAAATACTTTTACCCACTTTTCTTTTCAAGTAAATACATCTTGGTATTTGTAAACTGTTTCATTTTATTTTTATTTATGAATTAGGTGGTTAGTGTATAAAAACAAAATATTACAAGCTATGAAGTAGAATTTTCACGTTAAAAATATGAAACTCGATTTTAGTTTTGTAGTTCACGATTTATACAAAATATACATTGAATAAAAAAACAGCAAAAATACTTTTACCCACTTTTCTTTTCAAGTAAACACATCTTGGATTAGTTGAACTTAGCGTGAGGCCGCCGGAACGGAACGTCACAGCTGATCGTTTCTATTGTGTGTAAAGCAGTTAGAGCAGTTAGTGAATTCTGCTGTCACTTTACCTTAACGTCTGAATCTGTTGAAAATAGAAAATCCTTAAGTTCTTAAGTGACATTAATCAAGAGTGTTGTCAATATGTTGATATGGAAGGACGCTAAAATGAAAAATACATTGTAAAAACGCTTAATAATATTTGTAGTTTTATAATTATACTGAAATTATAGCATAATTTTCATGAATAATGTTCATAGTTAATTTTTCATATAATATATTAACAAATTATCTGTTTTTATACAATGTCAGAGTAATATATATGGTAATTTTTTTACAAAAAAGTTAATTTTATGTTATTTATTGAGCCGAAAGTTTGATAGTCGAAATGGTTATGTTAATAGGCCTTTAAGAAGCTGTGATGAGATGGCGCTGTTTTATTTTAACAAACCTGAAGCAGTTGAGTATTTTAAGGCCGATATTTCTGATGTCATTGCTGAGTTACTACCACATACACTCGAACAAGTGTTCTAATATTGGCCAACTCGGAAGAGTTAATGGTAAGACCGCGACATCCACATGAATGAACTAATATTCCACCTCTTACCAGTAAAGTTTTACAAATAAATTTGCGTAATTTCAAAAGGATTTTTGAATTTTAACATATAAAGTTTTTATTGACCCACCCTTAAATGTCCCACCCTATATAGACTTCTGTATAAAATATTAGACTTCTGTATAAATTGTATGTATTCGGCAGAGCCCAATATTACTCTATATATGTTGTTTTTTAATAAACATAGAATTTAAAAAAGTCGCTATTAAAAACAGATTTAAAAATCGCTGTAACTCTTTCGTATATTTCACTACTGACAACACTGTACAATCAGCTGTTTAAATATAAACAAATCTAAAAATATCAACAAGTTGAAAAAAAGTGCAAAAGTGAAAAACAAAAATATAAACATTTGAAGAAATTTAATTCAAAGTGAAAAATAAAAATATAAAAATTTAAAGTAATTTTAAAAAATTTAAACACAAAAAATTTCTTTCACATCCATTGTTTTTCTTTTTTGTGTATACAACAAACTATTCATTTTGTTTGTTTATGTCAAAATCATATGGCACGTCTTAACTTTTTAAGTTGTTCAATAACTGTTCTAAAGTCAGACGTTAAGTTGGCCGTTAAGGCAGCCTCACGATCAGTTCAACTAATCCACCCTTAAACTGTTTCATTTTATTGTAAGAATAAAGTTTAATTTTTGAAAAATAGTTTTGGGCCTTTAGTGTCACCAAACAAAAATAAAAACCTTAAAAAGAGCACTGAAGAAAGACCAGTACTAAAAGCACTGAACTGACAACGCTGACAAATTTTTTAATCCCTCTGATTGAAAGAAAGAACAAATATTAATGTCTCCGTTTTTTATCTTCATGGCTATAAATTAAATTTACTGGCAACGCTAAAAATTTGTAACGAGTACTCTTAATTTGCCAGACTTATTACTCAGTATTTAAATACTCAAGTCCTTGGCATAACTAATGCATGTGTTTGTTACATATATTTGCTAAAAGCAAAATTTAATACCTCAAAAAAAAAGTGAGTTTTTGATTAATATATTAAGAAGTTTTTCTTCGAAATGCTTATAGCTTAAGAATATATTTGTCTATTTACAACATTTTTAAAAGTTGGGCTCTAGGTAAACATGTTCAGTTATTTTTACATAAAATTATGGCTTAAGTCTAGTTCAGCTGAACTGCACCAATCCTAAAAATTTGTATAGCCCATAAAGAACTTTTAATCTTAAGAATAATAGTGTAAAAATTTTTTGTCGGAAATTTTTGGTTTGGGAGATATAGTGTTTTAAAGTTCCGAAATACAAATCGATAATAAAATCGATATACTCTTATTTTGGTACCGATAGTTGCAATATGTATATCATGTGAGAGTGGTCCGAAATATCTTTCAGATGAGATATCTCAATCGGCTTTTTATTAATCCATTAAGGATTATTAACAAAATTGTTAAATTTTACCCTAGGTTTTTGTACACAAATGCCCATATCTCGAAAACTAACCGATATGACGTAAACCAATGGTATATATAAGTAAGTAGCAAACCTTTTCAGCTTTCATTTGCATCCAATAGTGAGCCAAAATCTTTAAACAAAATAGAGATATCGAGGGTTAAAGTTGATTTTTTGTATCTTTCAGTAATTTTATGGCCCATAATTTTTTAATTTTAAGAATAATAGTGAAAATGAAATAAAATATGAAAAATTATTTAAAAAAAATCGCGCGATTTTTTTTAAATAATTTTTCGCCTACGGCGCTTTCTGCATTTTTATTCCTATTCCTGCGGAGCTTCCTTCATTTTTATTTTATCATTAAAAACTAATGTCAAATAAAAATTTATATTGAGAAATTATTTCCAAAAAATCGCTTGCTAAAAATTTTTACACTACTATCTGAAAATAAAAAGTTTTTTATGGGCCATAAAAATGATTAAAATCGGTGCAGTTCAGTTAAACTAGACTTTAAAACTGAAAGATTAAAAATAAAAATCAAATTTAAGCCTCAATATTTTTGTTATCTTTAAAGATTTTGGCTGACTATTAGTACCAAATGAAAGCTTGAAAGGTTGACTGCTTATTTCTGTATGTCATACCGATCAGTTTTTGAGATATGGACGTTTTTTTACAAAAAACAAGGGTAAAATTTAACATTTTTCTTTATAACTCCTTAATGGGTTAATTAGAGATTGAGATACCTCTTCTGAAAGATATTTCGGAGCACATTTACATGATATACATAATGTCACTATCGGTGGAAAAATAAGAGAGAAATATCGATTTATATTTCAGAACATTAAAGCACTATATCTCCCAAACCAAAAGCTTCCGACCCATAAAAACCCTACCAAACAAAAGCTATGTAAAGCCCCTAACAAGAAAAAAAAATTTCCAAAAAATCGATGCAGTTCAGTTGAACTAGACATGTTCCATCGATTTTAGCCAATTTCAATAGCAAACAAGTAATAGCCCATTCAGATTATGAATTCTTATGAGTTTGTTTTTTGATAACGAAAACTCTACCGGTTCACATTTTGGGAATAAGACAGTTAATGGGTTTTCGGCTGTAAAGAATTTTTCACTCTCGGTTTACGAGCACCAAACACTTAATTATTAAATATATCTACTTTTACATTAGTCACGTTTGGCTTATGAAGTCTTGAATTTGTATGAGAAAAAACTGACAAAATTAAATTTGATACAAATCTGACCATACTATCAGGTTTACGAAAATTTTAAAAATTTGTATGAAATTTAAGGAAAATAAAGTAAAAACTGATGACAAAAATGTTCGTGTGTGAACGTGAAAGCAGGTTCAAAAGAAATTTGAAGAAAAACTGATCAAGTAAACCCGATTCGTGTGAAACGGGACTAATTATGATATAAGTTTAAGGTAATTCCATTGGCTTTACTAAATTTTAAATAAGAATTTTTGAAGTTTGAATTTTATGTATATATTTGAAGAAGTATTTGAGGATTTTTTTTTCATAATGTATAATGGATATTAAATAATAATTTTGGTAAACTAAAATAAGGTAATAGGGTGAGTGCACCAGTAACCGGCGCTCTAACTTTCTTCTTTTTTGAATCTGATGTACTTTATTATTTAAGACATATATTATGGTTGTTTGTAGTTATTACCAGGGACTGTTCCGGTTATGACTTTTATAATAAAACTCAGAAAATAACTGTTATTTTTTATTTTTATTTTTTTAATCCGAAATAAAAGTTATTTTTTGATTTTTATTTTTTTAATCAAAAATAAAAGTTAATTTTGCCTTTTATTATATCGCACAAAGTCTGCCGGTTATTTCTGTCGTTTATTATATCGCAAAAATTCTGCCGGTTATTTCTGTCGTTTGTTATATCGGACAAAGTCTGCCGGTTATTTCTGTCGTTTATTGTATCGCACAAACTCTGCCGGTTATTTATATCGTTTATTAAATCGCACAAATTCTGCCGGTTATGATTGCCCTTTTTTATATCGCTCAATTTATAACGAGTATGTTTGTTTCATATTTTTTTGCACATTTTTTGTCGGTTATTTTTATTTTAATATTATATCAGGCAATTTTTGCCTGTTATTTTAAAATTTAATTTTTTTAAACAATCTCTGATCTTTTATAATATACTTTTTCGAGCAGCAATTTTTTTTTTTAATTTTTTCTTGTAAAAGTGACAAATACAAATTCATTATCAATAGAAAAAGTCTCAAAAAATTATATTCTCTATAGAAAAACTGCTTTCAAACAGTATTCCCTATACAAAAATGTTATACAAAAGTATTCTCTATAGAAAAACTGTCATACAAAAGCATTCTCTACAGGAAAACTGTTATGCTGAAGTAATTTCGACAGTAAAACTATTATACAAAAGTATTCTTTTATTATTTTGGGAAATTTTTAAAATATCCTGTAAGTTTGGGAAATTTTAAAAATTTCCCATTACTTTGGGTAATTTTGACAATTTCCCATTATTTTGGGAAATTTTGAAAATTTCCCATTATTTTGGGAAATTTTGAAAATTTCTCATTATTTTGGGAAATTTTGAAAATTTACCATTATTTTGGGAAATTTTGAAAATATCCAATTATTTTGGAAGTTTTGAAAATTTCCCATTATTTTGGGAAATTTTGAAACATTCCCATTATTTTGGGAAATTTTGAAAACATTCTATTATTTTGGGAAATTTTGAAAATTTCCCATTATTTTGGGAAATTTTCCCATTATTTTGGGAAATTTTGAAAAATTCCCATTATTTTGGGAAATTTTGAAAATTTCCCATCCCTTTTGGGAAATTTTGAAAATATCACATTATTTTGGGAAATTTTGAAAATTTCCCATTATATTGGGAAATTTTGAAAAATTCCCATTATTTAGGGAAATTTTGAAAATTTCCCATCCCTTTTGGGAAATTATGAAAATTTCCCATTATTTTGCGAAATTTTGAAAATTTTACAGTGAAGGAGACGTTGGCATATTGCCCTTATTACAGATAATAAGATTTGGTACTAATAGTCAGCCAAAATTTTTAAAGATAACAAAAATATTGAGGCTTAAATTTGATTTTTATTTTTAATCTTTCAGTTTTGAAGTCTAGTTTAACTGAACTGCACCGATTTTAATCATTTTTATGGCCCATAAAAAATTTTTAATTTTCAGATAGTAGTGTAAAAATTTTTTGCAAGCGATTTTTTGGAAAAATTTTTCAATATGAATTTTTATTTGACATTAGTTTTTAATGATAGAATAAAAATGAAGGCAACTTCCCAGGAATAGGAATAAAAATGTAGAAAGCGCCGTAGGCGAAAAATTATTAAAAAAAAAAATCGCGCGATTTTTTTGAAATAATTTTTCATATTTTATTTCATTTTCACTAGTATTCTTAAAATTAAAAAATTATGGGCCACAAGAATTACTAAAATCGGTGCAGTTCAGTCAAACTAGACTTTGGAACTGAAAGATACAAAAAATCAACTTCAACTTTAACTTTACAAAAAATCAACTTTGAAAATGTCCCTTTATTTTGGGAAATTTTGAAAATTTCCCATTACTTTGGGAAATTTCGAAAATTTCCCATTATTTTGGGAAATTTTGAAAATTTCAAATTATCTTGCGAAATTTTGAAAAATTTCCCAAAAGAGATGGCAAATTTTCAAAATTTCCCAAAATAATGGGAATTTTTCAAAATTTCCCAAAATAATGGGAATTTTTCAAAATTTCCCAAAATAATGGGATATTTTCAAAATTTCCCAAAATAATGGGAAATTTTCAAAATATCCCGAAATAAAGCGACATTTTCAAAATTTCCCAAAATAATAGGATGTTTTCAAAATTTCCCAAAATAATGGGAATTTTCAAAATTTCCCAAAATAAGTTGAAATTTTCAAAATACCCCAAAATAATGGGAAATTTTCAAAACTTCCCAAAATAATTGGATATTTAAAAATTTCCCAAAATAATGGGAAATTGTCAAATATACCTAAAATAATGGAAAATTTTCAAAATTTCCCATTATTTTGCGAAATTTTGAAAATTTTCCATTATTTTAGGTATATTTGACAATTTCCCATTATATTGGGAAATTTTGAAAATATTCCATTATTTTGGGAAATTTTGAAAATTTTCCATTATTTTGGGAAATTTTTAAATATCCAATTATTTTGGGAAGTTTTGAAAATTTCCCATTATTTTGGGGAATTTTGAAAATTTCCCATTATTTTGGGAAATTTTGAAAAATTCCCATTATTTTGGGAAATTTTGAAAACATCCTATTATTTTGGGAAATTTTGAAAATGTCCCTTTATTTTGGGAAATTTTGAAAATGTCCCTTTATTTTGGGAAATTTTGAAAATTTCCCATTATTTTGGGAAATTTTGAAAATTTCCCATTATTTTGGGAAATTTTGAAAATTTCCCGTTATTTTGGGAAATTTTGAAAAATTCCCATCCCTTTTGGGAAATTTTGAAAAATTCCCATCCCTTTTGGGAAATTTTGAAAATTTCCCATTATTTTGGGAAATTTTGAAAATATCCCATTATTTTGGAAAATTTTGAAAATTTCCCATCTCTTTTGGGAAATTTTGAAAATTTCCCATTATTTTGGGTATATTTGAAAATTTCCCATTATTTTGGGAAATTTTTAAAATTTCCCATTATTTTGGGAAATTTTTTAATATCCAATTATTTTGAGAAGTTTTGAAAATTTCCCATTATTTTGGGGAATTTTGAAAATTCCCCATTATTTTGGGAAATTTTGAAAAATTCCCATTATTTTGGGAAATTTTGAAAACATCCTATTATTTTGGGAAATTTTGAAAATGTCCCTTTATTTTGGGAAAGTTTGAAAATTTCCCATTATTTTGGGAAATTTTGAAAATTTAAAATTATCTTGGGAAATTTTGAAAAATTCCCATTATTTTGGGAAATTTTGAAAATATCCTAATATTTTGGGAATTTTTCAAAATTTCCCAAGATAATTTGAAATTTTCAAACTTTCCCAAAATAAAGGGACATTTTCAAAATTTCCCAAAATAATAGGATGTTTTCAAAATTATTTGGGAAGTTTTGAAAATTTCCCATTATTTTGGGAAATTTTGAAAACATTCTATTATTTTGGGAAATTTTTTTTCCCATTATTTTGGGAAATTTTCCCATTATTTTGGGAAATTTTGAAAAATTCCCATTATTTTGGGAAATTTTGAAAATTTCCCATCCCTTTTGGGAAATTTTGAAAATATCACATTATTTTGGGAAATTTTGAAAATTTCCCATTATATTGGGAAATTTTGAAAAATTCCCATTATTTAGGGAAATTTTGAAAATTTCCCATCCCTTTTGGGAAATTATGAAAATTTCCCATTATTTTGCGAAATTTTGAAAATTTTACAGTGAAGGAGACGTTGGCATATTGCCCTTATTACAGATAATAAGATTTGGTACTAATAGTCAGCCAAAATTTTTAAAGATAACAAAAATATTGAGGCTTAAATTTGATTTTTATTTTTAATCTTTCAGTTTTGAAGTCTAGTTTAACTGAACTGCACCGATTTTAATCATTTTTATGGCCCATAAAAAATTTTTAATTTTCAGATAGTAGTGTAAAAATTTTTTGCAAGCGATTTTTTGGAAAAATTTTTCAATATGAATTTTTATTTGACATTAGTTTTTAATGATAGAATAAAAATGAAGGCAACTTCCCAGGAATAGGAATAAAAATGTAGAAAGCGCCGTAGGCGAAAAATTATTAAAAAAAAAAATCGCGCGATTTTTTTGAAATAATTTTTCATATTTTATTTCATTTTCACTAGTATTCTTAAAATTAAAAAATTATGGGCCACAAGAATTACTAAAATCGGTGCAGTTCAGTCAAACTAGACTTTGGAACTGAAAGATACAAAAAATCAACTTCAACTTTACAAAAAATCAACTTTGAAAATGTCCCTTTATTTTGGGAAATTTTGAAAATTTCCCATTATTTTGGGAAATTTTGAAAATTTCCCATTACTTTGGGAAATTTTGAAAATTTCCCATTATTTTGGGAAATTTTGAAAATTTCAAATTATCTTGGGAAATTTTGAAAAATTTCCCAAAAGAGATGGCAAATTTTCAAAATTTCCCAAAATAATGGGAATTTTTCAAAATTTCCCAAAATAATGGGAATTTTTCAAAATTTCCCAAAATAATGGGATATTTTCAAAATTTCCCAAAATAATGGGAAATTTTCAAAATATCCCGAAATAAAGGGACATTTTCAAAATTTCCCAAAATAATAGGATGTTTTCAAAATTTCCCAAAATAATGGGAATTTTTCAAAATTTCCCAAAATAATGGGAAATTTTCAAAATACCCCAAAATAATGGGAAATTTTCAAAACTTCCCAAAATAATTGGATATTTAAAAATTTCCCAAAATAATGGGAAATTGTCAAATATACCTAAAATAATGGGAAATTTTCAAAATTTCCCATTATTTTGCGAAATTTTGAAAATTTTCCATTATTTTAGGTATATTTGACAATTTCCCATTATATTGGGAAATTTTGAAAATATTCCATTATTTTGGGAAATTTTGAAAATTTTCCATTATTTTGGGAAATTTTTAAATATCCAATTATTTTGGGAAGTTTTGAAAATTTCCCATTATTTTGGGGAATTTTGAAAATTTCCCATTATTTTGGGAAATTTTGAAAAATTCCCATTATTTTGGGAAATTTTGAAAAATTCCCATTATTTTGGGAAATTTTGAAAACATCCTATTATTTTGGGAAATTTTGAAAATGTCCCTTTATTTTGGGAAATTTTGAAAATGTCCCTTTATTTTGGGAAATTTTGAAAATTTCCCATTATTTTGGGAAATTTTGAAAATTTCCCGTTATTTTGGGAAATTTTGAAAAATTCCCATCCCTTTTGGGAAATTTTGAAAAATTCCCATCCCTTTTGGGAAATTTTGAAAATTTCCCATTATTTTGGGAAATTTTGAAAATATCCCATTATTTTGGAAAAGTTTGAAAATTTCCCATCTCTTTTGGGAAATTTTGAAAATTTCCCATTATTTTGGGTATATTTGAAAATTTCCCATTATTTTGGGAAATTTTTAAAATTTCCCATTATTATGGGAAATTTTTAAATATCCAATTATTTTGGGAAGTTTTGAAAATTTCCCATTATTTTGGGGAATTTTGAAAATTCCCCATTATTTTGGGAAATTTTGAAAAATTCCCATTATTTTGGGAAATTTTGAAAACATCCTATTATTTTGGGAAATTTTGAAAATGTCCCTTTATTTTGGGAAAGTTTGAAAATTTCCCATTATTTTGGGAAATTTTGAAAATTTAAAATTATCTTGGGAAATTTTGAAAAATTCCCATTATTTTGGGAAATTTTGAAAATATCCTAATATTTTGGGAATTTTTCAAAATTTCCCAAGATAATTTGAAATTTTCAAAATTTCCCAAAATAATGGGAAATTTTCAAAATTTCCCAAAGTAATGGGAAATTTTCAAAATTTCCCAAAGTAATGGGAAATTTTCAAAATTTCCCAAAATAATGGGAAATTTTCAAAATGTCCCAAATAATGGGAAATTTCCCAAAATAAAGGGACATTTTCAAAGTTGATTTTTTGTAAAGTTAAAAGTTAAAGTTGAAGTTGATTTTTTGTATCTTTCAGTTCCAAAGTCTAGTTTAACTGAACTGCACCGATTTTTTAGTAATTCTTATGGCCCATAATTTTTTAATTTTAAGAATAATAGTGAAAATGAAATAAAATATAAAAAATTAATTAAAAAAATCGCGCGATTTTTTTTAAATAATTTTTCGCCTACGGCGCTTTCTACATTTTTATTCCTATTCCTGGGAAGCTGCCTTCATTTTTATTCTATCATTAAAAACTAATGTCAAATAAAAATTCATATTGAAAAAATTTTTACACTACAATCTGAAAATTAAAAATTTTTTATGGGCCATAAAAATGATTAAAATCGGTGCAGTTCAGTTAAACTAGACTTGAAAACTGAAAGATTAAAAATAAAAATCAAATTTAAGCCTCAATATTTTGTGTTATCTTTAAAGATTTTGGCTGACTATTAGTACCAAATCTTATTATCTGTAATAAGGACAATATGCCAACGTTTAGGGTGAAAGATAGAGAAGAAGTGATAGGCATCACGCTGACTAATAACAGAGGTAACCTTATTGATAAGTGGAGGGTCTCTAGCGAGTGCTTCTTTTCGGATCACTGCTTGATCTCCTTCACTGTAAATTTCAATAAGGCTAAACAAGAACCCTTTAGGAATCCCAGGAAAACAAACTGGGAAAACTTTAGTAGGCTCCTTGACGCCAGGACAGCAAATATTCCCTTGGGAGTTTTCTCTCTAAAGGAATCGGATGCCCTGGTGTCGGTACTCAGTAAAAGCTATTTGGACAGCTACCATGAGAGCTGTCCTTTAACTTTCCCTGGGAAACGTTAACAACCCAGGTGGTGGTCTACGGATCTTAAAGATCTCAGAACTAAAGTCAGAAGGTTGTTCACTAAGGCCAAACTCACTCATTTGGAGGAGGATTGGTCAAGGTACAAAGAGGCAATCAACAGATATAAAAGTGATCTCAAAAAGGCCAAACGGACTACGTGGCGCGACTACTGTGAGTCCATCGATTCAGTTAATGATCTATCCAGATTTAGACGGATGCTATCCAGGAACCCTGCGGTTCCTGGTTTCATGCAGAAGTCAGATGGCTTGTGGACTGAGTCGAGCCTAGAGACACTAAATCTGCTTATTGACACTCATTTTCCAGGTAACAGGAATTTAGACCCTGTACCGAGTATACCGATTACGGTAGATTCGGTCGCAAGACCGAACATTTTGATAGATAAGATAGTCACCATGGAGAGAATTAAATGGGCCGTGAATTCATTCTTGCCGTATAAATCGGCCGGTCCAGACGGCATCATCCCTGCTATGCTTCAGAATTCCTCCGACCATTTTCTGTCAATTCTTCGGTCCATTTTCGTTAGCTGTCTACTTGGGGGCTTTATTCCAAGTGGATGGAGAGAGGTTAGGGTGATTTTTATACCAAAGGCAGGGAAGGCTAGTCACTCAAAACCAAAAGATTTTAGACCAATCAGCCTATCGTCTTTCCTTTTAAAGACACTAGAGCGACTGATTGATCTCTATCTTAGGAACTCGTTAGAAACACGCATCATAAGTAACGCTCAACATGCTTACCTTAGGGGTAAATCTGTTGAGAGTGCACTCCATGATGTGGTTGGTGAAAAAGGGCTAGATTTCAAGGAATACACATTGGCAGTTTTCTTAGATATCGAAGGAGCTTTCAATAACATCACGATTGACGCCATTAAGAACGCGCTTATTGAAACGATTAACGCCATACTTAAAAGATTTGACTATCTAGGTAGGAAGATTGTCGCCTATGCTGATGACGTGGTAATACTGGTATCGGGTAAATACCTGAATACAATCAGTGAAATCATGGAATCGGCACTAGGCGACCTTTCCTCCTGGGCCAGGACAAAGGACTGGGGGTCAACCCTGAACAAACAGAGTCACCAGGAGGTACAAAGTTGAGTCTTTCAAACTTCCAGTACTTAGTGGAGTAGAGTTAGGACTGTCGTTAGAAGCCAAATTCCTAGGCATCATTCTAGATAGGAAGCTATCTTGGATGAGGAACACGCTCGAGAGGATGAAAAAAAGGACTTAACGCCTACTACTTTTGCAGGAACTCAGTAGGCAAGAGCTGGGGATTAAACCCAATGGTAGTATACTGGATATACACAACCATTGTAAGACCAGTTCTGACATACGGGTGCGCAGTATGGTGGGAAGCGGTAAACAAAGTCTCCTTCCTTAGCCTCTTGAACAAAGTCCAAAGGAGCAGTAGTGTAGGCCCTAAGGAGGACTCCTCAGTCGGCCTTAGACGTGATGCTGTCTACTCCTTTTAGACCTATTCATAAAGAGAACAGCAACCAGATGTCTGCTAAGGCTGCATGAGTCAGGCATACTTAGGCACAGGCAGACAGGACATACCAGCATACTGAACCGAACGAATGTTCCTTGCTTTCAGTCAGATTCTACTGCATCTGACTATCTAGTCAAGGAACTGGTGTTCAGTTCTGTACCAGAGGTCGTTATTCCTGATAGAACTAGCTGGGATAATCGTCAATCGCTCTTTGAGGGGAACTCGATCTTCACAGATGGTTCTAAAATGGAAATCGGCACTGGCGCTGGTGTTTTCTTAAGAAACCAGAATATTAGGGAATGCTACAGGCTTAGAGATGAGTGTAGTGTTTTTCAAGCAGAAATCTTCGCCATTCTGAAAGCCACGAAACTTACCTCACACAATATTCCTGTGTATAGTGAGGTGACAATCTACGTTGATAGTCAGGCTGCTCTTAAAGCCCTAGAAGGATGTAGCATTACCTCAAAACTAGTCAAGTTATGTAGATCAGCTATAATCAGCCTGGCTGATACTTATAGGGTAAGACTTTGCTGGGTTCCTGGTCATTGTGATATCGAAGGCAACGAAATTGCTGACGAAATCGCAAGACTTGGCTCGAGTCAGGACCTGATACTCGCGGTGACAGAGATAGCTCCACCTATATGTCACCTTTTTATGGGCATCAATTCTTGGATCGGTGAGGAAACAGCTAAGAACTAGCATAACTTGGACACTTGCACGATATCTAGGACCTTATGGCCCAACTTAGATATACTCAAGATTAAGCTTCTGCTAGGTCTTAGCAGAACCAGTCTTAGGAAATGCATAGGTGTTCTAACTGGACACTGCGCACTGAATTCCAGACGTAGTAGATGGGATGGAGCAATTCAGGACATCTGCGGACTATGCTTAGACGCGGACTCGTCCGAAACGGTCGAGCACATCCTCTGTCACTAGGCAATAGATTCCATGAGGAACTAGGAGACATACAGCAGTGCAAACTGACTGATGTTGTTGGTTTTATTTTGGGACTCAGATGGCTTAGTTAGACGGGGCTCTTCCCCCTAGGGTAGCGTTTTTTGGTCAACACTTCTCTTCTATGCGATTTTCCTTCTCTATCTTTAACACTTTCTAGAACTACTCCCTTCACTCTTTCCACTCTTTCTCTTTCCGCTATCATTTATTTACTTTCAGAAAGGATCACAATGGACCCGAAGGTCTCCGAGTGTAGATGCCACTCTCCTGGCATCACTTTTTCAACCTAACCTAACCTATTAGTACCAAATGAAAGCTTGAAAGGTTGACTGCTTATTTCTGTATATCATTGGTTTATGTCATACCGATCAGTTTTTGAGATATGGACGTTTTTATTTCTGTATATCATTGGTTTATGTCATACCGATCAGTTTTTGAGATATGGACGTTTTTGTACAAAAACCAAGGGTAAAATTTGACATTTTTCTCTATAACTCCTTAATGGGTTAATTAGAAATTGAGATACCTCTTCTGAAAGATATTTCGGAGCACATTTACATGATATACATAATGTCACTATCGGTGGAAAAATAAGAGAGAAATATCGATTTATATTTCAGAACTTTAAAGCACTATATCTCCCAAACCAAAAGCTTCCGACCCATAAAAACCCTACCAAACAAAAGCTATGTAAAGCCCCTAACAAGAAAAAAAAATTCAAAAAAATCGATGCAGTTCAGTTGAACTAGACGTGTTCCATCGATTTTAGCCAATTTCAATAGCAAACAAGTAATAGCCCATTCAGATTATGAATTCTTATGAGTTTTTTTTTTTTTTTTATAACGAAAACTCTACCGGTTCACATTTTGGGAATAAGACAATGGGTTTTCGGCTGTAAAGAATTTTTCACTAATATATATCTACTTTCACTAATATATATCTACTTTTCCATTAGTCACGTTTGGCTTATGAAGTCTTGAATTTGTATGAGAAAAAACTGACAAAATTGAATTTGATACAAACCTGACCGTACTATCAGGTTTAGGAAAATTTTAAATATTTGTATGAAATTTAAGGAAAATAAAGTAAAAACTGATGACAAAAATGTTCGTATGTGAACGTGAAAGTAGGTTCAAAAGAAATTTGAAGAAAAACTGATTAAGTAAACCCGATTCGTGTGAAACGGGACTAATTATGATATAAGTTTAAGGTAATTCCATTGGCTTTACTAAATTTTTAATAAGAATTTTTGAAGTTTGAATTTTATGTATATATTTGAAAAATCGTTGCCACATTTTTACAAAGTATTTGAGGATTTTTTTTTCATAATGTATAATGAATATTAAATAATAATTAATTTTGGTAAATTAAAATAAGGTAATAGGGTGAGTGCACCAGTAGTCGGCGCTTTAACTTTTTTCTTTTTTGAATCCGAAATAAAAGTTATTTTTTGATATTTATTTTTTTAATCAAAAATAAAAGTTAATTTTATTATTATATCGCACAAAGTCTGTCGGTTATTTCTGTCGTTTATTATATCGCACAAAGTCTGCCGGTTATTTCTGTCGTTTATTATATCGCACAAATTCTGCCGGTTATTTCTGTCGTTTATTATATCGCACAAAGTCTGCCGGTTATTTCTGTCGTTTATTGTATCGCACAAACTCTGCCGGTTATTTCTGTCGTTTTGAAAATGTCAATTTATTTTGTAAAATTTTGACAACTTCCCATTATTTTGGGAAATTTTGAAAATATCCAATTATTTTGGGAAGTTTTGAAAATTTCCCATTATTTTGGGAAATTTTGAAAAATTCCCATTATTTTAGGAAATTTTGAAAACATCCTATTATTTTTTGAAATTTTGAAAATTTCCCATTATTTTGGGAAATTTTGAAAATTTCCCATTATTTTGGGAAATTTTGAAAATTTCCCATTATTTTGGGAAATTTTGAAAAATTCAAATTATTTTGGGAAATTTTGAAAATTTCCCATTATTTATTTTATATCGCACAAAGTCTGCCGGTTATTTCTGTCGTTTATTATATCGCACAAATTCTGCCGGTTATTTCTGTCGTTTTTTATATCGCACAAAGTCTGCCGGTTATTTCTGTCGTTTTGAAAATGTCAATTTATTTGTAAAATTTTGAAAATGTCCCTTTATTTTGGGAAATTTTGAAAAATTCCCATTATTTGGGGAAATTTTGAAAAATTTCCATTATTTTGGGAAATTTTGAAAATATCCTGTTAGTTTGGGAAATTTTGAAAATTTCCCATTATTTTGGGTAATTTTGACAACTTCCCATTATTTTGGGAAATTTTGAAAATATCCAATTATTTTGGGGAGTTTTGAAAATTTCCCATTATTTTGGGAAATTTTGAAAACATCCTATTATTTTTTGAAATTTTGAAAATTTCCCATTATTTGGGAAATTTTGAAAATTTCCCATTATTTTGGGAAATTTTGAAAATTTCCCATTATTTTGGGAAATTTTGAAAATTCCCCATTATTTTGGGAAATTTTGAAAATTTCCCATTATTTTGGGAAATTTTGAAAAATTCCCATTATTTTGGGAAATTTTGAAAATTTCCCATTATTTATTTTATATCGCACAAAGTCTGCCTGTTATTTCTGTCGTTTACTATATCGCACAAATTCTGCCGGTTATTTCTGTCGTTTTTTATTTCGCACAAAGTCTGCCGGTTATTTCTGTCGTTTTTTATATCGCACAAAGTCTGCCGGTTATTTCTGTCGTTTATTGTATCGCACAAACTCTGCCGGTTATTTCTGTCGTTTTTTATATCGCACAAAGTCTGTCGGTTATTTCTGTCGTTTATTGTATCGCACAAACTCTGCCGGTTATTTCTGTCGTTTTGAAAATGTCAATTTATTTTGTAAAATTTTGAAAATGTCCCTTTATTTTGGGAAATTTTGAAAAATTCCCATTATTTGGGGAAATTTTGAAAAATTCCCATTATTTTGGGAAATTTTGAAAATATCCTGTTAGTTTGGAAAATTTTGAAAATTTCCCATTACTTTGGGTAATTTTGACAATTTCCCATTATTTTGGTAAATTGTGAAAATTTCCTATTATTTTGGGAAGTTTTGAAAATTTCCCATTATTTTGGGAAATTTTGAAAAATTCCCATTATTTTGGGGAATTTTGAAAATTTCCCATTATTTTGGGAAATTTTGAAAATTTCCCATTATTTTGGGAAATTTTGAAAATTTCCCATTATTTTGGGAAATTTTGAAAAATTCCCATTATTTAGGGAAATTTTGAAAATTTCCCATCCCTTTTGGGGAATTTTGAAAATTTCCCATTATTTTGGGTATATTTGACAATTTCCCATTATTTTGGGAAATTTTGAAAAGTTCCCATTATTTTGGGAAATTTTTATAACATCCTATTATTTTGGCAAATTTTGAAAATTTCCTAATATTTTGGGAAATTTTGAAAAATTACCGTTATTTTGGGAAATTTTGAAAATTTCCCATTATTTTGGGAAATTTTGAAAATTTCCCATTATTTTGGTAAATTTTGAAAAATTCCCATTATTTTGGAAAATTTTGAAAATTTTCCATTATTTTGGAAAATTTTGAAAAGTTCCCATTATTTTGGGAAATTTTGAAACATCTTATTATTTTGGGAAATTTTGAAAAATTCCCATTATTTTGGGAAATTTTGAAAAATTCCCATTATTTTGGGAAATTTTGAAAATTTCCCATTATTTTGCGAAATTTTGAAAATTTCCCAAATAAAGGGACATTTTCAAAATTTCACAAACTAATGGGATGTTTTCAAAATTTCCCAAAATAATGGGAATTTTTCAAAATTTTCCAAAATAATGGGAAATTTTCAAAAATCCCCAAAATAATGGTAAATTTGCAAAACTTCCCAAAATAATTGGATATTTAAAAATTTCCCAAAATAATGGGAAATTTTCAAAATTTCCCAAAATAATGGGAAATTTTCAAAACTTCCCAAAATAATGGGAAATTTTCAAAATTTCCGAAAAGGGATGAAAAATTTTCAAAATTTCCCAAAATAATGGGAAATTTTCAAAATTTCCCAAAATAATAGGATGTTTTCAAAATTTCCCAAAATAATGGGAATTTTTCAAAATTTCCCAAAATAATGGGAAATTTTCAAAACTTCCCAAAATAATTGGATATTTTCAACATTTCCCAAAATAATGGGAAATTTTCAAAATTTCCCAAAATAATGGGAAATTTTCAAAATTTCCCAAACTAACAGGATATTTTCAAAATTTCCCAAAATAATGGGAATTTTTCAAAATTTCCCAAAATAATGGGAATTTTTCAAAATTTCCCAAAATAAAGGCCCATTTTCAAAATTTTCCAAAACAAATGGGAAAGTTTTCTATAAAGAATACTTTTGTATGACAGTTTTTCTATAGAGAATACTTTTCTATAACATTTTTGTATATGGAATACTGTTTGAAAGCAGTTTTTTCTATAGAGAATATCATTTTTTTAGACTTTTTCTATTGATAATGAGTTTGTATTTGTCACTTTTACAAGAAAAAATTAAAAAAAAATTGCTGCTCGAAAAAGTATATTACAAAAGATATCGCTCAGAGATTCTTTAAAAAAAATTAAATTTTAAAATAAAAGGCAAAAATTGTCTGATATAATAATAAAATAAAAATAACCGACAAAAAATGTGCAAAAAAATATGAAACAAACATACTCGTTATAAATTGAGCGATATAAAAAACGGCAATCATAACCGGCAGAATTTGTGCGATTTAATAAACGACAGAAATAACCGGCAGACTTTGTGCGATATAATAAAAGGCAAAATTAACTTTTATTTTTGATTAAAAAAATAAAAATCAAAAAATAACTTTTATTTCGGATTAAAAAATAAAAATCAAAAAAATAAAAGGCTTACGATCAAATGAAAATATGGCCCAAACGAATCAAAACTGTTTAATTCAATTTTAAAACAAATGCTTTTCTGAGTGTGCTTTTTTTAATTAAAAATTCGAAAATAACGGTTATTTTCAGTCCCTGGTTATTACAATTCAATGTTGTAGCGATCCACCATTAATCAATACTTCTTTTATTTATTTTTTTCATTCTTGTTCTTTAACATTATTAATGTAATTGATTAACCTCATTTAAATTTAACGTTCGATAATCATCTTTCATATAACGAGTTATTTTATTTTGTACGTCACTAGCATGTGTGACTGAATATGTACAAAAACACTGCAATAGTAAAGTAAAGCTCTTTCATTTAGTTGAAAGCTCTTTCGTTAAGTTTTAATCTCTTTTGAGAGTTAACGATCATTTTATGAACAAAAAGCTCTTTTCGATTGCCTATTAAAGCAGAGCATCAAACGAAAGGAGCTCATTCTTATTTGCAGGTTGGATTGAGTGGTCACAAGCAACCACACTTACGGATACAAACTACGTGATGACGATGGTCATCGTTGTTTATTATTTAAGTGTGTATGTTTGCTGAAACACAAGTTATTGTTGGTTCCGATAGGAGGCCGCATGACTGTTGTTTCTTGAACGCTCATTCTTATTTGCAGAGTGTTCGTGTTATTCTTGTTTGCTGTTTGCGAGTTTCCAAAACAAATTAAAAGACTTTTATACTTTGAAAATAAAAGTATATTTGAAAATAAAAAACTTTAAACTAAAATTATATTTGAAAATAAAAAACTTTAAACTAAAATTATATTTGAAAATAAAAACTTTAAATAAAATCTTTTTTTAATAAAAACCATTATAATGTGGTGTTTTTTCTAGTTTAGCAAAAATGATTTAAAAAATGTTTCTGTTAAAATTTAAGAATTTACACTTTTTTTCAAAATTCGTACCTTTTTCCAGTAGTCGGCAAATATTTTCCAGTACACGGCATATTGTGATCCTATTGTCGGCATGGTATTTTGTACAAGGAAAACATACATTTTTAATCAAATTGAAATGTTTACTTATATAAACAAAGTTTTTTTACATTCTTTTCGATTTTCAAATTAATTATTATGCAATTTAACCGCATAAAAACAATAAAAAAAGGGGAAAATAAATCTTAATTGAGATCTTTGAGATTATGAAATGCATTATATGTATAGTTCCCACACAACATTCCAATTTGAACAAGGGATACTTCTTTCAGACAATGAGTTGCATCCGTTAAATATCATTGACCATAGAGTCCGCGTCACTTGGGTCCATGATCCCTTTGTGTTTTCTGCAGGAGAGAATAATACTAACATTGTAGTCTATCGCTTATAAGAGGCTCAGCTAGAGCCAGCCGAATGTGAACAATGTGAACAACTTTTAGTAAAAGAAATAAAATTATTATTGTCTCGATTTACTTACTGGATTTTTACAAATTTTCTGTTCGTTTACTTTTCTTGTACAAATGATTTCTTCTTCTTCTGTTATCCTTGACTCCCAGTGGAGCATAGGGCCTCAACCATCCTTTTATATCGAACTCTATTGCGAGATGTTAGGCATACATTATTTCATGAATAATTTGCTGCTTGTAACATCAATTGACCTTCTCCACGTTCTAGCAGGTGCACCAACACGACTTGTGGATTCCAACCAAGTGCTTGTCGAGCAATGTTGGTATTTGGCCTTTGAAGTGTGTGGCCTATCCATCGCCATTTCCGTTGACATACCTCTATAGAAGAAGTGATTTGGTTTGTAGCGTTTAGTAGATCTTAGAATTTGCCGCAAGCATTTGTTTGCAAAGGTTTGTAGGCGCTTATCGATGGCATTTGTGCGTTTCCAAGTTTCGAAGCCGTAATACAAGATGGACTTGACATTCGAGTTATATATTCGTAACTTAGTTGTTGTTGATATTTGCCGAGATTTCCATATAGTTCGGAGAATGCCGAATGCAGATTTTGCCTTATTAATACGCTATTCAATATCCTCGTCGGCTCCACCTTTTGTAGATAGCAAACTACCAAGATAATTAAAGGTTCCTACACATCCAATACCCTCGTTATCCACATTGATGTGCGGCGACGGGTTTGTGCCATAGCCTCCAGGCATAATCTTTGTCTTGGAAATATTGATTTTAGCCCAGCTGCCCTAGATTCAACAGTAATGGCGCTAGTGTTTTCTTGAAGGTGAGCTGGTCTTTGGCTTAGAAGACATACGTCATCGGCGTATACAAATGATTTGGTGAGAGTAAATTTGTACATTTACTCAGCAAATACTCAGCTTACTGGACTTTTACTGGAAAGTAAGCGAAAAGTCCTTGCAATAAAATAATTTTTTTTATAATTTTGTTTTTTTTTTTGTTTTTTTTTAACTGACATTTATTTTTTGTTATTTTCTTGTTTTTCTATTATTCAAAGTCCTTTTAAAAGGAATTTCCACGATAGAATACGCACCGTGTTATACGCGAATGTATAATATCATCCATTCATCCCAATTGTTCTCTTCCTTGAAAGAACTCATGTATTCATTTAGAACTTTATGATTTCTTTCTATACTACCTAAAGTTTCATGGTGGTATGCTGTTGAAGTTACATGTTTGGTTTTTATAAGTGTACATAATCTATTAATAATTCGTTCACAAATTCAGTTCCTCTGCCCGTTTTGATTGTATCGAAACATCCGTATTTTAGTATAAATTTTTCTACTAATATTCTTCCTATTTCAACTGCTTCTTTAGTTTCTATTGGAAATGCGTCAACATATCTTGTTAGCTCGCATTGTGCTGTTAATATATATCTGTATCCATTAGATATTCTTAATGGGCCTACAGTGTCTAATTGTATAACCTGAAATGGTTTTGTTGGTTTATTAGTTATTTGAATTGGTGCCTTGGTATCCATAATGACTTTGTTCCTTTTACAAGATTCGCAATGACTGATGTAATCTTTGATCATTTTATACATATTATTCCAAATGTATTTTTGCTTTAATCTAATGACTGTTCTACGTACTCCTGAATGACGTCCGTGTGGAGTTTCATGATATTCTTTTATTATCTCTTCTTGTCTATCCTTATCTAGTATTCTTTCTGGTGGTTTAAATAATGTATTAAATCTATAGGTCTATGTCTATACACTCAGAATATTATGTAAGTAAAATTAACTAAAAATGTAATTTGAAATAAATGAATATTCATTTAAAAACCGGTCAACTGATTTTTCATTCAAATTCAATAAATATTTCATTTAAATTTAACTGACAAATACTTCAACTACATTTTAAGTATTAACAAGTAAGAGTGGTATATTCGGCTTTGCCGAATCTTGGATACCCTTCACCAATGGTGTTGCAAAAGTACTTAATGTAATTCCAAGCAAAATTTGGTTATACTAGTATTATATGCAAAGAGTCTTTAAAATTAAGAGTCGGAAAAAGAAAAGCTTTTCGGTGGCGTCATCATCTAGAATAGTTATGCACCCAAAGGTTAGGTTGGGCAGGTGGCTGATGTCTAGGGAAGCTTCACTTGGGTTTTTAAGTGGTCCCTTTGTGAAAGATAATGATTACTAGACTACAAGTAGAGAATGCATATTTAAGCCAGCCAGTAGCTTCGAAATAAAATAGACACATATTTTACGAACATTTAATAAAGTTCGATAGACCAGATAAACCATGCAGAAAAGATGCTTCAAAATGTAGATGCCCTTACATTTGCAATAGCACATCGATTTGATGAAGTTTAGGTATTCTGGCATGCAACCCAAAAACACAGTGCCCAGTGAGGGTTGTGCACTTTAATACTTTAATTCGTACGAATTATCCAACTAGTAAAAGTTCTTGATTAGTTATGTAAAACTCTGAAGTTAGCGGACTGATTTAGGTCAAAGCTTTAACAATGATAAGCCATAAAATTATAGGGTATACACTCTTAGTTTTAGATACATACGTGAAATATATAGCTTTTGAATGGATGGATATCAGCTTTGTCGGAAAAGTTATTAAAGATTTACTTATTTATCTGAAGTTAGTTAATTAATTAAAATGAACACTTCATCAATAATATTTGGGATGTATTGTTCTTTCGATCTGTCCGATGGATGTTTGAAAAGTTTTGCTCTAGTTCCTTGTGCAATTTTAATGTGATTTAATTTATCAGCATTAAATCGATTCCCGGTCGGGGTTATATGGGAAATTTCACTAAATGTGAATAGAGCTCGCCCATTTTCAATATCGAACTTTTCAAGAGATCAGAAATACTTTTGTCAAATATTGTCCCTCTAGAAAGTTTATTTTTGGCGCTATCGCCCTGAATATCAATATTGTACAACGTCTTTATACTAAATGTCATCATCGTATCTTAGGCGAAGTTATAAGGGATCAATTGTCAAACGTGAACGGATTTTTCCCAATTGCAATTAAAAAATTTAAATTTTCGTTGATATGTGAGATACTTACATACATATGTAGGTTTTGAACGGATATCATGTAGTTAGCTGCATTTTTGTACTTCCTAGGAAGTTTACCTATAATTTGATATATAATACATTCTCAAATGTTATCATAATGTTCAAAAGTCAGACACAAAATTAAGATTAATGCAGAGTGTCTGTCTGCTAAAATCAGATTTGTGGAGCTCCTGGATTTTACACAAAGTTTTAGGATATTGGGCCACCCTGAATTTTATCATTGTCGATCAAAACACCATCGCTTAAACGCTAAATTATATCTACCACAAATTACCAAATGCATCAGGATTTAGGTAATCTCCTGCGAAGGACGCTATTAAAATTCATCAAAATAAACACCTGAGATATCGACAAAACAGGAACTCCAAAAACTTGACTACAACAGAAAAAATTACAGACAGGTAGACGGACGGACAAAAAAACAGACGGACGGACGGACAAACAGACGGACGGACAGACAGACAGACAAACAGACGGACGGACGGACGGAGGTCGCGAAATCGATTTTCCTGCCGATTCAAAGTTGATCGGTACAGTTTGAATGGTATTCGTAATCAGATTTGTGGAGTATAGATTTTAGAAAATCCTCACACAAAGAACGATGTCAAATTTCATCACAATCGGTCCATAAACACCTGAGATATCGCTGAAACAATACTTACGAAACAAAATTTCTTAGACACGTACTTTGGGCAATTTGCTGTACATCAAATGTAGTGTTATTGCGATATCTCAATTGTTTATGGACCACTTTTGATAAAATTTAATAATGTGCTTGGCGGGGGAATTTCCTAAAATCTGATATAAAATTTATGTAGGTCCGTGCTCCAGGAGGATGGTTTTTCCTATTTCTGCATTTCATTTTTTCAACAAACATTCTCTAATGCGAACTTTGGGCAATTTGCGATACATCAAATTCAGTGTTTTGGCGATATCTCAGTTGTTTATGAACCGATTTTGATAAAATTTTACAGAGTGCTTTGGGAAACTATTTTCCTGATATATAAAATATTATCACATATACACCAGGAGTATCTTTTTATACCCTTCACCAATAGGTGAAAGGGTATTATAAGTTTGTGATTCCGTTTGTAATTTTTTTATTAGTGATCGTAGACCCCATAAAAATTATACCGATCGACTCAGAATCGGGAGGAGAATCGATTAAGCGATGTCCGTCTGTCTGTCTGTCTGTCTGTCTGTCCGTCCGTCTGTCTGTCTGTCTGTTGAAATCAAGTTTCTGAAGCCCCTGGAGGATGGACTTACATAAATTATATATCAGATTTTAGGAAGTTCTCCCGCAATGAACGCTATTAAATTTCATTAAAATCGGTTTATAAACACCGAAAATATCGAAAAAATACCAAAAACTAGACGAAAATTTGAAAATTTTTGATTGAAACACACTTTTAAATAACAAGAGAAAAAAGATACTCCTGGTGTACATGTGATAATATGTTATATATCAGATTGTAGGAAATATTTTCCCAAAGCACTCTGTAAAATTTTATCAAAATCGGTCCATAAACAACTGAGATATCGCCAAAACACTGAATTTGATGTATCGCAAATTGCCCAAAGTACATATTAGAGAATGTTTGTTGAAAAAATTAAATGCAGAAATAGGAAAAACTATCCTCGTTTAGTACGGACCTACATAAATTTTATATCAGATTTTAGGAAATTCCCCCACCAAGCACGTTATTAAATTTTATCAAAAGCGGTCTATAAACAATTGAGATATCGCAATAACACTACATTTGATGTACAGCAAATTGCCCAAAGTACGTGTCTAAGAAATTTTGTTTACATTTTGTAAGTATTGTTTCAGCGATATCTCAGGTGTTTATGGACCGATTGTGATGAAATTTGACATCGTTCTTTATGGGAGGATTTTCTAAAATCTGATATATATACTCCACAAATCTGATTATGAATACCATTCAAATTGTACCGATCAACTCAGAATCGGCACAAGAATCGATTTCGCGACCTCCGTCCGTCCGTCTGTTTGTTTGCCCGTCCGTCCGTCTGTTTGTTTATCCGTCCGTCTACATGTCCGTCCGTCCACCTGTCTGTCCTTTTTATACCCTTCACCAATAGGTGAAAGGGTATTATAAGTTTGTGATTCCGTTTGTAATTTTTTTATTAGTGATCGTAGACCCCATAAAAATTATACCGATCGACTCAGAATCGGGAGGAGAATCGATTAAGCGATGTCCGTCTGTCTGTCTGTCTGTCTGTCTGTCCGTCCGTCTGTCTGTCTGTCTGTTGAAATCAAGTTTCTGAAGCCTCTGGAGGATGGACTTACATAAATTATATATCAGATTTTAGGAAATTCTCCCGCAATGAACGCTATTAAATTTCATTAAAATCGGTTTATAAACACCGAAAATATCGAAAAAATACCAAAAATTAGACGAAAATTTAAAAATTTTTGATTGAAACACACTTTTAAATAACAAGAGAAAAAAGATACTCCTGGTGTACATGTGATAATATATTATATATCAGATTGTAGGAAATAGTTTCCCAAAACACTCTGTAAAATTGTATCAAAATCGGTTCATAAACAACTGAGATATCGCCAAAACACTGAATTTGATGTATCGCAAATTGCCCAAAGTTCGCATTAGAGAATGTTTGTTGAAAAAATGAAATGCAGAAATAGGAAAAACCATCCTCCTGGAGCACGGACCTACATAAATTTTATATCAGATTTTAGGAAATTCCCCCGCCAAGCACGTTATTAAATTTTATCAAAAGCGGTCCATAAACAATTGAGATATCGCAATAACACTACATTTGATGTACAGCAAATTGCCCAAAGTACGTGTCTAAGAAATTTTGTTTACATTTTGTAAGTATTGTTTCAGCGATATCTCAGGTGTTTATGGACCGAATGTGATGAAATTTGACATCGTTCTTTGTGTGAGGATTTTCTAAAATCTATACTCCACAAATCTGATTACGAATACCATTCAAATTGTACCGATCAACTAAGAATCGGCAGGAGAATCGATTTCGCGACCTCCGTCTGTTTGTCTGTATGTCCGTCCGTCTGTTTGTTTGTCCGTCCGTCTGTTTTTTTGTCCGTCCGTCTACCTGTCTGTAATTTTTTCTGTTGTAGTCAAGTTTTTGGAGCTCCTGTTTTGTCGATATCTCAGGTGTTTATTTTGATGAAATTTAATAGCGTCCTTCGCAGGGGATTACCTAAATCCTGATGCATTCGGTAATTTGTGGTAGATATAATTTAGCGTTTAAGCGATGGTGTTTTGATCGACAATGATGAAATTCAGGGTGGGACAATATCCTAAAATTTTGTGTAAAATCCAGGAGCTCCACAAATCTGATTTTAGCAGACAGACACTCTGCATTAATCTTAATTTTGTGTCTGACTTTTGAACATTATGATAACATTTGAGAATGTATTATATATCAAATTATAGGTGATCTTCCTAGGAAGTACAAAAATGCAGCTAACTACATGATATCCGTTCAAAACCTACATATGTATGTAAGTATCTCACATATCAACGAAAATTAAAATTTTTTAATTGCAATTGGGAGAAATCCGTTCACGTTTGACAATTGATCCCGTATAACTTCGCCTAAGATACGATGATGACATTTAGTATAAAGACGTTGTACAATATTGATATTCAGGGCGATAGCGCCTAAAATAAACTTTCTAGAGGGACAACATTTGACAAAAGTATTTCTGATCTCTTGAAAAGTTCGATATTGAAAATGGGCGAGCTCTATTCACATTTAGTGAAATCTCTCATATAACCCCGACCGGGAATCGATTTAATGCTGATAAATTAAATCACATTAAAATTGCACAAGGAACTAGAGCAAAACTTTCCAAACATCCATCGGACAGATCGAAAAAACAATACATCCCAAATATTATTGATGAAGTGTTCATTTTAATTAATTAACTAACTTCAGATTAATAAGTAAATCTTTAATAACTTTTCCAACAAAGCTGATATCCATCCATTCAAAAGCTATATATTTCACGTATGTATCTCAAACTAAGAGTGTATACCCTATAATTTTAAAGCTTATCATTGTTAAAGCTTTGACCTAAATCAGTCCGCTAACTTCAGAGTTTTACATAACTAATCAAGAACTTTTACTAGTTGGATAATTCGTACGAATTAAAGTGCACAACCCTCACTGGGCATTGTGTTTTTGGGTTGCATGCCAGAATACTTAAACTTCATCAAATCGATGTGCTATTGCAAATGTAAGGGCATCTACATTTTGAAGCATCTTTTCTGCACGGTTTATCTGGTCTATCGAACTCTATTAAATGTTCGTAAAATATGTGTCTATTTTATTTCGAAGCTACTGGCTGGCTTAAATATGCATTCTCTATTTGTAGTCTAGTAATCATTATCTTTCACAAAGGGACCACTTTAGAACCCAAGTGAAGCTTCCCTCGACATTAGCCTCCTGCCCAACCTAACCTTTGGGTGCATAACTATTCTAGATGATGACGCCACCAAAAATCTTTTCTTTTTCCGACTCTTAATTTTAAAGACTCTTTGCATATAATACTAGTATAACCAAATTTTGCTAGGAATTACATTAAGTACTTTTGCAACACCATTGGTGAAGGGTATCCAAGATTCGGCAAAGCCAAATATACCACTCTTACTTGTTTCTGTTGTAGTCAAGTTTTTGGAGCTCCTGTTTTGTCGATATCTCAGATGTTTATTTTGATGAAGTTTAATAGCGTCCTTCGCAGGGGATTATCTAAATCCTGATGCATTCTGTAATTTGTGGTAGATATAATTTAGCGTTTAAGCGATGGTGTTTTGATCGACAATGTTGAAATTCAGGGTGGGACAATTCAGGAGCTCCACAAATCTGGTTTTAGCAGACAGACACACTGCATTTATCTTAATTTTGTGTCTGACTTTTGAACATTATGATAACATTTGAGAATGTAAAGGGTGTTTTTTTTAGAGGTATAGAACTTCGAATTTAAATAAAACACAAGAAAATCGTTTTAATGTCCATCAATTTGGCTTTATTGGAAGGATAATTTTATGCCATTAATGTTTAAATATGATTTCGGGCATGTGGCCGCCGCGGCTGGCTCGAATGAAGCCAATTCTACAGGTCCAATTTTCAACTACTTTTTCGAGCATATGGGGCTGTATGTTGGCAATAACGCCACGAATGTTGGCTTCCAAGACCCCTAACGTTTCTGGTTTGTTGGCGTAGACGAGCGACTTCACATATCCCCAAAGAAAATAATCCAGTGGTGTCAAATCGCACGATCTTGGTGGCCAATTGACAGGTCCATTCCGCGAAATTATGCGCTCATCGAATGTTTCCTTCAATAAATCAATTGTGACGTGCGCTGTGTGGCATGTAGCGCCGTCTTGTTGGAACCACAACTCATCCACATTCATGCCATCCAATTGGGGAACAAAATAGTCGGTTATCATGGCTCTATACCGGTCTCCATTTATGGTAACTGACTCTCCAGCATTATTTCGGAAGAAGTATGGCCCAATGACTCCACCAGCCCATAAAGCACACCAAACAGTCAGTTTTTGTGGATGTAATGGCGTCTCAAGGGTCTCATGTGGATTCTCTTCACTCCAAATGCGGCAATTTTGCTTGTTGACGTAGCCATTCAACCAAAAATGAGCCTCATCACTGAACAAAATTTTGCGATGAAAATCAGCATCGAGATCAATCTCATTTTCGGCCCATACACCAAAATCACGACGAATTGATGGTCTCGCGGCTTTAATTCTTGCACAAGCTGGATCTTGTAAGGTCGCAAGCCAAGATCTTTGCGCAAAATCTTCCATAAAGTTGATGGACAAAGCTCCAATTGCTGTGCACGGAGGCGAATCGATTCATTCGGGTCCTCTTCAACACTTTGCTCTACAGCGGAAATTGTTTCTTCGGTGCGCACTGTTCGACGTCGCTGCGGATGCGTATTTTCACATAGAGTAAACGTTGTGCGAAAACGATCCATGGTTAACCGAATTAATTGCTCTGATGGACGATTATGTCGACCATAAAATGGACGGAGCTTGCTGTAAACTTCGCGAACTGAACCATTATTTTCGAAATAAATTTGCACGATTTGCAAGCGTTGTTCTTTTGTCAACCTGTTCATGATGAAATGGCAAACCAAACTAAATATTAATCACTTGACAGCTGACAAAATGGCCGCCAGTTAAAAAAGTAATGCCAACTTAAAGTTCTATACCTCAATAAAAAACACCCGATATTATATATCAAATTATAGGTAATCTTCCTAGGAAGTACAAAAATGCAGCTAATTACATGATATCCGTTCAAAACCTATATGTATATGTATGATATGTAAGTATCTCACATATCAACAAAAATTTAAATTTTTTAATTGCAATTGGGAGAAATCCGTTCACGTTTGACAATTGATCCCGTATAACTTCGCCTAAGGCAATCTCTTAGTAGCTAATAAATGACAAATTATAATAGATACGATGATGACATTTAGTATAAAGACGTTGTACAATATTGATATTCAGGACAATAGCGCCTAAAATAAACTTTCTAGAGGGACAACATTTGACAAAAGTATTTCTGATCTCTTGAAAAGTTCGATATTGAAAATGGGCGAGCTCTATTCACATTTAGTGAAATCTCCCATATAAACCCGACCCGACCGGGAATCGGTTTAATGCTGATAAATTAAATCACATTAAAATTGCACAAAGAACTAGAGCAAAACTTTCCAAACATCCATCGGACAGATCGAAAGAACTATACATCCCAAATATTATTGATGAAGTGTTCATTTTAATTAATTAACTAACTTCAAATTAATAAGTAAACTTTTCCGACAAAGCTGATAACCATCCATTCAAAAGCTATATATTTCACGTATGTATCTAAAACTAAGAGTGTATACCCTATAATTTTAAGGCTTGTATACATTGACAATCATTGTTAAAGCTTTGACCTAAATCAGTCCGCTAACTTCAGAGTTTTACATAACTAATCAAGAACTTTTACTAGTTGGATAATTCGTACGAATTAAAGTGCACAACCCTCACTGGGCACAGCGTTTTTGGGTTGCATGTCAGAATACTTAAACTTCATCAAATCGATGTGCTATTGCAAATCTAAGGGCATCTACATTTTGAAGCATCTTTTCTGCATGGTTTATCTGGTCTATCGAACTTTATTAAATGTTCGTAAAATATGTGTCTATTTTATTTCGAAGCTACTGGCTGGCTTAAATATGCATTCTCTACTTGTAGTCTAGTAATCATTATCTTTCACAAAGGGACCACTTTAGAAACCAAGTGAAGCTTCCCTAGACATCAGCCACCTGCCCAACCTAACCTTTGGGTGCATAACTATTCTATTCTATGATAACGCCACCGAAAAGGTTTTCGTTTTCCGACTTTTAATTTTAAAGACTCTTTGCATATAATACTAGTTTAACCAAATATTGCTACGAATTACATTAAGTACTTTTGGAACACCATTGGTGAAGGGTATCCAAGATTCGGCAAAGCCGAATATACCACTCTTACTTGTTTATACTAAAAATGTAGTTTAAATTTTTGTCAGTAATTTTTTTGATAACAACTGAATATTCCGTTTTTATACCCTTCACCAATAGGTGAAAGTTTGTGATTCCGTGTGTAATTTTTTTACTAGTATTATATGCAAAGAGTCTTTAAAATTAAGAGTCGGAAAACGAAAACCTTTTCGGTGGCGTCATCATCTAGAATAGTTATGCACCCAAAGGTTAGGTTGGGCAGGTGGCTGATGTCTAGGGAAGCTTCACTTGGTTTCTAAAGTGGTCCCTTTGTGAAAGATAATGATTACTAGACTACAAGTAGAGAATGCATATTTAAGCCAGCCAGTAGCTTCGAAATAAAATAGACACATATTTTACGAACATTTAATAAAGTTCGATAGACCAGATAAACCATGCAGAAAAGATGCTTCAAAATGTAGATGCCCTTAGATTTGCAATAGCACATCGATTTGATAAAGTTTAAGTATTCTGACATGCAACCCAAAAACGCTGTGCCCAGTGAGGGTTGTGCACTTTAATTCGTACGAATTATCCAACTAGTAAAAGTTCTTGATTAGTTATGTAAAACTCTGAAGTTAGCGGACTGATTTAGGTCAAAGCTTTAACAATGATTGTCAATGTATACAAGCCTTAAAATTATAGGGTATACACTCTTAGTTTTAGATACATACGTGAAATATATAGCTTTTGAATGGATGGTTATCAGCTTTGTCGGAAAAGTTTACTTATTAATTTGAAGTTAGTTAATTAATTAAAATGAACACTTCATCAATAATATTTGGGATGTATAGTTCTTTCGATCTGTCCGATTGATGTTTGGAAAGTTTTGCTCTAGTTCTTTGTGCAATATTAATGTGTTTTAATTTATCAGCATTAATCGATTCCCAGTCGGGTTTATATGGGAGATTTCACTAAATGTGAATAGAGCTCGCCCATTTTCAATATCGAACTTTTCAAGAGATCAGAAATACTTTTGTCAAATGTTGTCCCTCTAGAAAGTTTATTTTAGGCGCTATTGTCCTGAATATCAATATTGTACAACGTCTTTATACTAAATGTCATCATCGTATCTATTATAATTTGTCATTTATTAGCTACTAAGAGATTGCCTTAGGCGAAGTTATACGGGATCAATTGTCAAACGTGAACGGATTTCTCCCAATTGCAATTAAAAACGGATATCATGTCATTAGCTGCATTTTTGTACTTCCTAGGAAGATTACCTATAATTTGATATATAATACATTCTCAAATGTTATCATAATGTTCAAAAGTCAGACACAAAATTAAGATAAATGCAGTGTGTCTGTCTGCTAAAACCAGATTTGTGGAGCTCCTGAATTGTCCCACCCTGAATTTCAACATTTTCGATCAAAACACCATCGCTTAAAAGCTAAATTATATCTACCACAAATTACAGAATGCATCAGGATTTAGATAATCCCCTGCGAAGGATGCTATTAAACTTCATCAAAATAAACATCTGAGATATCGACAAAACAGGAGCTCCAAAAACTTGACTACAACAGAAAAAAGGACAGACAGGTAGACGGACGGACATGTAGACGGACGGACAAACAAACAGACGGACGAACGGGCAAACAAACAGACGGACGGACGGAGGTCGCGAAATCGATTCTTGTGCCGATTCTGAGTTGATCGGTACAATTTGAATGGTATTCATAATCAGATTTGTGGAGTATATATATCAGATTTTAGAAAATCCTCCCATAAAGAACGATGTCAAATTTCATCACAATCGGTCCATAAACACCTGAGATATCGCTGAAACAATACTTACAAAATGTAAACAAAATTTCTTAGACACGTACTTTGGGCAATTTGCTGTACATCAAATGTAGTGTTATGGCGATATCTCAATTGTTTATGGACCGCTTTTGATAAAATTTAATAACGTGCTTGGTGGAGGAATTTCCTAAAATCTGATATAAAATTTATGTATATCAAAAAACTTACTTTTTCTATAGAAAAACTTACTTTTTCTATAGAAAAACTTACTTTTTCTATAGAAAAACTTACTTTTTCTATAGAAAAACTTACTTTTTCTATAGAAAAACTTACTTTTTCTATAGAAAAACTTACTTTTTCTATAGAAAAACTTACTTTTTCTATAGAAAAACTTACTTTCTCTATAGAAAAACTTACTTTTTCTATAGAAAAACTTACTTTTTCTATAGAAAAACTTACTTTTTCTATAGAAAAACTTACTTTTTCTATAAAAAAAAACTTACTTTTTCTATAGAAAAACTTACTTTTTCTATAGAAAAACTTACTTTTTCTATAGAAAAACTTACTTTTTCTATAGAAAAACTTACTTTTTCTATAGAAAAACTTACTTTTTCTATAGAAAAACTTACTTTTTCTATAGAAAAACTTACTTTTTCTATAGAAAAACTTACTTTTTCTATAGAAAAACTTACTTTTTCTATAGAAAAACTTACTTTTTCTATAGAAAAACTTACTTTTTCTATAGAAAAACTTACTTTTCTATAGAAAAACTTACTTTTTCTATAAAAAAACTTACTTTTTCTATAGAAAAACTTACTTTTTCTATAGAAAAACTTACTTTTTCTATAGAAAAACTTACTTTTTCTATAGAAAAACTTACTTTTTCTATAGAAAAACTTACTTTTTCTATAGAAAAACTTACTTTTTCTATAGAAAAACTTACTTTTTCTATAGAAAAACTTACCT